>OX421492.1:24109477-24709477 GCA_949126835.1 Anisus vortex | reverse complement strand
TTCCCTATGTTGCTTAGTTCGTCTCTGATTTTTAGAGGAGGGCTTGGGTCCCAGGGTGGGAAGTGGCTGTGGGGTTGAGTAGGTTCAATTGCAATGTTTTCTATTTTGTATTTACTTTTTAGATGTTTGGCTTCTTGTATAAAATTGGATCTTTGAAGTCTTTTGGTTGAGTAGGTTTTGAGTAGCTTGGGTTTTAGAGGGTGATGTCCTGATGCTTCTAGCTTGGTGAAGTGAGTAAGGATTTTGGTTTCTCGTCTAGTTTCCATAGAGCTTAGGTTAGTTGCATCATCCATTGCTCTGATTGGGGTAGTTTTCATTGCTCCTGTTATGATTCGAAGCCCTAGGTTTTGAACTGTGTCTATTTTTCGGAGGTTCGATTGGGCTGCCGAACCCCACAATGTGGCTCCATATTCTAGAGTAGGCCTTATATAGTGTTATATGGTGTATGTTTTTTTCCAGATAGAGTGATTTGCACCCCAGTCTGAGCCAGCAAGTTTTTTTCGTCAACGCTAGTCTTTGGATTCCCTTTTTCTGTGTGTTTGATTTTTCCAGGTTAGTCTTGGGTCAAACGTAACTTCTGGATATGTTGGATTGTCATTTTTTTCAAGGATTGTTTTGTCTAAGGTCAGTTTGAGGCTTTGTACTTTAGTAGATAGAGAGAAAATTGAGTATGTAGTCTTTTTTGAGTTTATGGTCATTCCCCATTCTTTGGACCATAGGTTGAGGTTGTTTAGTGCATCTTGTAGCCTAAATTTTGAGGTGCCTATTAGAGCAAGGTCGTCGGCGTACATGCTGCTTTTTACTTTTCTAGGAATATGTTATATTAGGTCATTTATGAAAATGAGTAATAGTGTGGGTGACAGTACACATCCCTGGGGGACTCCATTTTGTATTTTTGCTATGTTGCTCCTTTTCCTTGCATGTTGACTATAGCTTTGCGATTTGTTAGGTATTCTGTAATCCAGTTTAACATTTTGTGGGATATATGGTTGTTTAATAGCTTTAGGATTAGACCTTCTTTCCAGACCTTATCGAATGCTTTTTCTAGGTCGACCCAGACAATGGTCGTTGGTTTCTTTTCCTGGAAGCCATCTTCTATTTCTTGGGCGTTGTAAGCTATTTGGACTTCTGTTGATCGACATTTTCTGAAACCTGCCTGTTCATCTGCTAGTAGATTTTCAGATTGAAGAAGCCATGTTAGCCTATTGTTGACCATACTTTCCATTAGTTTGCATACGCAACTGGTTAAACTTATTGGGCGGTAGCTGTCTACTTGGTTTCTTCGTTTACTATGCTTTAGTATAGGGATCATGATAGCTTTTTTCCAGACAGTTGGAATTTTTCCTAACTTCCAGCTAGCATTGAATATTTGCAGTAGTTTTTTCTTTGCCAGAGGTCCTAAATGAATCAGCATATCATTTGAGATCTTGTTTGATCCTGGAGCTTGTTTGGGTTTGAGGAGTTTCAGTGAGTCATCAGACTCTTTCATTTATATTTCGATCTCATTAACTGGGACCTTTAATATAGTTATATCAATTCATTATGGTCAAGTATTATCAATATGCGGAATAGATTCGAAGTAATCATAAGAACCGGTTAGTTAATGTGATGTTTTAAAATAAACATAAAAGTTCTTTAGTCTTATAATATTTATATAATTTTTTAATACTTTTACAGTTTAATCAGTTCAAAGTTATACATTTTAGAATTTTTATTTTTTTCTGAAACGAAAAAAACAAACATATTAGAAATATTAGAAATATTAGCTCAATATAAAACGGGCTAATTATCTCCCTCTAATTAAAAAACTTTTCACATTTGATTCATTAGTGATACCAAACAAGTTATGTTTTGTAATATAACTAATATAACAGATATTAGGATACTGATTAATTATTATTTCTTTTTTTAAATCAAACATTAAGGTATTCATTACAAAATTTAATTATTACAGGATTAAAATAATTTACGTTAAACAGTTGTAAATAAACATTCCCTACATAATTGTTTGTCCATTTAAGGAGTTTATCTTTTAGACATTAATAATTACAGAAATTACTGAAAATAAGTCTCTTATATTTATGAAATAAATATAACAAATAAATTTATTTTAGAATTATTTCTATTTATGTTTAATTAAAGACGATAAGCTTACAAACTCTTTTAAATGTAATTAGTCTGTATCAATTAATGAGCGCCTTGTCTTGCTTGAATGGTTTTCGCTAATTGTATAATGTCACATATTTAGTCACTTCTGAGTGGTCAAGTGTAAGTGACCTCTTTGTATGCTTCAAACAGCTTTCATGTGCGATAAAATCTGTTCGCAAGTGTAAGTTGAACCAAAAGCTGAAAGTAGAAGAGCGAATGCCTAGTAGTTGAGAATAGCAAATGACTTTTCTAAGCAGCTTCCTTCCAGATTTTTTTCCGCAAATGGGCACATGTTTTGTAATATAAAAAATATTACTGACTAGCCTAATTATTATTTCTTTATATAAAACCAACATTATGTTATTCATTACAATATTTAATTAAAAGAGGATTAAAATAATTTTCGTTAAACAGTTGGAAATAAACATTTCCTGCATTAATTGTTTGTCCATTTAATGGAGTTAATATTTTAAACTTTTATATTTTCAGAAATTACATAATATAGTGTTATTAAATAAGTCTCTGATGTTTATTATATTAATAATACAAAACAATTTGTTTTAGAATTACTTGTATTGATGTTTAATAAAAGATGATGAGCATAAGAACTCTATTAAATGTAGGCCTAATTAGTCTGTATGACCTAATGAGCGGTCAAGTGTAAGTGACCTTTTTGTATGCATAAAACAGCTTTCATGTGCGATAAAATATGTTCACATGTGTTAGTTGAACCAAAAGCGTAAGGTAAGAGAACAGATGACTTTTCTAAGCAGCAGATTTTTTCCCGCAAATGGGCACATTTGGATGCCCATTTTTTAAAATATATAAAATTTAACTTGCTGCGTTTTAAAAACGCCAATATCTCTTTACTTAAAAAAAGATCTATATCTAAGAAGGTTGTAATAATATCAAACCAGATAGGCTTGATGTGGTATGAAAAAATGAGTCCATCAATTTAAAAGTCTTTCCCTTGATAAGAAAACTCCGCTTTGAGTTCTTCGATGTACTTCTGAAAAAGCCCAACTATATATCTTAATATATGTCTTAATAAAGGGATGTACATGTAGTTAAATGTTTTGAAATTGATTTCACGGCAATATATGTCCAGTTTCAATGCAAATCCATTCCAGTGGTCCTTGAAAATGCAACTCACTGAAATGTGTCTCTATGTCATTCAGAAACATCGGCTTCAATAGTCAGTTTTCCTCATTCAGAACCGGAAAATGTTTTTTTTTATCAATACAAACACCTCTTCGAGGTCTCTCGCGTGCCATTGAAAATCGTCTTGCGTGCCAAGCTAGGCACGCGTGGCTTAGGTTGTCGACTCCTGGCCTACAGTTTCGTAACAAAAAAATCTTCTCTAAGTTTCAACTTCCTTCACTACATGTTCTATTATTTTCATTTTACATCGTCGAGTAAATTTGTTAGATGAAAATATATTCTTTGAATATGCAAGCTTTTTTTTTTTTGTCAGGAAGTGTTATCATGAGCCATTTTTATTTTTTAGTATGTAGGCTTACCTAGAGTGTATCCTTAGCTTTTATTATTTTTTTTACTGTAGAAAGAATTGCGCCTGCGTTGAATGTAGGTTACACGTCTTTTATTGGTTCAAATAGTAAAGTACAGTCGAAACTCGGCCTACTTCTGATTTAAAATAAGTTCAATATGCCACGCGTCAGTGAACAGCCCGAACTTTAAGTCATACCTTTTTTTTTTTTGTACACTTTTTTTGTGAATTAGGTTCTAATTAATTGTGGGTGCTTAGAGAGTTCACGGGAAAAACCTGGCAATTGGAGAAAATGGCTACAAAGAGATCTATTCTGTATGAAATTGACAAGCATATAGACTTATCAGGGACTGCATATCGTATGCCAAGAAGGATGTATCCACGAAGAGGACTAGCATTTTCAGAACGGGACTCTTTTTTCAAACAATAACATATCTTCCTTTTCACAGCACTATGTTAGACACTCGACTCATCCCATCTTGATACATTGAGATTATACTGTGAATCATCGGTTGCTTGCGTTAGAATAAGTCCAACTTGATATACATCCTTTTTGAATGCGAAGAGATTTGCTTAGTAGGCCTAGAGCAGGGGTCGGAAACTTATAACTAGCTCGCGATCTCGCGCGATGTGGCTCTATTGATGGCTGCATCTGGCTCGCAGACAAATATTCGATTATATAAAAAAAAATCTTTAGACTCCTTTGATCTACAAATTAATTGCATATCAATATTTCATTTTACAAATGAGCTAAAGTCTACTGCAGCTCAGCATCAGAAGAATTTAGATACATAATTATTGTACTTTTAGTGTTGAAATTACACAAAATGCACACATTCACTAGAATTTTTAGTTTTAAACATAATGTATGGCTCTCCCAGAGTTACTTTTCAAAATATGTGGTGTCCATGGCTCTCTCAGACAAAAAGGTTCCCGACCCCTGGCCTAGAGGATCTTTTTTTGGAATGCGACTGATCGTCTGTAGTTTATAAAATATAATAATTAAAGATGAATAATCTAGGCCGTAGGCTATATTTGTTTATAATTCGTTGTTATTGGGTTTCTTTAAACATTAAATAACTAACTTATTGTATATGTTACAGACGCTTCTTCTATAAAGATTATTGATAGATCTAAAGCTATAGCTGAATAAACAGTTAAAAACAATAAAGTTCTAACCGAAAAGCAAAATAAGCGTGAAAGAAATAGGCCTAGCTCTAGTGAGAAAGAGAGTGCCGTCTGCTGTGCGCATCTATTAGATCATCTTTTTTGTTTAGACTAAAAGTCCTATCAGACAGACTAAGCTTAGTTCAAAAAGATAATCGACAATGTATCCAGCTTAAGATAGCAAAAGGACTTGCATCAGCACAAACCGAACGGATGATGCAATTACAGGGTCTGTTTAAACAACTTTGAGTTAGTCACTCTGAATTAAATCTTTGTTAGGCAAGATTTTGTACACAACACAAGCTTAAGAAGGACGGGAAGGTAGACACAAAAACATCTACTGTGCCACGTGCTCAAAACCTATTTGCATACTTTCAAAGAACACAGGCTACGTAAAATCCTTTGCAAACTTAATTGCTCAATTAAGTTGTCACATGTTGGTTAAACATATTATATGCACACAGGTTCTACAAATGTCACAGTGAACTAAGTGTTACAAACGTAGACCAACAAATATGTCAGAAGGGAGAAGGTGGTTAGATATGCTGGAACGAGACTCAATTATGTCACGTTGTAATTTGCAGGATAATCATATTTGAGTCATATTTTAGTCTGGTATGATGATTTAGACTTTCGGATTAGTGTTGTTGTTTTTTTGTCACATTTCGTGACATCTTGTAGCTTTAATTTAATTGTCATTGATAGGATAGTATATCTCTCATTTACTATATTATAGTCCTATCCTATATATATATATAGGCATATGATAAGATATAATTAAGCCTATTATTAATTAGTCAATATTCATTGGCATGCTGTAGCTGTAGTTTGGCTATAGATCTAACAGCACCACTGCTTTGAATAGTCTTATAACAGTTTTTTTATACTACATAAAATTAAAACTATTAAAAATACAAATGTAAAGCTTGATGCCAGTAGCCTTTTAGACTAAAGGCCTATTGTAGTATTTTAGGATGCGGTTAGTTCACCGGACTGTCAACCAAAAACCAACTGACAGGTCGCGGGTTCTAGCCCTGCTACTGACCGATCCCTGTTGCCCTGCAGGAGTTTTGGGCCTAGTGGACGTAATAATCTTCTATCTAGAAGGAACGTATGTAAACTTATAAGAATTTATATATAAGAAGTCCAATAAACATTTTGGTGTGGTGGCTATGTAGACCTATATATTAATATGATATAAAACTAAAACTAAATGACTTTTTTATTCTGTAGATATAGGCCTAGGCCTCCCCTTAAACATGCCGGCATTGGCCCGTTCGGAATCAATTAGAGTTTTCCCCCCTTGCCTTATCCGTACCTATTAGGTTGCCAGCAGTTGCCCGCATGGCGTCCCAATGAAAAGCGATATCGCTGTGCTAGGAGGCCTTAGTAGGCCAAAATGTCCGCCATTTTGGCGTCGATACCAGCGCCGATACCTGGGTCGATTATGGGCCAATGCGGGCATTAGATATGCGGGCGCGATTAGGGTTTGCCAGCATTGGGGCCTAATGGATATTCCCCCTCCCCTCTCCGGCTTTTCATTTCGTTTCCATATCGGGCCAATGACGGTAATTCATTACTGGCGCAATGCGGTTTTTGCCTCCATTGTGCCTCAATTGACCCGTATATTTAGTCCTTATCAAACCAATATTGGGTGGATTCGGATTTTACCTTTATTTACCCACTTTTTCGTAATTATAATACAATATACAAAAACAATTATATAAACACAAATATACAGGTATAACAAAACAAAGAAAGTGATTTCGTTTATATTTTATTATATTTGTATTCAAAATATTTTTTGCAACATATAATAAAAAGTAAATTCAATCAATAAAGCACAACAGTGACAGTAAATAAAGTGCAAAAACATGGAAATGGTATAGTATTCAAGTTAATTACTTTTTTTAAAAAATAACTACATAAAATAATTTTGGACATATATAGATATACCTAAATAATAGGGAGAGACAGAATGAGTGAGAGAGTCAGAGAGAGAGATAGACAGTCAAAGAGAGACAGATATACATAGAGACAGTATGGAGAGAGACAGAGATACAGAGAGAGACAGTATGAAGCGATACAGAGAGAGAGACAGTATGAAGAGAGACAGTATGAAGACAGAGACAGAGATACAGAGAGAGAGAGAGATAGTATGAAGAGAGAGACAGAGATACAGAAAGAGACAGTATGAAGAGAGAGACAGTATGAAGAGAGAGACAGAGATACAGAGAGAGACAGTATGAAGAGAGACAGTATGAAGAGAGAGACAGAGATACAGAGAGAGAGACAGTATGAAGAGATACAGAGAGAGAGACAGTATGAAGAGATACAGAGAGAGAGACAGTATGAAGAGAGACAGTATTAAGAGAGAGACAGAGATACAGAGAGAGAGACAGTATGAAGAGATACAGAGAGAGAGAGACAGTATGAAGAGAGACAGTATTAAGAGAGAGACAGAGATACAGAGAGAGAGACAGTATGAAGAGATACAGAGAGAGAGACAGTATGAAGAGAGACAGTATTAAGAGAGAGACAGAGATACAGAGAGAGACAGTATGAAGAGATACAGAGAGATAGAGACAGTATGAAAAGAAAACCAGAAATACAGAGAGAGAGACAGTATGAAGTGAGACAGTATGAAGAGAGAGAGACAGTATGTAAAGTGAGACAGTATGAAGAGAGACAGTATGAAGAGAGAGAGACAGTATGAAGAGAGAGACAGTATGACAGTATGCCAGCTGAAGAGAGACAGTGTGGAGAGAGACAGAGATACGAGACAGTATGAAGAGAGATACAGAGATACAGAGAGAGAGACAGTATGAAGTGAGACAGTATGAAGAGAGAGACAGTATGTAAAGAGAGACAGTATGTAAAGAGAGACAGTATGTAAAGAGAGACAGTATGAAGAGAGACAGTATCAAGATAGAGACAGTATGAAAGAGAGAGAGAGACATAGAGAGAGAGTCAGAGAGAGAGAGAGAGAGACAGATATACAGAGAGAAAAAGAGAGAGAGAGAGTTATAAGGTCTCATAAAAAAAACGAACGAGCAAGAATGCTTCTTTTGTGCAGGGCGTACCGGTAACGATAGGTTTGAACCATAGCAAGGACTTCAAGGATGGGCAAAAGTGCAATGTTAAGGTAGGTATGTATAACCTCGATAACTCGTCTACAGACTTTTCGTCTACGACACTTCGTCCAACAGAAAGTAGGTCTACCTACAATAAGTCTACCGCGACAACTCGTCTACCGACACTTCGTCTACCGCAACAACTCGTCTAACGACACTTCGTCTACCGACAATTTGTCTAACGCGAAAATTCGTTTACCAAAGTTTCGTTTACCTCGACAATTCGTTTACCACAACAGTCTACGCCTACTGACAGTTTGTCTACCGACTCTTCATCAACCTACATTTAGCCAATCGTACCCATTTATTTTCCACAAATACATCTAATACAAAAAAAATTCTTCCACTACACTAATATTTTTTTACAGCATTTGTTTCTAAGAAAATTGTCTATTGAGCGCCCGCAATAGCTGTTGTTTAGATTTGTAACTGTGAGTTATCAACAAGTCAACAGTGGAGCTGCTATATGCCAGGTTATCTCTTGTACCAATAAAGTTACGACATAGGTAAATTTAAGTATATGTGTGTAAGAGCGGTGGGGTAAGGAAAGAAAAAATGTCGGCTAGACTAAGGGTTTTTAAAATATAACATATTTTCCCGTGAACTCTCTAAGCACCCACAATTAATTAGAACCTAATTCACAAAAAAAGTGTACATTTGGTGCGATAATCTACTCTCTGATTGCAAGAAATATTTAAAATTATCAAAAATCCCATTGCCCAAGTAGGTTGATGAAGAGTCGGCAGACATCTTTCAGTAGGCGTAGACTGTTGTAGTAACTGTCGCGGTAGGCGAATTGTCCGTTAGACGAAGTGTAACGGTAGACGAACTGTCGTCGAATCGTCGAATCGTCTGGTATACCAAATGTTGCATTAAACGAACTTTCGCATTAGACAAAATTTCTGTAGACTAAGTCTCGTAGACTAAAAGTCTGTAGACGAGGTGTCGTGACACCATTTGGTAAGAAGGGGCCTCCCTTCATTACATTCTTGGCTATGCCACTGATTCATGTTACCGGCTCTCGTGAAGGACAAATATTGATAGCACACCAACCTGAAATGACTAAAAAAAAAACTATCCGAAGGCTGTTACCTCCTCAGTGTAACGTGGAAGGGCTGGTTGGCCATGGAGAGGGGTGCACACCAAGACCCTGACAGAGACATGCACCCTATGGCATACAGGCACCGAGCTTGTCGGAAAGGGCTTTTGAGCAGGTCTTGGTGGCCTGTGCAATGAAATATGGAACTCGCAACAGTGGCGGACCCGCATGCGTTATCCCACGTGTAAGCTTACTCTTTATGAGAACGTAGACTATCTATGGTTAACAAACTTGGCAAAGTTCATGGCTCATGGGTACACAAGTGGGCCGAATAGCGGGTGGTAAATATCACAAGGGTAGGACTATATGAGTTTTAAGGAACCTGTAGGTCTATAGATGCGGCCTACAAAAATTATTATCTGCAAGCACCGTTTTTTACAATATAAAGTCTATAAAAAAAAACACACGGCGCTATAAGTCAGGTTTTAAACTTCTACAGATTCAAGAAACATAGAGATAAAGACTCTAAACTCTAGGCATATGAAGATTGCCCACTCTTACACGAGTCCAAATGCCCAATTCATTGTAGCCAAAGCTAGATTAGGCTACAAAAATTATTTTCTGAAAGCACCGTTTTTTACCATGTAAAGTCTATTAAAATAGTTTGTCCTTTGTATGTTTCTGTTGATGTTTCTGTAGCCTGATGTTTTTTGTTTTTTTTCGAAGTTTGCTAGCCTCGTGCATAAACGTCTGGCGAGGAGTTCTCCTCTCAGCTCTCGGGATAGCTGCCCTTTTTTCGGGTTAGCCTCTACGGATCCTTTCACTTCCTGCAAAGCAGCAGGTACTGATTTTGGTCTGCCCCCTGTATTTGATTTCCCCGGTACCTACCATATCTAGCGTGCTTTCCCCGATTCGCCACCTGGCGAGGCGCCCGACTGGAGATCAGTAGCTCCACACGAGAAGTATATAAGCTAATTCTAAATAATGAATTGCACAGCAATCTACCTTACATCAACACTGCAACACTAACAAGTGAATTTTCTCTTCCTTTTAAAAGTAGGATTTTCTTAACACGTTGTAGTGAGGCTGCGTGCCCGGCCATTTTCAACACTAGCAAGTGAATTTCATTACACACACATCAAATTTTCTCGCACGTGTGCTAGTGAGAAGACCAGAATCACATTTCCCATCTCTCTGTCTGCTGGTTATGTTTTTGTTCTCATTTAACAAAGACGAATCTCGACCAGCAGCTGACAAAGAGCGGTAATCTGCTCATTTAACAAAGACGAGTCTCGACCAGCAGCTGACAAAGAGCGGTAATCTGCTAGGTAATACTATTATGAAAGGACGTCTTAGAAGCCAAATTGCGGTGCGTAACATTAAAAAAGGTCTCGCCACATTAAAAAAACAACAACAGCGAAATTGGGAAAACCCGAAAAGACCTTCGCGTTCATCATAGTAAATTAAAGGAAGTGGCCATTTTTTTGTTGCCTAAGGTTTTATGTAAGCTTATTTGTATAGCTGGATATACTTTTTGGATTTATAAAATCATCACAATCATGATTAAAAGTCATAAAATAAAATTATATTTTGGAGGACGTTTCCAATATATACATTTAACTTTTGACCCAATTAGTCATACGGCTTCACAGCCTATAGAGGACAAACATATATAAATATATATATATATCAACATATATAATTACCGTGAGTTTGTTTATATGTTTGTTTATATATATATATATATATATATATATTTATATATATGTTTGTTCGCTATAGGCTCCTAAGCCGTTTGACTATTCGGGCCAAAAATTAAATGTATAAATTGGAAACGTCCTCCAAAAGATAATTTTATTTTATCACTTATAATCATAAATGTGTTGATTTAAAAAATCCAAAATGTCATATCCATCTATGCAAATAAATATAACGGTACATAGCAAATGGCCATTTCCGTTCATTTACTATATTGAACGCGACATTCACTATGTTGAACGCGAGGGTCTTTCCGGGTTTTCCCAATTCTACTGTTGTTTTTTTAATGTGGCGAGACCTTTTTTAAAAGCTACGCACTGCAATTTGGCTTAGAGAGTTTCAATGGTTTACTTTAAACAAAATACTAGCGTATGACGTAATGTCTATGAAATTATTTTTTCATTATTGATGTTTGCATTATCCTTTTAAGTAAAAGTAACCAAATGTTTTAATTATTTAATGGATTTACGTTGTTATTGGAGAATATCCTTTAAAAGGCGACTTTATACACCCTATAAATTAAATGATACGAATTATAAAAAAACAAGTTAGGCTTATAAATGATTACTTTCAAATACCGGGTACCATAAGATTGACAGCAACAATATAAAATAAAAACTAAATACCGAAAGAAACATTATCAATACTGTTTTATTGATACAATAAGCAAGAACAAAAATTAAATACCGAAAAAATCTTTCTCACTTTAGTTTTTATTTCATTGAAATATTATTTTCTATTTTTTTTAAATATTTTTACCTTTTTTATTGTTTTGTATTTATGTTTTTTTTCTTTCAGATTGTATATTATTTTTAATTTAATATAATTAATAACAAGTCAAGTCAACACAACTGTTCGCTACATTTTAATATCGAATTTAAAAGTCTCTTTAAAAAACCCGGACTAGCCTTTCGGCTCTTGTGTCCAGGGCGTAACGCTTAGGATTGAGCAATCTCTGTCCAGGCTCCAGCCACCCAACGACACGCCCAAGGCGTGGCGTGCCGTGTAACGGGGAAGGTTTCCGCAGCCCAGCGATCGTTCACTGCGGTTCCCCTAAGGATCATTATCGTAGTGGCTCGCCCGTATACCTGCACTGTCACCCGGTAGCACAAATCCTATACTATAGGTACATGCATCCAGGCACCGGGTGGTTCTCGAGACGGGATTGCAGCGTCCATTGCTTCCTCCCCCTGTGCCCCATGCGTTCGCCCGCCAGTGTATTCTTAATGGGAATGTATCGGCGGTTTACACACTACGCCAGTCCTTGAGGCCACAATTCTTATGCATATGTCAAGTTCAGGTCGACCAGAAACAAAAAAAAAAAATAACAAAAACTAAATACAGAAAGAAACATTCTCAACACTGTTTTATTAATACAATAAGCAAGAACAAAAATTAAATACCGAAAAAATCGTTATCACTTTAGTTTGTATTGTATTGAAATATTATTTTCTACGCTTTTTTTTATTATTTACCTTTTATTGTTTGGTATTGTGGTTTTTTTTTTCTTTTAGATAGTATATTATTGTTAATTTAATAGGCTATTTTTAATAACAAGTCAAGTCAACACAACTGTTTGCTACGTTATAATATCAGACGCTTGACAGTAACAATTATTATGCATATGCCAGGGTCAGAAACAATTAAAAAGAACAAAAACTAAATACCGAAAAGAAACGTTCATTTTAATAGTCTCTTTTCTTTCTCTCTTAACATTAATATTAACTTAACTTAACTAATATTGTAATATTGTAGTCGTTCGTTTCTCCGTCATTTTGACGGGCATAACCACTAGTATAAATATAAATATATACACACACACACATATATATATATATATACTAGTAGTTATGCCCGTCAAAATGACGGAGAAACGAATGACTACAATGTGTTTTGTTAAGAGAGAAAGAAAAAATATACAATAAAATATACAATAATATATAATATATACAATAAAAACTGGAATGAGAACGTTTTTTTCGGTATTTAGTTTTTGTTTTTTTTACTTGTTTCTGGTCGCCCTGACCCACTACTGCACCCATGGGCCTCAAAGACTGGCGTAGTGTGTAAACCGCCGATACATTCCCATTAAGAATACACCGGCGGGCGAACGCGTGGCGGACAGCCCCGTCAGCGGTTCCGAGATCTATTACACTGCCGAGAGGCCAAGGGGTCTCGGTGGGGAGGAAGCAATGGACGTAGCATTCCAGTCTCGAGAACCACCCGGTACCTGGATGTCTGTACTTATAGTATTGGATTTGCGCTACCGGGTGACAGTGCAGGTATACGGGCAAGCCACCACGATAATGATTCTTAGAAGAACCGCAGTGAACGGTCGCTGGCCTGCGGAAACCTTCCCTGTTACACGGCCCGCCACGCCTTCGGCGTGTCGTGGGGTGGCTGGAACCTAGACAGAGTTTACTCAATCCTAAACGTTACGCCCTGGATACAAGAGCCAAAAGGCTCATCCGGATTTTCTAAAAGACTTTTTTAATTTGGTCGCCCTGACCCTGGCAAACGCATAATAATTGTTGCTGTCATGCTTCTAGTATTAAAACGTAGCGAACAGTTGTGTTAAATTGTTATTTATAATATTAAATTAACAATGATAAACTATCTAAAAGAAAATAAGAAACAACACAAATACCAAACAATAAAAAGGTAAATAATAAAACAAAAGTAGAAAATAATATTTCAAAACAATAAAAACTAAAGTGACAACGATTTTTTTCGGTATTTAATTTTAGTTCGTGCTTATTGTATTAATAAAACAGAGTTCTTTCGGTATTTAGTTTTTGTTATTTTATATTGTGTCCGTCGCTCTGACACTGGATATGCATACAAATTGTTGCTGTTAAGCTTCTGGTATTTAAAAGTAATAATTTATAACTTGTTCTTTTATAATGCGTATAATTGAATTTATAGAGTGAATAAAGTCGCATAATAATATTAAAGGATGTTCTCAATAGCGACTTGAATCCATTAAATAATTAAAACATTTTTGTTACTTTAGGCCTACTTAAAGACCAAGTGAGAGCTTTTTATCAAAATTTAGATAACATTAGATTTTGATAGTAAATAGTGTATTCAGTATCTGAATGTTAATAAAAATCATTTAAACAAAATATCAAAGATAACTTTTAAGTAATTAGTTCAATATTTGCACTTAAATGTGTGTGTTTTTTTGGAGGACAACTCCAAATCTCGTAGCCATTTGAGATGATTTTATTTCCGGCAACATAGGAAAGTGACGTAAGAGAAAGAATTTAGACTAGGAAAAATGAATATTGTCACGTGTTTTGAATCTATTGCCACATGTTTTGAATCTTTTCCCGGTTCTTATTTTTAACAAAATGGTTAAATATAGATTTATAGCGTCGAGTTTTGTTTATTTGTTTTCTTTCTCAAACGTCACTGCCGTATGAGGCTATTCCAAATCTCGTTCCTTTGAGAAAAACCTCTTCACTTGGTCTTTAAAAGGATAATGCAAACATCTATAATGAAAAAAGAAATGATTTGATAGACGTTACGTCATACGCTAGTATTTTTTTAAAAGTAGGCCTACACCATTTAAACTCTCCAAGCCAAATTGCTCAGAGTAACTTTTAAAAATGGTCTCGCCACATTAGAAAAACAACAGCAGAATTGGGAAAATCCGACAAGGCCCTCTCGTTCAACATAGTAAATATCGCGTTCAATATTGTAAATGAACGGAAATGGCCATTTGTTATGTACAGTTGTATTTATTTGCATAGTTGGATCTAACATTTTGATTTTTTAAATCTACACATTCATGATTATGAGTCATAAAATGAAATTCTCTATTGGAGGATGTTTCCAATTTATACATTTAACTTTTGGCCCTATTAGTCAAACGGCTTTGGCGCCTATAGGGGACAAACATATATATAAATATATATATAAATAAATAAATATATAAACAAACAAACTCACCGTAATTATATATATATTGATGATGATATATATTGATATAATATATATATATATATATATATATACAAACGTATAAACAAACTCACGGCAATTAGGACTAGATATATTGATTGATATTTATTTATATACTAGTGGTTACGCCTCTCAAAATGACGGAGAAAAGAATTACTACAATGTGTTTTGTTAAGAGAGAGAGACAAAAGACAATATTACAATAAAAACTGGAGTGAGAACGTTTCTTTTCGGTATTTAGTTTTTGTTCTTTTTAATTGTTTCTGGTTGCCCTGACCCTGGCATATGCATAAGAATTGTTGCTGTCAAGCTTCTAGCCTAAACGACTGGCGTAGTGTGTAAACCGCCTATACATTCCCATTAAGAATACCCCGGCGGACGAACGCATAGTTGACAGCCCCCGCAGCGGGTCCGAGATCCATTACACTGCCGAGAGGCCACTGGTCTCAGTGGGGAGGAAACAATGGACGCTGCAATCCCGTCTCGAGAAACACCCGGTGCCTGGATGCTTGCACCTATAGTATAGGATTTGTGCTACTGGGTGACAGTGCAGGTATACTAGCGAGCCACCACGATAATAATTCTTAGGGGAACCGCTGTGAACGATCGCTATGCTGCGGAAACGTTACCTGTTACACGGCACGCCACGTCTTCGGCGCGTCGTGGGGTGGCTGGAGCGTGTGCCGACATTTAAACATGCGACAGATAAACATGCGACACTTAAACATAGACACTTAACCACACGTCAGATAAACATACGGACACTTAATCACACGACACTTAAACATACGGACACTTAATCCCACGACAGATAAACATACGGACACTTAATCACACGACTCTTAAACATACGGACAGTTAATCATAGTGACAGATAAACATACTTTTTCACTATACCATTAAAATAAATGGGAAAATAATATAGATTATGTTGCAAATAGTAAATAAACGGGAGAGGGGGAAGGAAAATACCTCATGGCATCAACAGGCCTACGGGGACACCTATGTCCTACGCCCACCCTTGGTTTTCCTCACTCCCATTTCATCGTTATTTATAATGAATTTAACCTTAATATTTATTTCTTTTTATTGAGTTTTTTTTAGTTTTTGAACTAGAAATCTGTGTATACATACAACATAATTTTTAAAAAAAGCGTTCAGTTTGTTATCCCGATTTTTTGCTCAGTAGAAGTCTTGCATACTATCTATGAACAGGGCAATATAGATTCTTCATTGGTACTAAAGGTGAGCCATTGTTCGCAGAAATTGAAGAAAATGTATCAATGCCTTCAACCCCACCCCGACCATCCTTTTTTTTTCTGCTGTAACCTGAGGTCAATAATACTTGAATTGGGAGTCGGGGGCGAGAGGGAAACAGGGGCGGGAGGAGGCATTCGACGTTTGCTCTTGCAAACACTACCAGTATCATGATGTAGGTCAAGTAGTCAGAGTTACGTAATCTCGCCAATTTGCTATAAACGGAGGAAGTTTATAGGGAGGTAGGGGAGACAAGGGAATGCATTGATGCGTAAAGATCTAAACAAAACTCCAAGTGATCGTCAGTTGGGCTATCTTACATACATAGTAACTTTGGGGTGGGGGAGAAACACCTGGGGCGGGGGACGGTGTACATTTGGCGCCTATTTAAAATGTTCGTTTTTGATCATTAGATGGCGTTAAATTAAATTACGTGCCAAACTGTACCTTAATATTATCGCGTACTTTTCACCATTTTAAAACAGTTCTGCGTGCTAAGGATGACACGCATTCCATAGCTTGTCGATCCATGGAATATAGTGTAGTCCTACCAATACTTTTAATAAAAAACAGTGGATATTATATGATTGCCAATTTTACCGTTGACAATTTTACCGCTTTGCTAGTTTTGCCGAATTTACCTTTTCCAAATTTACCTTTGCCAAAATTACCTTGCCGAAAATACCTTTTCCGAAAATACCCTTGCCAAATTTACAGTGATTCCCTATCGGCTTGACCAGGATATTAAATTTTAACAACTTGGCATGCACGACAGTGTAAGATGACCACTGGTATATCGTCGAGGCATAACACTGTATAACTGATTACTAATGATTACAAGTTATCATCAGGAACAATTGTTATGTTACAGATATGGTCTCGTCCGTGGATAAATCCATTACATTACATATGGTGTCTCGTTCCGGCATTATTCCGGGATTATATAACAATATACTGAAGTGACCCAGGCGTTCTAAAAACTGTGTGGTCAATTTTTAACTGTGATTGAATAAGTCTCTTTAACACGAATGGCAAATATGGGTGTCAGAAGATGTCTTGGACCCTTCAGAGGAACTAGACGTGGTCATAGGGGGCGGCCGCCCCCAGGAGCTAAACTTTGGATTGGCGCAAAACTGACAGTTTCTTAACAACTACGTACGTTAGCTTATTAGTAGGCCTACATGAAAACTAACATTTTAAGAAGTCACCTATTTCGACACTCACCCCCAGGTATCCCACAAGCCATTTTGGCCTGGTCACTTTAATGTCATGCACTATGTTCATTTTAAAGTTCCTTATAAAATGTTAGAATCCCTTTATAGCAACTACATTTATCTATTGGTTAAAATCTTTTCGAAAAATCGATATTCCTTGATTTGGAAGTTGAAATAAAAACGTAAATAGCAAGTTGACATTTGGGGTCGCAACCGTAACTTTATGGCTACTCCCACACCATAAACCTTTTTTTTTTCTTCTCCTTGTGCTTTCTCTTCAAGCTTTAGTATATTCAGACGGTGTTTCATAGAGATAAAAAAAATTAGAATGAGTTGCACTAAAACATCATCAGGCCTATCTATAATTTTTTTTTTTTAAAAAGTATCTAAAAGAACAATAGATCTAACACTCAACAGTTATAAAATACATAATAAAAAAATAATAATAATAACAAAATATAAAAAAACAACATTAATACGAGAAGTAAGTCATCTCTTTTAGACTAAGTTGATCTATGGGGCAAGTGAAGGAACGTTCACACGTTTCTGTGTCCACGGCATACAACGGGGATAGTGTCGCCTGCACAATACTGAGCTACATTTACTTTTCCCCCAACACATGTCAGAGCTGGATAAACCTATACTCAAGGGGACCGTCTGGACCCTAAAATGAAATAAAAACATTACGCCCTTTCATTTGTTTTAAGATGACCATGTCCCTTCATTTTGGACTGTTGTAACCAGTTGTGGTTGTTTTTAACTTTATAATTATACTTTTGAAAAAAAACGCCTACCACCTCGATCAAACCACTCGCAAAATCATTAGTCTCTGACTTTCAGGTACAGAAATCACTAAAGATGTCCCTAATTAGTGCCTTCTAACTTAGTCAAAGATGTATTTATTTTCACCATCGAGCAAACTGTATGTCCGCCCAGTGGCGCAACTAGGGTAAATGGCAACACGGAAGGGGGGGGGGGCGACTGGAAAGGGGGGGGGTCAAAATTGACGCCTATTAAGCATGTAAATTTAATTTTTTTTTGGAAACGAAGAAAGAGTTAGTTTGGCGTCTATCCAAACACCTTGGTGCTTCGAACGGTCGCCCCTAATGTGTCCGTCCCTACCCCTTCTACTATTTTTATCTCCTAATTATGAACATATTTCAATCAAATGCTATATGAATTATACTTGTTTAAAATGAAGGAATGCTTGTGTATTAAGTGACTTCAAATAGCCACAAAATAAAACTCTTGTGTCTGTAATCTTACTGCATCCGCAAGACAACATGTGTCAAAATTTCCACGATAGTTTTATTTTTTAGGGAAAAAAAATATTTATATTGTGTTGCTGTTTCTTCAAGTTCGAATGCAAGGTTCACTGCATAACAATTAACCATTCACAACGATGGCCTAGTTTGAAAACCTTGTGGTTATTTAACTACACCCAGAGGGAGGGGGGGCGTAGGAGAAGAATGTGGAATTAATCACACAGAATGCTGTGGGAGATTTTTAAAATGCGGAAATATCTGGACTCGCCTCCTACGGAGCAGCCGAACAATATGACACAGGTTTTGATCACTTTGATCGAAACTCTCGAAGAATTGAATTTTGTAAAGACACCCCGTTATAAAAAAGTGTTTTTATTTTGTATGTATCTTTCCAAGAATTCTTTCTATAACTTTTGTATAGATCTAAAGTATTTTTTGTTATACTTTCATTATTACACAATAATATGGGAATTTTTTTCCCTCGAGGTCTGACCTTGGTTTTGACCTAAACAGATCTCGAACATTACGTAAATAGTTTCATACACATTATGGCATTTTATATGTTTATAAAGATCATTTGTTTGCAATTCTATATTGACATGATTCGGCCTATAAGTGGCGATTTTACCACTTGACAGTGGGCAGTGCCACACACGCATACTGAAGATAATAACACACACGCACATCACTGGCAGGTTACACACACACCACTTGCAGGTAACACACACGCCAGTGTGCAGGTAACAAACACACCGTTAGTAGTCGGCACGACATAAACGAGGCCCAGGACTTTCTTATAGGCAGAGAACAAACAGTTATAATAAATGGATCTAAGTCACCACCAATAACAGTAAACTCCAAAAGGAACTGTTCTAGGGCCCCTACTATTTCTAATTTATATTAATGATCTGCCAGATTGCATCAACACAGGAACAAAAATAAGATTATTTGCCGATGATTGCATAATTTATAGAACAATAAAGACAGGAAAAGATAGTGAACTTCTACAAAAAGACCTAGATGAACTACAAAAATGGGAATCAAACTGGAGTAGGCCTAAGTCTTTTCACCCAGAAAAATGCCAACTAATAAGGGTATCCAAGGAAAACAAACAAATAATAGCAAACTACTTCATTCATGGTAAAGAACTAACTCAAACTAACAATGCTAAGTATCTGAGTAATAATAAATGATAAGTTATCTTGGAACCCTCATATTGGTGATGTAATTAAAAAAATCAAACAAAACATTAGGATTTATAAAAAGGAACTCTTACAAATGTAATAAGAATATAAAACTAAAATGCTATCTCACATTAGTTAGGCCTATACTAGAATATGCAGCATCTGTATGAAACCCAACAACTAAGGGAAAACATAAAAAAAATTAGAACAAATTCAAAAAAGAGCTGCAAGGTTCGTAACTAGTGAATATTCCCAGTTAACAAGAGTAACACCATTAGTAAAATCACTAAACCTAGAAACACTAGAGGACAGAAGGGCAAAGAGTAAAGTAGTAATAATACATAAGGCACTAAACTCAAATTTAGAAATACAACACAATAACAACCTGTTGCAAAGCTCAGATAAACATAAAGACAAAAACACTTTCCTTGTCCCTTATGCGAGAACAAATGCATATAAGTACTCTTTCTTCCCGAGTGGCATTCGGGCATGGAATGGGTTGCCTGAACAAACCAGGAAAACCAATAACTTAACATCATTTAAAACATTAATAAAAATGCAAGACTAGACTCGGACCACGGATGAGCGTAGGACGCAATAATCTTCTTTATAGAAGGAGCTTCTGTAATGTATAAGATAAGAAAAAATTTAAATATTTATCTAAGGTCTGTAGTGTGCCTGCAAAAGACTCAAATGTTAAACGCAATAAAATTCCTTCTGTGTAGAAGAATCGTCTGTAACATACAAGATACGATAAGGAAACAACAATATGGAGAATAAATTGTGCATGTAAAAACATTGTCAGAAATTTACAAAGTAGAAAGAAATGCTACATTTCTACTTCATTCTATTTTACCGTAACACAAATGCTGCAAACACGTGTGTGTGTATTTTTGTGTGTGTATGTTTTTGTGTGGCGTGCATGTGAGCATATGTGCGTTAACCTGTGAATGAGAGTATGTGAGTGTTTCGGTTGATTGAATCAAATTCAACGGAATAAAGTCAAGTATCATGCTAGAAAACTGGACTCCATCTAAATCTAAAAATAACCCCTCTAAACAACTGGTTTAGAGTAAAGGAATGCCTGAAGAATGTCCTGGATGCATAATCCTCTCATGACTTAAACGTGCGTAAAGGCAACAATTTTTATGCAGCTTGTTCAAACACGACACACTGGCATCGCCGATGGACTCATGGGTGTCACTTTTGGTCACACCAGCAATAAAGATCCACCATTGTTATAGTTCGAACCAAACCTATATATTATGTTCTTCTTCTAGTTGTATCACTGAGCTATATATACCAAATTATATTTTTGTCAAAAATTATATTATTAAGAAATTTTAAAGATGTGGCACACGGTTGGCAACTTTTTTGATAATAGCGTGTTAAAGCAGGGTTTTTAATTCATTCATCCTAAACGTTAACCTACCACATGTCAATTGTTATTATGAGACAATTTATATAGCTCCGTAGCAGGAACAAGGCCAATAGGAATATGAGCGTTATAGAGTTATCATTAAGAAGTCAAAACAGAACTGTTAGATGTACGATAATTTAGAAAAGCTGTTAACATTACAAAGATTTCTTAGTGTTTAAGTGTTAGACAACTTCTTTTCGGCCTTAAAACAGCTAAGAGAAACTCTGCTCACACGTGAAAGTTTAACCAAAAGCTGATAGTACAGCAGATGCAACGTTATTTAAACATATGCAAATGCTTCAGATATTTTTTATAAGCATCTTTATTCCAGAGCTTTCAGCAAATAAGCATATTTTGATTTCCATAATTTGGATGTTTTGAATTCATTTATCTGCAATTTAAATTCGTTAATCTTTATCAACACAGAAAGATATATTGGCTAGTAGTAAGATTAAGCAAATTATGTTTGAAAACACCGAGTCCGTGAATTTGACAGCCCTGACTTCGGCTAGAAAATACAGCTTTGAGGGCTTCTGTATAATTCTGATACTCATCTCTCTGTAGTTAATGTGTAATGAACAAGCAGTTTCCACCGTCAACGGTCACACTAATAAAGTAGAAGACATAAAAACAGTATTGAATACAGCCAGTCGATGGCCAGAGCAATCAAACGTTTAAAAACACCAAGCTAATGCAAGAAAAATGAAGAACCTAATGTGGCCATCCGGTGCCACAGCAGACATTAATTACTATCTCTATTTTGGTGGTCTTTTGTTTTGCCATTGAAGATAGCTCTAGTGTAGTCTACTTTATTGCCATTCATATTTCTTAATTCTAATGTAGACCATAATTGAAAATCGGAAGTTTAACTTCACAAACAAGTAAAGATATTTTGAAATGTATATAAAGAAATACTTTGCAACATTGTAACATTCAGATCTATAACTATTTTACAAATATTATCTAAAATATGTCATTACTAACAAAGGAAACTAAATGTGTACAAAAGTTACTTCATCGAACAAATCTGAGCATTATTATTCAACATTTTATGTCATATGTTTTTGTGTGCATTTTCTAGAAAAAAGTTTTCTGAAGTTATTACAAAATTTAGGCTTGAAAAAAAAAGCTAATAATTGTCTTGTATCTATAGAGTGGCATTCTAAAGCTTAAAAAAAAGTTTTAGTGCTGAACAAAAATAAAAGTGCCTCATAAATTTGAATGGATAGCAACGATGAGAAATTATCTTTTACCAACCGGCATTCACAAAGTTGCCCCATTCACTTCGAGCGTGTAATGCTATTTAAAAATGCATTTGTAGAAATGCACTTTCCTGCAGCCTTTGAAAAGAATTTGATTCATTCATACGAGCACGTTCTTGGTCAAATGCACAAGGAGGGTTTTCCAGACAAACAACTTTCACATGAACACTATATATACTAATCGCCACTGACCACAGTTACATAAAGTCTGGTCTAGCATCAACACCGCCATCAAATACAAGAAGAATCTAGAATTTTAAATTTTAAAAATTTATAAAGAAAAAGGCAAAAAAAAAAAATGAAATTAATGCATGCAATTGACAAGTCTTAATTAGGTGAGACCTATTGAACTGCTATGATCGTGAACTTTTGGTGAAATTTACCGCCATTTTCGTAAACAAAAACCATGGTTTTGGTGCTGTTTGACAATTGATTTCAACATCGACAGCCAGTTCTTTTCTTTTAGAAATATACAACGGCTACAAGATTAGTTATGAGGAATCCGATTTAACATCAAAAGTGAGTAGGCGATAATTAATACTCAAAGTGTTAGTCGCGTTAGGTTGAATGTAGCATTTGTTTATAAAATAAGTTAGTCAAGAGTTGCGTCCTTGGTAATTATATTTATACAAAAAAACAACAACAACACGAAAATTCTTTTGCATCAAGCAATCAGTTTGGGATTATAAATAGGTGATTATTCAAATCCGACATTCACAATCCATCGTTTTCTTTTAACGCCATCTTTTGGAAATGAAAAAAAATAAATTCTATACATATTTTCGTACAACCATTAACGTAGCACACAGACATGTTTCGGAGAAAATGATCGAATAAGACCGGAAATGTTTTTTCTTGTGACCTTTTATGCATGCATAATCGTTATGACTTGTCAATAAGTACATCAAATGATTCGTTTAATAAATCAAATTTAGTGTTATTCTGTTGATCTGTGTGATTTAGAAAATGTAAATAGTAGAGATTAAGAAATCAATAAAATAAATATCTAGTTAAATAGATCAAAAATGGAGTAAATGCAATTTTAAAGCACATATCCAACATGTACATCGTTAAAATTGTTTACATTTTGTAATTGTAAAGTAATTGTAATGTAATGGAAATGTAGACACGTATTTATACAAAGTCTGTTCAAACAATTATCTGTCTGTGTTTATAGTTTGTATCTATATTTACACTAGCATTATATATTTAGTCTTATCTATATTTACACTAGCATTATATACTTAGTCTTATTTATATTTACACTAGCATTATATACTTAGTCTTATCTATATTTACACCAGTATTATATACTTAGTCTTATCTATATTTACACTAGCATTATATACTTAGTCTTATCTATATTTACACTAGCATTATATACTTAGTCTTATCTATATTTACACCAGCATTATATACTTAGTCTTATCTATATTTACACTAGCATTATATACTTAGTCTTATCTATATTTACACTAGCATTATATACTTAGTCTTATCTATATTTACACTAGCATTATATACTTTGTCTTATCGTGATGTTTTTATTTTATTTTTGTGTTTTCATTTTACTTGCAGTGTTTGTGTGCCAATGTCTCTTCACGCTGGCGCAGACATGCGACGAAACAAGCGCCAAGTGCTGTCATTTGCGCAGTATAACCAAGGCGACACATAGCCTGTCACGCACACTGGCACAGGCAAGTTTTGTTTAAATAGTTGTGCATTACACACTTACTTATCTTATACACTCTTATTCTATAAAGAAGATTATTGCGTCTTACGCGTAACAGTGGTTTGAGACTAGTCTTAGTGTTTTAAAGGATGTTAAGTTATCTGCTTTCCTGATTTGTTCATGCAAACCTTTCCATGCCCGGGCGCCACTCGAGAAGAAAGAGTAGCCTACTTATTTGCTTTGTTTTTGCATATGGGATAAGAAAAGAATATAGGCCTATATATTATATTTCACTGAGTTTTACAGAATTATATTACGCCTATCTTAGCGTCATGCATGATCTTAGCACACTAAACTTTAAACAAAAATGCTTTATCTGTTAGCCGGCTTTAATTCCAGTGTAATATAATTATCTAATTTTGTATTTCTCACAGGAGCGCTTTAGTTTAGAGAGAAAGAGCTCAATGTTCTGCCTACTACAGCGGTATGTCAAAGCTCATATGTATACATTTGTTTTCTATGCAGTTTATTTATTTTAGATGATCCCCCCCCCCAACCGATAGATGGCGCATTGGTGGAGTTGGCTTTAGCTTATTGTTTTCTTACCTAGAGCATAACCTAAGTAAAACAAAACATCTAATAATAGCCTAAATAGATATAATATATTATTTAAAAAAAAAACTGAATAAGCAAGCATATTCTGTGCTCTCAATGTAATAGAAGAATTGTTGTTGGCTGTTACAAGCTAGATGGCGACACCCAACTAAGGCATATACAATGAGCAAATTGTCTTTCTTTAAAAGATTCACCCGAAATGTCTGTCACCACATTAAGAAACACTTCAGGAAAGAAGAGCCTATGTGAAAGAAATATTAATACTATTAATACTAAAACTTAAAACATAAAAAAAGTTAAGTATCCCGTCGGACGAATTTGATCCATGGAGCTGGTGAAGCAGAATTCACCATACTTAAAACAAAATACTCTTTATTTGGTGATGCAACGCAATGAGCTCATACACTTCTCCGAAAGATACAAGATGTGTTGTTAAAAATTTAAATTAACAGGAAGAGAACAACTAAATCTGAAATACTATCCAACATTAGTTGGACAGGGATCGATACTAAAATACTATCCAACATTAGTTGGACCCAGATCGATACTAAAATACTATCCAACATTAGTTGGACCCAGATCGATACTAAAATATGCTTCCTATGTCTGAAGTCCTTTACATAATTATTATTTTTAAACTAGACCCTATTCAGAAAAGAGATGTAAGATTATTCCAAGTGGATTTCTACTACTCAAACGTGCAACAATGTTAGTAAAATCACTAAATTTTGTAAAATGAGCCAAAAAAAAAGTCGTAATAATACATTAGGGTTAAAAAATTATATATACATCAACCTGGAAATGTCACGTAATAATATAATAACATTCTTATGGAAACATTGGGATAAAAACATTGTTCCTATCACATAACAAGTACACATTCTTATCGGTTGACAGCCCGGTGAACTAACCACAGGACCAGCCGACCAATGGCAACCTAACATCATTGAAAACACTTGTTTAAAAAGCCAAGACTAAATTTAAACAACCTTATGGGTAGAGTATGTTAACTCACCCCCCCCCCTCCTTTTCTCCATAGGGTTTTCCACAATTAGTCATGTACCAAGCTGGCCACTAACATTTCTGAAGAGGTGGGGGGGGGGGAAGGTCTGATAATTAAAATAAACTTAACCTTAAACTCTGACCATATTTAAACCAGTTTCCAAGAAATTATTAGATCAACTAATTAATTAAGCGATTTACTGTAGACTCAATCTTAGCCGATCAATTTTTTGCAGACGTGGCTTCAAGTAGGCTACATAGAATCTAGTTTAATATTTGGATGACAAAGTTGTGGAACTGGTGATTCTATTGACCGAGCTGACAATTAACGTTATTAATGGATCGTTCGCTAAGTTTCGGTAATTAAAATAGTGATGACGAACAAATAATTTTAAGTAGGTTGTTACCAAGCACTTGCTCACGAACCCCCACCTCCTCTTTCTTCCCCTCCCTCCCCCCTTTCAGGGCAGGATTATCTCATCACTTCCGTAGGAAACTGATCTATTAGGGATTTAACAATGGAGAAATGTAGGGTATCGTTAAAAGTCTCTTGCGCCCCCCCCCCCCTCTTTATCTGTATATATATATGTATATATACAAGCTTAATTCCCCGGCGTTAACCGGGGCAAAATTAAATAGGCCTGTATAAGCTACAGATAAAAAGTTCATAAAAAAAACAATGCTATAAATCTAATAATTAAAAAAAGTATTCTTTTATACTGAAGCCTTTTAGGAAAGTAATTTAAAATAAATATTGTAATCGTGTAAAAAAAAAAATAGGCGTCTTTTTATTGAACAAAAATCTAAATTGTCCGGTGTTGCTCGTAGGTGTACAACCTCTTTTATTTTTTAATTAATATTATTTGAAATACAACAAAATATAAAGAAAAAGAAAGGTATAGACTAACTGGAGAATCGAACACGGGTCGCCCGCATGACTGTTCAATACGTTAACCACTTAGCTAGCGAAGACACATGTCTGAAGTGAAATCGCAAAAGTATAATATGAGACAAAAAGGTCACGTGTCTTAAAATAAACTAATATGATTGGTTGAATACACACACAGTCTACTTTATATATATATATATATATAGAGAGAGAGAGAGAGAGAAGAGAGAGAGAGAGAGAGAGAGAGAGAGAGAGAGAGAGAGAGACAGAGAGAGAGAGAGAGAGAGAGAGAGAGAGAGAGAGAGAGAGATGAACCAGTTTTATATGTTAAAAACAACAGATTACAAATATCTTATGTGTCAATTATATAGTACAATACTTGTCATACATACATTTAGAAAGACTGATAGATTAGTTCACCGGAATGTAATCCAAAAACCAACTGACACGTCGCGGGTTCTAGCCCTGCCACCGACGGATCCCTGTGGCCCTGCAGGAGTTTTGGGCCTAGTGGACGTAATAATCTTCTATCTAGAAGGAACGTCTGTAAACTTATAAGATTATAAGATAGAGGTCGTTTTTATAACCGTAATGAAAAAGAAGTTGCTAGCTTACTTTACTCTTCGTTTTTTTATATATTTTACTTATACTTACCTTGTATTTTTTTATTATTATTTTAGTGTAATTTTTTTTACATTCTCAGTAGAAAAGTTATCAAGCTCATTTACAGTGCTTCAATATAGTTTTCGGTTTCGTTAACATTTTCAACACTTTTCCTCCTTTCACCAAACTTTAAACAAATATATGAATTCTGTCGTTTTCTAAATGTCTATTGTTCAGACCATATTCTATACGTGAAAAAGATACTTTTGGTTGTACTTCCGGGCAGGTGAAAGGTAAACGCAATGGGGCATATCAACAAGGAACTCTTCCTACCTTGTGTTTGAATAGCCGTATGAAATAATATGAAATAATATGATGGGGGAAATAATTAAATCATTTTTTGTTCATTGAGAAATGTGTGTGTTCAACATACATAGTCTGTTAAATAAAAGTTTCAGCATTGAAGTAAATGGAATCGTCCACACGCATGGACAGTTTTGTAATCAACAGTGAGTTAATTTAGGTGTGTCTTTTAGTGTTTAATGAAATAAAAAAAATTACAATAGGTCTTGTAAATTGTTTTAGTAGTTTTGTACGGTGTTTTTAAAGGTATCTTGTCGGGTGTTTTGTGAGGTATTTTGTAAGGTTTTTTGTAAGGTGCTTGCAAGGTCATTACCAAAACCAAAGATATTTGAAAATTGAAGACCCAGTAGGAAGGTCAAGACTTAGATGGGAGTACGTGTGGAAACTTATCTTTACTTCTGTCTGGGGTCCGAGCATGGGGGAGTAAAATTCGTTTTATTTATGAGTGGAATGGTGTGGCTAAATACCATGAAAAATAGATTAGATGCATGCCTAGTGTACTGGTGCTGGATTCGCCGTTAGAAGAAATAAACATTTGATCAGGGCATTAAAGGAAGAGAAGCACCGCAAACATTTTCCATAGCAGAAATGAACCAAGATTTGTAAAAAGATGCATTACATAGATTTGAAGAAAAATAGAATTATTAAAGAATTTTTAATTAAAATAAATAGTATTTTATGGTTTATTATTGTTCATATTTTAAATTACTTACGTCTTACATAATGGAATGATGAATGATGGGACACTCACAACTTTTCTTAGTGCTCAAGGTCCCTCAGGGTGTTGATCCGACCGTGATTGTACAGTATTTTTTTACCAATAGTTTTACTGAGTGGAACTATAATTACTTTACTTAGGACAGATTGTACAGCTTTGTGCTTTTCTACAAATTAGCATATTTTGTTTGTTTTTTGCAGTGCTAAGTATTATGCTAATGTGTGTTCTTGACCAAGATATAACCCTAAAAAAATATTCTGAAGCATGAAACGAGAAGTATGAAAACAAATGAAAACAAAACAGAACTTGGTAGGATATTTTGTAGGACCATGGGGAATAAAGGGGAATAGTGAAGGGGACCTGGTTGGACTTGTCTCTGTCTGTCAGGCGGAGTGTTAGGAGGTTATTCTGTCGTCCTGAAAGAGGTGTGTTGTATTAATGATGATACTTTTGTCTGCGTGTGTGTGTGTGTATAATATCAAACTTCACTCTGATTTCAACAGCCCCCAATTCTTTTTTTTTTGTGGTCATTTTTTAAAAGTACTTACGTTTATGTTATTTTTTTAATGTAGCTAGATTCTATTGCTTTATTGCTTAATTTATTGGGCTTTTGGAATGAGGATTATTTTTGGGATCAATCGCCATGTTGGTGATTCATTGATTCACAGGATTAATCATTCTTAGGGCCCGCTCATCCATATAGGCGAACTAGGCGGCTGCCTAGGGCGCAAAATTTTGGGGGGGCGCAAAATTGAGGATATTTTTAATTTGGGGATTTGAAAATATAAATTATATTAAAGTTAAGTGCTTCTGCGCGCTACTAGCAAAAGGCAGATGAATTTCTAGGTAATGAAAGGCGAAAGGAAGTTTATTTAAGTTGTCTTAGAAAATAGAAAGTATTCCGTAACAGTACTTAGTTTGGCAACCTCGCTGTGCGTTGCGGAGTGCAGAAAGGCACCCCTAATTTCCTCCGGCCACACCCTGGATGCGATGCTGCGGCGGACTATCATAGTAAAGTGACGTGACCGTGTCCTTCAAGTCAGTGAATCGTAAGTCGTAAGGGCGCAGAGTTGTTTGCATTGGCAATGCATTTGTTTTTGTGCATTTTCAGACTGTTAAATACGAAAACGAGTACATTAAATCCCCTTAGTGGCACAAGATGGTCCAGTCGAATTGATGCACTAACACCTCTGCGGTACCAGTTATTTCATGTTTGTGATGCTTTGAAAGAGATTTCCGAAGACACTAATTGGATCTAGTGACAGTATTGCGAAAGTAGAAACACTTGGGTTACTTAAAAATATCTCAGACTTCAAGTTGCACTTGTCACATAGCACAACATTTTGTTTCAAGTAAACATAACTAGTAAGATACTGAAAGAAAAAGACTTGAGTTCCAGAGATCAGTTAATCACCTGAAAAAAACGAAGTGTTTTTGGTTACAGCTAGAAGTGATTTAGAGTTCAATATAGTTCTGGTTGAAGCTAATGAAGTAGCATAAGAAGTTGCATGGAATAGAACCAGTAGTTGAGAAAGAGAAGGTCCGAATTAAAAAAAGAGAAGAACTTGGTTGATTACGAATCAACAGATGAATCTGTAAATATTGCAGGTGACCCCTCAGAAAGTTTCAAGATCCACTTTTATTTGGCTGCTTTAGACACAGCTGATTATGCGGTAAAAGAAATATTTCCCAGTTAAATAAAGTATCTGGTGTCTTTGGATTTTTGGACAACATTCAGATGTGAAGTCGATGTGCAAAAACTTTAAAAAAGCATTAACAATTGAAAAAGATAAAGGTTTGAATGAATCTGACATTGTTGTACGACAGTGTTCTGAATTAAGACCAATTTCTCATCATCTCCCTGAAGAAGTCCTAAACTACATTTACCAACAAAATCTTAAAAATGGATTCCCGAACATTTGTGTAGCCCTTCGTATTTTGCTTATGTTGCCACTTTCCTTAGCTAGTGCTGAAAGAACTTTTTCAAAACTTAAGTTATTTTAAAACCTATCTGCGTAGTACAATGTGTCAGGAGAGACTTGCGGGCCTAGCGACAATTTCTATTGACAGTGAGATAGCAAGAAAGTTAGACTCAAAAGCCCTCATACAAGAATTTGCTAAACAGAAAGGAAGAAAAGTTCCATCTTTAGTAGTATAAATACTGATAATTTTGGACCATAGTTAAGAAAACAGTAATCAAATATTAAACAATTTCAAGTATCAAGTAGTCTTTATGTATTTCTTTAAGTGTTATAAAAACTGAAAACAATATTTCTAATCTAACTGTGATTTCGCTTAGGGCGTCAAAAACCTTAGAGCCGGCCTTGATCGTTCTGACGTGTTATATTCAAATTTTGGTTTAAAAAAACTGGTCGTAGTGTTTGACAATTATTTATTTTTTTTACCGATGTTTAACAGAAGTACCCGAGACAGTGTTTTTTGTACGTTCTGTCTGGCTCATAATCCCCGTGTATGCCGCGGCGACCTTCAACATCACCTGCATTGTAAAGCAAATGCAGTCAATTGAGACTTGGAGATGGTGCTGCCATCAGTGCCATTCATGCGTGTAGTTTTTTTCCCATTTCAGTCTATTCCCCTTGCAGATTTTCTTTCGATCGTATTGTCTACCTTAGAGTGTAGTTTCGTTTTGGAGAGTAAAGGATTCCATTGTACACAAGTTTATATCTGTATACAACTTCTATTCACCGTTTCTAAACATTTTAATATATATATATATGTGTGTGTTTTTAACCAATCCGATTAGTTAATTTAAAGACACGTGACCTTATTGTTTCATATTTTATCTTTGCAATTTGACGTATCACACGTGTCCTCGCTAGCTGAGGGGGTAACGTATCGGACTTCCATGCGGTAGACACGGGTTCAATTCTCCAGTTAGTCTATAGTCTATACCGTTTTCTTTTTCTAAAAATATTTTATTTCATGAGAATTTTTTTAAAAGATTATATATCCACGGCAATTTAGCTTTTTGTTAAATAAAAAGACTCCTCTATTTTTGAAACGATTACAATATTTATTTTAAATAACTTTCCTAAATGTCTTTAGTAAAAACTATTTTTTTAACTTATTATTTTTATAGCTTTCTGTTCATAGCAGTTTATAACAAACTAACCCATAAGAACACAGTTTTTATTATACTCCCTTTCTTTGTAAACTAAGTTTATATTTAATTTATATTTTGATAGATTAAAATAAATATAGATCTAAGTGATATCATACCTTATGAATTTCCACACTAAAATTTTGCGCAATCTTTTTTTTCTAGCTTTGCCCGAAAAAAAACATAAAAAGATAACTCGCTTTGTTTCGGCTATATTGTGTCGTTTTCATTCTATTTATTTCGTAAAAAGGAACATATCCGAAAAGTCTATTTACTCCCGTCTCTTCCGGTAGAGGCAGCCATGTTTTTTTTTTCTTCGATTCGCAAATTGTTCGAAGGTATTAGTGACTATTCCAAAGGCTATGATGCTGAAAATTTGATACAATATATTGTTAGTCTGGCAAGTCTGCTGGCCAAGTTTCGTCTCGATTGGACGCCGGGAAGTGGTCGAAAAATCGATGCAAAGTTTTCCAAGCAAGCAAGCAACCAAGCAGACAGTACGAGTTAAAAGAAAGGGACAAAAATTGAGAGAATTAAAGAGTTGGGGGAGAGAGATTTGGCGGATACAGATATATATAGATAGATCAATAGATAGATAGTTAGAAAGATCGAAATATAGATAGACCGAAAGATAGATAGAGACTTGGACAGATAGATATATAGTTGTAAAGATAAATATAAAGATAGATATATATTTTAAAAAATGACTGATGGTTGAAAAGATAGATAAATAAATTGATAGAAGATTGATAGACAGAAATTTGAAAAGATAGATAAATAGATAGAAATTGAGAGATAGACATTTGAAAAGATAGATAAATAGATAGAAATTGAGAGATAATACTATGTACAGAAACAGGGAGATAATAAATCGCTATTTTGCAAAATACTGACCAAATTTCCAAAGTTAAATTCTCTGCTATACTCAAGGGGCATTTTTATATATACTTAAATGTATACTAAAAAATAACTTGTTGTTTCTCAATTTTCCGTTTTCCTTTTTTGCTGACTAGAACAAAGTATGATGATTTAAAAAAAAAAAACAGAAAGAAAATCTCCCGCTTTATTAGAAGTTATTTTTAATATCCGCTGATGGGGGCAAGACATTTGTAACAGTGAATGAATAGAAATTGATGATTAACCCTTACAGTCCCGGGCGCGTATATAGCGGAACTGAAGGCAGCATAGATAGAAGTAGGTCGGTACGGGAAGGGTTAATCAATATACAGTAGTGTTTGATTTTAAATGAACTCTAACCCATCGGGGAAGTGAATTGATGGTAATCTGAGTCAATGATTTTCTTTAAACATGATTATCCGATAGGACAGAAAGAAAAAAAAAAGAAAATATGGAGACAAAAGCTGTTTGTCACACACACACACACACAGCGGATAAATCCTCCCTCAAATCTCATCACCTTTCCCCCCACCCCCTTCCCCCAATAGGACCAACTGGCAGCTCGAAACACCCAAAAAGTTTATTGGTGTACGTCATGAAAACTACAGGGAATTTTACTCGTATTGGAAAGTTTATTTGTGTATAGTACAAGAAATGAAAAGAAATAATTGAGTATATAAAGACGTATGGCTTAAGTTGTGGTAAGAATATATCATTTTTAAATCATTTTTGTTTTACTATTGATTACTTTCAATAAGTAGTTCTAGCTGTATATTAACGTCAAATAAATATGTTTGTAGTTTTTACTTTAATAGGTATTATACTGTTGGTTTACTTTATTTAAAAAAAAAAAAGTCTTTTAATAGTCGTATTAAAAACAAAATTACCAAAATAAGCCCGCGCATTATTAGACCTCGATTTAAAAGTTGTTGTTTTTTTAAGTCTCGACATGCATACGTAATATCATCTTTTACAACCGATACACCGATGTGATAACACGCTACAACATTCTTAAAATGTGCATACCGTCGGCATCCGTCCGTCTCCAAGAGACGATGGTGTAGCTTCACGGCAAAGGTGACCGCCGAGAATGGCTGTGGAGGCCAACTCGGGAGTGGCAATCCCTGCCGCACTTCAGGCATTTGAAGGTGGATGGCTGTTGTAAAGGAACCTTCCGCCTCGCTCTTTTCTGGATGGCAGCTTTCATGCGCCCAGTTTCTGCGCGGGATGTGCCAAGCCTGACTGCGAGCCTCCAGGTTGGTCGGTCAGAAGCTTGGCATTCCCATGTGTCAAGGTCGATTGAGCTCTCGTTCAGGTCTCTTTTGCAAAGGTCCTTGAATAGCAGTTTTGGGCGCCCTATCTTCCGGTGGCCTTCGACCAGTTCTCCATAGAGGAGGTCTTTAGGAATGCGACCTGCATTCATCCTTTTCACATGGCCGAGCCACCTGAGGCGTTTCTCACTGAGCACAGCGTGAAGGCTGCTCATGTTGGCTCTCCCCAGCACCTCTGTGTTGGAGACCCTATCCTGCCACTTGATCTGCAGTATTCTCCGTAGGCACCTCATATGGAAGCTGTTGAGTTTCTTCTCGTGCCTCGCGTAGGTGGTCCATGACTCACAGCCATACAGGAGAGTGCTGAGTACGCAGGCGTGGTAGACGCGCAGTCTGGTCCTCTCGGTGAGGCTGGAGTTGTCCCACACTCGCTGTTTTAGTTGGGCCATGACTGTGGCTGCCCTGGCGATCCTGCTGTTGATCTCCAAGTCGATGGACTGTGAACTCGAGATAATGGACCCGAGGTATGTGAAGCTCTCGACAACCTCCAAGGTGTGTCCATCGATGACGATGTTTGGAGGGGTCTCCGTGCCCTGAGCCATGACGTTAGTCTTTTTCTGGCTTACAGTCAGGCCGAACTCCTTGCATGCATGAGAGAAGCAAGTGACGAGCTGCTGGAGTCCGTCTTCGGTGTGTGATGTCAAGGCTGCATCATCAGCGAAGAGCATCTCTCGAATGAGGACCTTTTTGACTTTGGTCTTGGCACGAAGACGCGCTATGTTGTAGAGCTTGCCATCGGACCTGGTGTGAATGAAAACACCCTCGCTGCAGTCCTTGAAGGCGTGTTGGAGGAGCATGGAGAAAAAGATGCCGAAGAGTGCAGGCGCGAGGACGCAGCCCTGCTTTACTCCGCTGCTGACTGGGAATTCCTTGGAGGTAGCGCCATTGTAGCAGACAGTGCTGTGCATGTTGTCGTGGAAGGACCTGACCACCGCAAGCAGGTGTGGGGGACATCCGATCTTCTGCAGCAAGCTGAATAGTCCGCCTCGGCTGACCAGATCAAATGCCTTTGTGAGGTCGATGAAGGCTATATAGAGTGGCATCTGCTGTTCCTGACACTTCTCCTGGAGTGCATAAAGACACTAGTAACAAGTTGTAGCAGCCCTATCATTAACCTTAGCCCCATTACAGCCTTAGATTTTCCGGGAAATCACTATATATATAGCCTATATTATTATTAGGAAACTCTGTTTCGTAACAATATTTACAACACTTTATATTAGACACTTAACTTTTTTTTTTTGTTGACTTAATAAAAATAACATTTGATTTTTCATCAATATAGGTTTTTTTTTAGCCCTCGATCACAGCATCCTTCTTTCTCTGTTTAAAGTCTAAAACAGGGGTCTCCAAACTTTTCAGCCCGAGGGCCGCATTAACTATCAAACAGCAGCTCGGGGGCCAACTACACACTCGAGGTCCAAATTAAAAAAAAGAATCAAAACATGGATATTGTTTTTAATTATATGGTTTTAATATTATTGTATTCAATTATTATTTAATTACACATTGGATAAACGCCATGGAAATGAGATGCTTTAGGACCATGCTCGGTATCTGATATAAAGACCATATCTTTAACAAACAGATACGAAAAAGAATACACCAGGAAGTCGTAAAATATGAAGACCTGCTGGCCACAGCCAAGAAAAAAAAACTGGAATGGTATGGCCACGTCACCAGAACCAACGGGCTTGCAAAGACCATCCTACAGGGTACCACCGGAGAAGGCAGAAAGAGAGGAAGACAAAAGAAGAGTTGGGAAGATAAAATCAGGGGAATGGACAGGTATAAAACTATGCGAGGCATTGAGAATGGCCGAGAGACGGGAGGAATGGAGCAGGCTGGTTTGCATGTCATGTGTGGCCCCAACGGTCCAACCGACTACGGGATGTGTAAGATTGTAAGTAGCACTACACTTGAATACCTGTATAAGTGGGAGTGGTGAAATGTATTCCTGGATGCCAAAATAGCAGACATTTCTGGCTCTAGATTTGATGTCCCTAACATCAACATTGACCTGAGATTATCATCGGACAAGTTTGTTCTCAAATTGTTCTTAACGTATTTAATTCTTGAAAATGTTTGTTCACACATGTTGTTCCAAAGATTGAAAGGTACCTTGATGCAAACGTTTTAATATTAGGAAAGTCTTCCTTGGGCAAAAGCTGGTAAAAACCCATCAGCCCTTCTTTGAACTTATCCCTAAGGAGGTCATTTGCTTGCAACTCAATGACCTCCAGCTGCAGTTCATCAGGGCAACTAGTCACGTCTGCTTCGATTGGGTTTTGAAACAATCTTAATTCTTCTGCCATTGAATCCAAATCAGAAAACCGCTCCTGAAATTGCAGCTGGAGGTATTTGATGATCTCGCATGCAAATGACGTGGGGAAATCAGCTGTTGCTTCAGCCATGAATACCCTGCACTGCTGAAAGTGCATCAAGTTGTTGGCCTGTACTTGTTCCAAAAACAAGTTTTCAAGTTTAGAAATGAAGGCCTTTAGGTGGGTGTATAGATCAGAAACTAGATTTTTCTCTCCTTGTAGTTTTAGGTTCAGAAAATTTAAATGACTAGTTATGTCTGTAGCAATGGCCAATTTCCATACCCACTCTTCATCAGACAGTCATGACTTGCCTTTACTTTCCAGAAACTAACCCATTTCCTTTCTTAACTTCAATACTCTGCTCAGAACTTTCTCACAACTTAGCCATCTTACTGCTGTGAATATATCCTCTGCGGTAACAGTGCCATAAATGCTGTGTAGGGAAGCCAGCTCTTGTTTTATGATCATGTCTTCATCCATACCTTTTTTGAACACATGCATTTGAGAGGTGGAACAGCTGTCCAGCGATTCATTCATTTGAATTGAAAAATGGCAAAACTTGCTTGCATTCTTTGCTATTTGATTAACAATGTTTTCACCCATATCTGCAACACGGCGGGCAAAGGTATTTGCACCCAAAGCTACATTTTTAAATTGTTTTGACTTTTCTGGGCAAGGTTCCTCAGCCACCTCCAACAAACACTCCTTCACTACTTCACCATCTGTAAACGGTTTGCCACTTTTAGCCAGGACGTAAGCAACTTTATAACTGGCCTTAGTTAAAGATGTGTTTTCATTTGAGGATTTACTGAACAATGTCCTCTGAGATGTGAGTTGATTTTGTAATTTAGCAAATTTTGTTGCACGGACTTCACCCTCCAAATGTGCATATTTCTCCTGGTGTTTGCTTTGACGGCGCAGGTTGTATTATTTCATCACAGCCACATCACACACAATGCTTTCTTGGCGGATCTGATGAAGAAGTATTTCAAACTCCATTCTTCTTGAAATTGCATTGTTTTTGTCTCAACCCTTTCCATTTAAAAATAGAAATAACAAGCAACGTATAAGGTTTTGCATTGTAGTGATCGATTGGAAAAAATAAAGCACTACTGCGCGCCTCAATTTTTATTCGGTAAAAACATAACGTCCACGTATGCGGCGGCTGAACTTGGCAGGATACAGGTAAAATTCCGTAACTTTTTCCGTACATAAAAAGGACTCCACGGGCCGCATACGGCCCGCGGGCCGTAGTTTGGAGACCCCTGGTCTAAAACATGACAAGTACAATATCCTTTCAATAATAAGGGGGTTAACGTATTTACACGCCGATAGTTTAAAATAGACCGTCATTAGTCAAGTTATTAGCCTGTAACATCTAGATTGGGTTAACTTTCTGTCATCATTGTCTTGCGCTAGGTTGACATACATAATTAAATCATGGCCAAGTTAACCAAATGTATTTTTAGACTTGCTCCATTGAGAGAAACTCTCGTTTAAGTAATGCAAAGTTTTGGGAAATTCCGGAATGTACTATATTTATGTTTTTATTAGTCACCCTTATTTAAAACGAGGCTCAACTATTACTACCGGAGGAACTAAATAGTTTCTCGCTTTGAATTCGGATGTTTTCCTAGAAATTAAAATGGGCTATTCAAGCAAACGTTAAAGATAGCAGAATGTGTGTCAGGCGAATTTAATCTAGGAAGGTCAAGGTAAACAAATTTGTTCTTGTTTAGTCGTCAAGTTTTTAAGTCACGATCAGTAAATTATTGTAATTGTAAGCAAAACCAGGCAATTATTTTAAAGTCATGAAATTGTTCAATTAAGTTGATGAAGCGAATTGGAGAAAAGCTAAAGAATTCAAATAGGCCTATGGCGTTTAAAAAAAAGTTACCGAAGCCAAAGTTCATTCGAGTTTTTGAAGGCAAATTGTTTATTACGCATGTGGTTATAAGGCAAATTTTAAGGGTGTAATGGTACGAAATGTTATAATTAATTATTATATATGCATATATAGGCATTTTTTGTAAGCATTATTGAAAAAAAAGGTATCCCATCGGACCAAACTGATTCACTGGGCTGGTGAAGCAGTGATGACCAGTTTCTGTGGCCAGCACAATGCCCAGCCGCCTTTACTTTACTCCGACTAAGGTCAGGCACCCATCAGAGATGAGTGGACTCAGGGATACCCGCCTGACCCGGGAACAAATCATAGCCACAATAGTATTCGAACCCAGGACCTATTCACTGTGTCCTATATTTGTTTATGTCTATGTGTATGTATAAGCTTAGTCAAAAATGTATGTATTTTGTTGTGTCTATTATGTATCTATTTGATCTATGCATCCATTTCACTCGAATTAGTTGCTCCATATGAAATCTCTGGAGGCACCAAAACTTCGCCATATTTCTCTATCTTGGTCATTTTTTTTTTCTTCTATAAATTGTATATAAATGTAATTATCCTCCTTGAATTTTTTTTTAGGGTACCTTATATTAATTAATTATTTATTTCATTATTATTATTAATTTATTATGTATATCTGGGCCTCGTTCTAGGCATGGACAGATCATCTATTATCCAGTTAGAATTATGTGTTGTTGGCAGGACCTCAGTAAGGAAATAAGGCGCCCCGGGGTGGTAATACTTAATTTTCGCCCCTCAACAAATTTGATAAGATACCAAGCACCTTAATCCCCCCCCCCCCTCTTCGACCCCCTTAATGCGGTTCTGTTTGTTGGGCCTTACTCTTTCCCTGGATCTGCACACCGTTTTATGTTTTGCTTCTTTGACAAAATACAAATCGTCAATAATTTCTTTCGCAACTTGAGGTTCGATTAAAAAAAAAAAATTTTGGCTGCGGTTTGGTGTGGAGGGGGCATTTCATTATACGGGAAGGGAAAGCTATGAACCTGTTTCCGAATTGTACACTAAAAATATGTAATGACAGGAAGTAATTATATTATAAAGTATGTTTTAATTTGTTTTTCCTATTAGTTGTTATTGAAATGATTTGAAGTGTAGCCTACTTGTTGTACAATTACCGGTTTAGTAAATTTGCCACATGAAGAATTCGTTTCAATGTTTTGTTTCCGGAATGTTCATGTCACTAAATCTCCGCTGTAGTAATATTTATTGTGGCTTTTGTTTTGGTTTTCTATAATCAGGTGCAAGTTCAATGAGCAGTGTTTTTTGTTTTAAATGTTACTCACCTACATGTGACGGTCAAGTACTGTATAAACAAAAGGCTATTATGTTTTAATATACACGGATCTTCACAAAGCAATAGCTTTTTTTGAAACACGATAATCAAGTTATGAAACATGTATTTTTTTTAACAAATTACTTGAGAGATGTTTATACATAAATATGAATTATTACTTAGTATCAATCAAACATGAATACAGATTGGGGCATTTGATTAATTTGTTTCATTTCCTTTTTAATCGCAAATTTAAAACAAACGTAGGTCTACTCGGCATCATTTAGTTGTACAGAGTAAGTTACAGCTACAAAATACTACAAATGTATAACCAGTTCTAAGATGAATTAAAATATTTTCGTTAATTTTAAATTGTTAATGCATTGAATGGAACATTATTTTTTTTTAATGCGGACATGGACATTAGTTTTTTTAAGTAACTGTTTTCGCTTTCCTTAGTAACGCAGAGATGTTATCAACATAACCTACGCGTCAGAATGAATCTAGATCTGCTACCGTCCAAACATTAGATATTTATAAATAAAGCTCATCTTAATAATTTTTAGTTTCATGCATTGACCATCAATTTTTTTTTAATATGCAAATCAGCGTCCCACCCCCTCCCCCGTGGAGGGTGTGATGATGCGGGATAGTGTGGCCAGTACGATGCTCTCGTGACTGTAGCGCGCACACGTTGAGTTCCCTACCTCACGTGGTTCGTTGATCTAGAGGTCGATGGCAATGTTTTAAACCAGGCAATTCTCCGTGACAACGCTCGATATTTTTATTTACGTACTATCTATCAAGCAGAGTCAATATCTTCTTATCACAATCACTCCAATGACAAACGAATTAAGAAAACAGACTATCAGCTTTAAGTGAAAAGACCATACGTAGACCTGGTTTAACCATTAGGCAAACAAGGCACGTGCCTAGGGCACCAAGCGTTTGGGGGGCACTACAAGGGCTCAAGAAAAATGTGTATATTGTAAGAGCTAAGAGCGGAAAATTAACGAATTATTTTAGTTTCAGTTAAGCAACAGGTGGAACAGGATTTTACGGACACCATCAATCCTCTTGATAATTCTACTATAGGCAGAGAGGTATTTATTATTTAGACATGTTCCACATGTTCCTATGGAACAGGGGCCCCCACACAAAAGGGACCACCACACATTCCAAAATAAAAATTTTAGTCTTTTCTTTCGGCAATTAGAATAGTGCTGTTGTAGAAGCGCACAATAAACAAATTCTGTGAATGGGAAATTACATTTGATTGTTAAGTGACACTGGCAGGGTCGAGTCCACGAGGGGGCCCCTCATAAATTTGACCCTTGGGAACAGGGCCCCCACAAACCCAAATAAGGCCCTGACTATAGGCTGTTCTGCAAATCCAGACACTGCATTAGTGCTTGAAAATGACATTTATTGTGACCCATTTCAGTCTGCTGAAGATGATGATGAAGGTGAAGATGATAAAGATAAAGATGATAAAATAAATCAAGCAGTAGATCCAGGACTGTGGATTGACGTCTCCGCTGTTGATGTGGCTTACTGGGTTGACTGAGGGCCCACTAACTGTCAGCATCATTATGGTCCCTTTGATCAATCTTGCCGCATTTATGCTGGAGGAAAAATAACAAGATATTGTTCTCAAAAACTATTCTATGGCACAAAAGAAAATTGTGAGCAGTACAGGAGAGAATGGTTATTGTATTCACCATCCGCGGGATCTGTGTACTGCTTTGTTTGTAAACTTTTTGCTTCTAAATGTTCCACAAGTTTGGCTAATAAAAATAGGTTCAGTGACTAGAAAAATAACATTCAAGTTGATAATCATGAACAAAGTCTACTCATAACGACTGCATGCTATATGCATAGCTCGTCGACAAAGCTCGGATCTATTACAAAAGCTAGAAGAGCAAATAAATGAATAGTACAGACAGTTACTGGGAACATGTTTTGAGGCGAGGAGTAGCGGTTATTTGTACTATAGCTGAGCATGGTCTGGCTTTTAGAGGGACAAATGATATGTGGTAGATCATAGGTTCTCAACGGGGGCGATATCGCCCCCCAGGGGGCGATGAGAAGCTTTAGGGGGGCGATAACATTCCCGGGGGCGATTGGGGGGCGATGAAGGGCAAATGGGCGGTACATACGTACCTGCTATAATTTCAACACCTCAGCTATTTGAATCGATTAGTTTTTGGATGAAATATGATGTAAACGCAAGTGATACTAAATATCTGATATCCCCCAACAGTAGGCATACATATTATTGAACAAATAAGAATCGCAATGACTTTTCGATGAAGTAGGGGTTAGTACTTGGCAAATGTTATGCGGACTGTCACCTTAACATCGGCTAATATTACTAATTTTACTCGTTTTACCGAGATGTCCTTTAATGTGTTTGAATTTTTTGTAAAGAGGTAACCACAATAGGGCGTTTGCAATCCCGTGACAAAAAGCACGTGATTTGTGTTTACTTTGAGTAATGGTGTACAATTAAATATGGCCGCTGTATTAATAAAGTTTCATATAGAATCGAGCTTTTTTTAAATGATGTGTTGTGTTTTAAGTCTTATTAAGATTTAAGCTGTATTATGTATGTTAAATAAAATAGGCTATTTTATTATTATCATAGACATAGATCATAGACGATGTGAGCCTAATAGTGACTTGACTAGATAGCCTATTCACCAACAATATCGCTTGACATCGTAGCCTAGCCTACGAAACATTAAAAGTGTAGGCCTATAAAGTGAAATTGAAAGTGTAAATAGGTCTAGCCGGCCCTAGCCTAATCACATTAATCAATTAATCTACAGTACTACTATTTACCTCCTTATTTTTGAGTAGGATAGCCAATATTCAGATGTGAATTTTGCATGATAAAGAAGTACTTCACTTTCACCACGTTATGTTTGTACCTCAAGTGGGTTCTATATTTACACAAATACGTCACTAAATTTACACAAAAAAAACTTAGGCTCTACCTACTGGGAACGCTCTATAGCTGAGCGGTATAGATACATAGTAATTATACAAACTGGGTAGTTATTAAAATGCTTAAAAATATTCATATAAATTCTTTAGTCATATAATATTTATACAATTTTCAAATAATTTTTACAGTTCTGTCATATCATTTCAATGCTATAAATGCAAGCCATTCAGTTTTTAAAAAAAAAAAAAAAAATTGAAATATTACCTCAAATGAAAAGGGTTAATAATCTCCCTTTAATTAACAAATGTTGCCGCTAAAATTAAGTTGGGGGCGGTGAGCGGAAAAAAAATGTAAAAGGGGGCGGTGAGCCGAAAAAGGTTGAGAACCTATGTGGTAGATGGAGAGCCTATTGAGCGCTTTTTTACTTTCTTGGACCTGCAAAGTCACACTGGTAAAGGTATGACTAATCAAGTGTCGCAGTACTTACGTGAAGTTTGCAATATTGATTTTGCGAAATGCAGAGGTCAGTCCTACGATAACGCAGCTAATATGTCTGTGTGCTACAAGGGCATGCAGAAAAAAATTCTAGAGGAAAATAAGTATCCTTTATACATACCCTGTGCTGCCCCTTCACTATATCTGGTAAGCAGAAGTGCCGTTGACTCTTGTTTAGAGACAGTAAACTTCCTCCATACAGTGCAACTGATCTATACTTTTTTTCTCAGCTTCAACCAACAGATGGAATATTCTGAAAGGATGCCTTGTGGATGAAACGCTAGTTAAGTCTCTTTCCGATACCAGATGGGAAGCACATACTGTTGCAACTGAATCTATTCTAAAGTGTCATCCTAAGATTATAGAAGCATTAGAATGTTTACTAGAAGACCAGAAAGGGGACACCAGAAGAGCAGCAGAAAACATTGAAAAGAAGATGCAAGAATTAGAATTTGCTCTCATGCTTGTCTTTGGGAAGAAGTGTTACAACATTTTCACAGGGTCAGTCGAGCTCTACAAAATGAGCTCGTGAAATTGAAAACATGTGCTGATTTGTAATCTTCACTAGTAGATCACTTGCATGAATCAAGGAATGAATTTGAAAGATTTGAAGAAGCTGCAAAAGAAATAACACAAGGTGTGAATTATAAGTCAACTTTGACCCGTAATAGTAAACGAAAGACAGTGGTCATTGATGGTGATGCTCCTGAGGTATCTCTGAATGTCAGAGACAAATTTCGTATATCTGCTTTCTACGCCATTGTTGACAAACTTGAGACAGAGATAGATGAGTAGACGAATACAGGTATACAATGATATAGAAGTCCGATTTTCTTGTTTGGTCGATGTATCACAATCATCTCAGTGTTGTGAAAAGCTAACAAATGCTTATCCTGAAGATCTGAACAATAATTTATATACTGAATTACAACAGTTCCACTCATATATTCGCCACAGGTTTGCTGCATCAAAATCTGAAAACAACACGTTCAGTCATGCATAATTATACAACCCAATAACTAAGCTCAGATAAACAGAAAGACAAAAAAACTTTCCTTATCCCTTATGCGAGAACAAATGCATTTCAAAAAGAAAACGAAAACGAAAATGGTGGGTGAAACCTTGGATCAAAAGAAGAACGATCTGTGGAGCATACCATGCTCTTTTAAGCAAACTGGAAGACGAAGCTGCCATCTTTGTTTACTTTTTTAACTATGCTAATTATCACATGATCTAGTTTGCGCTTCCCATTGGCTGACACAGCTTGAATCAAGAATAAAGATTCAAAATTTTAGAAGATGTTCTAAATCTGTGAATCATTGCGAATCACTACTGAAACTGATTCTGATGAATCAAGTTTCGCGCTATACCACATTTGAAACGGGGAGAATCATCGTGATTTTTTAATTGAATTGCAGCGAATCACTGATTTAGTTTCTAGTGTGGCTTAGCCTTGAGCCTTTACACACCAGGTCTTTATAATCCAAAAATTCTACACTCTTAACTTTTGGAAAGTGAAACGAGATGACATTGAACGTGGGCAGATACAAAGTTCAAAGTGTGTTTGTTAGTGAGCGCAGGGAATTTCTTACTACACATTCTAGTTATAGAAATTATTTTTATAGACTCACTTCACACGCATGTCAGAATGACTGGGACTCAAAAACTGCATTCTTCTATATTTAGCATTGATTTTATGATCTCTTGCAACATACAACCCTTACAACCCCTGTCTCTCTCTCTCTGTCTCTCTCTGTCTCTCTCTGTCTGTCTCTCTCTGCCTCTCTCTGTCTCTCTCTGTCTGTCTCTCTCTGTCTCTCTCTGTCTGTAGTGTCTTTTTTTGTCTCTCTCTCTCTCGTTTTTTGTCTGTCCCTCCTTCCGTTCCTCTCTCACACTTTCTCTCTCTCTCTCTCTCTCTCGTTCTCTCTCTCTCTCTCTCTCTCTCTCTCTCTCTCTCTCTTAGTATCAGGGTTCATCCTTTATTGTATAAATACATACATTGTTAAATCACAATCATACATTGGTAAATCACAATCATACATTGATAAATCACAATAAAAAATTATAAATCACAATCATACAATCAATCATAACCATACATTAATCAATCACAATCATACATTAATAAATCACAATCATACATTAATAAATCACAATCATACATTGATAAATCATAATCATACAATCAATCACACTCATATAATCAATCGTAACCATACATTAATCAATCACAATCATACATTAATCAACCACGATCATACATTATTCAATCACAATCATATATCAATCGATTACAATCATACATTAATCGATTGCAATATTACATAAATCAATTACAATCATGCAGTAATCAATTCCAATCATACATTAATCAATCACAATAATACAATAAATTACAATCATACATTAATCAATCTCAATCATACATTAAACAGTAAAATCACAAAATTATTAGAGACACTTTCTGAAATAAGTTTAAAAATCAAATGAGACATAATACACGAAGCATTCAATTATAACTTACACATTCAAAACAATAATGTAATCTTTAAAAACTTTGAAAGTCATCGAAATTAACACTTTTCTTTTTCTATTTGCAAAGACAAGCTCATAGAAATTCTCTTTCTTACTGAATCGCATAATGGATCTAGTCATGAAAAGCAGCAAATTAACATCACCTTCAAACCTTTATTAATTTAAAGACCAAGTGAAGAGGTTTTTCTCAAAGGAACGAGATTTGAAATAGCCTCATACGGCAGTGACGTTTGAGAAAGGAAACAAATAAACAAAACTCGACGCTATAAATCTATATTTAACCATTTTGTTAAAAATAAGAACCGGGAAAAGATTCAAAACATGTGGCAATAGATTCAAAACACGTGACAATATTAATTTTTCCTAATTTAAATCCTTTCTCTTACGTCACTTTCCTATGTTGCCGGAAATAAAAACATCTCAAATGGCTACGAGATTTGGATTTTTCCTCCGAAAAACACACACATTTAAGTGCAAATATTGAACTAATTACTTAAAATTTATCTTTGATATTTTGTATACATGATTTTTATTAACATTCAGATGCTGAATACACTAGTTACGATCAAAATCAAATGTTAACTCAATTTTGATAAAAAAAAAAAAAGCTCTTCACTTGGTCTTTAAAACTGCAATTCCAGACGTAAATATCAGTGAGGCGTAGTTCGCAAAAATTTATCTGTATAAAAGGAGCGTCTTTATCATATTATTACAGAAACTAACACTGACCCCAGAATTCAATAAAAACCCTAATAAAATTATTTCCATGCAACACCACGAATCAATTTTTAATTATGAATTTTTTAACAACGAGCTTTAGCATCGAATAAGACTGGTGTTGTTTTCATTTTACAAAGCTGCATTTGAAGGCTGCATATGATTTCCAAGACAAAATCTAGTCTAAACCACCCAAGCCACAAAAAAAAAAATAAAGAAATAAAGAGAACAGTGCAGCAATTCGTGTTCTAAATGTAATTTGTTCCAAAATCTAATCTTCCCATCATGTCTCTGCTCCTTCCTGTTGAACAATACTCATTCAGAGTTACCGCTCTTGGTTTATTTTCATTTTTTCCACTTCATTTTCTCAGATATTTATAGTTTTAAAACAACATCATAGGCACATTAGAAATTTGATTTATTTTACATTTTATGTAGCATTCTAAGATTTTAAATGAAAAACATATTTTCTTAAACTGGTTTAAGTAAAATGTTGTTTTTTTCCAAAGAAAAACAAAAATATAATAGAATTAAAAGAAACCAAATGTGGTAAAATATGTTTTCTAATGTAATGCAAAAAACAAAGAAAACGGATTTGGCTTGTTAACAAATGAATTAGATGGTGTTTTTTTTGTTTGTTTTGGCTGCATACTAAATGTTATAACGTTAGTCCTGTAAATTAGGCCAAAGGATCTGTTTTTCATTTGGTTGTCTTGCAAATTTAAATGAATCCATTTATAATGAATTTTTGATGGGGTCATTGTTAGATTGAATGGTCAAATCGGACAGCAAACCACAACAGCAGACCACAACAGCACTATTCCGTGCAGTCTATATTTTGTTACGCTGCTCTGCTTTGTTTTTTATTTTTCCAAATTGGATCATCGGGTCGTTGGCGTCCATGGGATTATGTGATCTTGTTTCGGACATAATTGGGTTAAAAAAGAATGAGGGGTGGGGGGTGTAGGCGTAGCCAACCTCAACCAAACCCTTATTTTTTTTTTTCCGAAACCGTTGAATCTTTACATATTATTTGCTTTTGAGAAAATAAAAATAAAATACTTCTAAAGACATTTACACAGAGTTAACAGCTTATATTATATGAATTTTGTTAGCGTTTTAATTATCATACTTTTGAAAAACTCCTTACAATTATAATTGTGTTTATTACATAAATTTATTACTATTTTACGGTGTTGTAAATTGTGACATTTGTTTTGCTTCCAACCGAAATTATTTGGAATATACACCAACTGGTTCAGTTATCTTTTAGTTGTTTTTTTTTTAATTGAACTATTGATAATAATTAACTATAAGGGGAATCTACATCGAGTTGCCGAATGGAAACCAATTTTTTTAAAGTATATCCACTGGAAGAAAATCAGATTCCCACAAAGTTAAGCTATGCAAACAGCAGTCGAAATACTCTTAAACCCAGGGCTGGTTCTAGCAATTGCGGGGCCCTATGCTAAACGGATTGCGCGGGGCCCAGTCTGGGTAGGGATAAGGATAATAAGTGAAGATTAAGAGTTTGTAAGTACAAAATCACGATCAAATTAACTTTACTTTACGAGCCTTGCGTGTAGCGAAGTCATACAGTATATCATCAAAATTCTGTTTTCTACATAGATCACGCTCGATAGCAAGAATTGCCAAGTTTTTCAATCTATCTTCGTGAATTGTTGACCTCAAGTAATTCTTGATTAGTTTGAAGCGCGAGAAGCTTCTTTCACCAGACGCCACAGTTACGGGTATTGTTAAAAATATTCTGAGTGCAACAAAGTAGTTTGGGAAAGCAGTGTATCTTTCATTAGTGGACAGATAACTCAAAATTTCTACCGGGGTTTTGGCGGTATTTGGTAGAATATGCCTTAAAGATTCCATTTCATCAGCTCATTCTTGCCCACATATATCTGACGACTGGTCTGTTTATGACGCCAATGCTTGCTTTCGTATGTCATCACGCTGAAGGCTCTTGAAGCTGACAAGAAACCCAAGTAGATTGCGGTTTGATTTTAGCAGTTCAAATCTCGGCTGCAAGGACTGAATTGCAGTGTCCACATTTATGTTGAAGCAATTTATCCTGTAGTCATCTTCATGCATTTCCAGGTGTGAAGTTTCCCACAGATTTATCATACTTTCTTTTCCTTTGACGTTTGGCTGGAAAGATTGCAACAACTTCTATGTTTTTAGCCAATGCCTTTGCTGTAACAAGAATATGAACAAACCCATCAACTCTCAGTTTCCTTAGCCAAGTCATCAAGTTGTTGTACGAATCCATTGCAGTGCTCAAATCTACTTTTCACCTTGCAGTTCTTTAATCATAAAATTGACCTGGAAGAGCATGTCGTACCATAACACGTGACACTAAGAATTTGTACTGCTTCAATGTTTGATACAGTGTTTCTGCTTCGCTTTTTATCGCATCACTATAGCCTCTTCGGCTAATTCATCGAGTGCGTCACATATTTCAGGCAATTGATAACAATGTGCTCTGACACTATCTCTTCGACAGTCCTACCTTGTTTCGCACAGAGGTTTTTTTACAGATTGGAAAAGTGCTTTCTGAATAACGAACATCTCTTTGTAGATGTTGAAAAGATTGTGTACACGTGTTGTACAATTCCAAAAAAAAAAGGTTGGCACTGGGGCATGTTTTGACCATGTCTGCTACAACCAGATTGTAATTATGACACGCACTTGGAGTAAAAATGCTCTGATGTTAATATTTAAAAGCAGTTTTTGATCTCCAGAATGGACGCCTTTCATGTTGGCACCATTAACATAACCTTGTCCACAAATATTTTAAACATTTAATTCAAGCTTTTTGTCGCTCATTCACTAGTACATCGCATAAGTCCTGTCCAGTAGTACTTTCCACAGGAAGAAACTTAATAAAACGTTCATGTACAACCACAGGCTCTTCCACATTAACCTCATCTAATACATACCTGATAATTAATGACATCTGCTCTTTGTGACTTATCTCTGGAGTACAATCTAATAATTACTAAAAAATACTTCGTATTCTTAATGTCTCGAAGGATAGCATTCACAACAGCATCAGCGCGGGGCCTATAAAAGTGCGTGGCCCAATGCGCCCGCATAGGTTGTAGTGGCCTAGAACCGGTCCTGCTTAAACCCCATACCAAACAGCAATATACTAATATTTACAGACGAAAGTTTTGAATAAAATCTCTTCATGAACCAAAAAAACAAAACAACAAAACACACACTCAAATAAATCCAACTAAAACATCCCTTCAAAAACTAAACGGTGGATACCAAGGAATAATTATATATAAGGATACATCGGACCAACTGGCGAAATCTGGAACCAGTGACAATTGCCCGTGTGGGATGTCTCCTGAGAACACAGAACATGTGCTCCACAAGCCTGCCCCCCCCCCCCTCCTTTTATGAAAAATCTGGCAACATGTTCTAGCCACAGAAGATCTCCAAAAACACAAAACTGTATGAAAAAGAGACAGACCTGGAAACCACCGTGCAATTCACAATAGCTCTAGGTGTTGTTCTTTAAACACCTCCAGTGACCAATATGAAGTACAAATTAAAAGAAGCAAAAACCATCTAAAATTGCATTACATAAAAGTTATCAGAAAATAATACAAAATTAAAACATTAAAATATTTAATCCATCAAATTTTTACGTCTCTACTAATGATAATTAGAATAAAAAAGGTTTTGGAATAATTTAGGTTGTGTCTCAGCATACAATCTTCACCGTGCACTGTTTTGCTAAATAATCTACAGTTATTAGCTGCGAAATATTCTATCAACTTTTCCCCATTAATAAGTTTAAAACTGTTTTTGTATAGTATATTATAGTGATTAGTAGCGGGTAGGGTGAGAGAGGGAGAATAAAGCATTGGTTTGGCTGTTCCAATCTTCCAAAAAGCGGTGTCATTTATAAGAATGATACGTAGCATCTTTAAAAAAAAAAGAAAGACTATTTGGAGAACAAGAAATAGGGCCTTTTCAGGATTTAAAGTTGGGCCGTTTCAATACAAAAATATTGATGTCTTTCTACAAATAATAAAGTCGGATATTTTAAATGACAGCCTTATAGTGAAACATTTACAAGAATTAAGGGGTAACGTATCAAGAATGCCTACTCTCTCTTTCTCTCTCTCTCTCTCTCTCTTGATGTCTTTATCTAGTTTACGAGCTATATCAAACAATCCCCTCTTGTCGTTGATCCAGAGACGGTCTAATCTATACGATCAATCCACTAGCAGAATGATGAGAACTACATCATATCGACGGGCTGGCTACATATGCTGAGATATAAATACATTATCATGAATGTCCAAGCATGCACAAATGACACAGAACTTGATGATTTTGCATATCGAAAGCTTGCCTAGCAGACAGAACTGCCCTACTTATATACCGACAAGAACTAGCCATCCGTCCGCCATCATTAATAATATATTTTTAAAAGCTTAAGACTGATTGCAGTCAGCGACCAGTAAATCAACATTGCTGTATCACGCCAATAACATAAAAAAGACCATCTTCCCCAAACTCTAGCTAGCAAAATTTTAAAATTTTACAAAATGTGAAAATAAAAGCAACTTTTTTTTTCAATATTTGTTAGCAAAAATGTTAATTTTTCCAAAAATGTAATCCAAATAGTTTAAAAAATGCATTTAAAAAAAGAACAATATTATTAAAATATATAACCATATATTTTATTGATGATATTACATTTATACCTCGGAGAATTTCATTTGATTTCGTAGAAGACTAATTGTAATAATTTCATGCTTTCTCCTTAATGCAAAGAACTATAACAGTTAAATTAAGGCTCGAAAAATCTTAGTAAAATAAAAGATTATAATAAGATGTACCGCTTGATCTATTTTTAGAGTTTAAGTGTTGTTATTTTTTGGTGCGCAGCCAATAACGTTGTCCTAAATGACTCCAAAACTTAACACTAAAGACTTCCGCTCTATAAAACATTGTAATTATCTATTGATAAAATCAGAGCGAATTACTAAACCGAAAGTGTAGAGGACAGGGTGCGATCGGAAATTCCGTAAGAGATTGTTTCAAGTTATAAAATAACAGAAATATTAAAGCAAGCGGTCCAACTTATTATAGTCTTTGGTAAAGTCTTGAACGAGATACTAAGGGCTGTATCGAAATTAATACTTTTATTTTGTTTATCTTATGATTATGACAATAATTACAAATACAGTTTCTGTAAATTAATTATCTTTGAGCAGGAAAAAATGAAATTACTGAACAATTAACTGCATTATTTTTTCAACAGTTTGTGCTTTATAAATAAGGTATTAAATGTCTTTTTAAATTTAGGACTACTGGTAATATAAACAATAAAGTTTAATGAAGATTTTTTTCAATTAATACATTTACAATAAAATACGTTGTAAACACAACCACGAGCAGTAACGGAAAAAAAGAACTTTTCAAAAATATATTTCTTTTGTTTTCTTGATGTTAGCTTTATTTTTGATGTTAGCTTTATTATTGATCTTACTTCTTTTTCAAATTTGAATCTTGATGATGTTTAGCTTTATTCAACTTTGTTCCATTTTCTCATTCAGTGCTTGGTTGATGTTATTAGTCTGAATGAGACCTTAGGGGACGTCCATTAATTACGTCAACAAAATAGGGGGGAGGGGGGGTCTGAAAAAGTTTTACAATTGTTGACAAGGGGGAGGGGGGGAGGTCAAGAAAAGTTGACGTCAACAATGTTACGTTTTTTTAAAATAAATAATGATACAAATTTATTACAAAATTCTACATTAGTACTGTTCAAATTACAACATGGTTTTACGTTAATACAAATATATCGATTATGGAAACTACAGTTGACATGTCCTTTTTGTATTCATCTTGTTAATAATTTGTAGATCTATGTATGGGTGGAAATTAATGCAATTGTTAGCAAGGCAAAGTGACCGACCTAAATTGTAGCAAACCTCACCTTCGCTGTCTAGCATAGGGTTGCCAGACACATGGGCGTCAATAGGAGGACTAATGAGGACATTATGTTTCAAATGAATAGATTCGCATTTAACCCGCAATCAGTATAATTTTATTACAAGAGCTGCTACTAAGTTTTTAAGTGTGTATTGGTCAATTTTGCAGGGCTGGCTAAATCACAGGAGCGCAAATCTAATCGTCTTTCGAGACTATGGAGCCAATGGTAAACAATTGGTAAACTTAGCAAGAAACATTTTTGTTAAAAATAACGTATAGATTAAAATCAATGTAGGCTGAAAGGCAGCTTGCATTTGTTTGGGCAACTTTAAAGCTCATGCAAGAGTCTTTTAAAAAAAAGCTAATTCTGTTTTTGTACAAATTATCCCCTGCTTATTAATTATATTCTTAACTTGTTAATACTTTAAAAAAATGTATTTGTCTTTATGCCTACAAAACATAAATTATTACAAGAGCCGGACATTTTAAAGGTTTTGTGCTTTGTCTGCCGACGGAGAACAACAGTCTAAAAAGAAGGACATGTCCTTCTTTTGCCGGACGTCTGGCACCCCTAGTCTAGCGAGACACGATGGCTGGAATAACAAAGGAACATAAACACACCAATGAACTGTCTGCCAGAACCTTCACAAGCCTATGTGGCGCCCCAGGGCAGAAGTTTCAGCGCGCCCTCTTGCATACTGTAACTGCTTTGTTTAGTGCTATATTTAAACTATATTTGCCGCCCCATAAAAGTGTCGTCCCCGGGCACATGCCCCCCCCCCCCCTTTGTGGGGGCACTGTTGTCTGGAGAGTAAGCTTACGTTCAGAAACCCAGTGTTTTGCCGCTCAGTACATCTAAATTAGGCATCAGAGACTGCAATGGCGTTCATTATGTAAGCCATGTAAGCGATGGCTGGGATTGGCAATAGAACTAAAAACAATATTAGGCCCTCTCTGATACTATAAATAATGTTATCAAAGCATTGAATGAAGTGTATTGTGTGAATCTCCAATATTCTCCAACATGGTTATTTTAAAATATTTCCTTCAGAAAAATAATTCGTGGCCCACTAATTGAATTACGAAATACTTAGCCAACCTTATTTCCTTTTAACATCCCTAATTCTGACACATAGACTAAAATATATTTTTGCTGACTACGATATAATAGGAGTAACGTCGCTTAGGATACATAGATGTATTCGGTAATTTTTATGTTTTAATTTCTAATTTTCTGGAAAAATTGTATGAGATAAAAATATATTATCATAAAATATATTAGTATCAGTGGCGTTGCCAGTATTGCAAGGTGTGGGTGGCAACTAGTGCAAGGTAGGAGAGGTAGGGAACAACGAAGCATAGGCAACTACCGTGTGTATAATGTGTGTGTGTGGACAATAATGCAAGAAGGAATAGTGAACATATGGTTAAAATAGAAGGCTAATTAACAACTGGTGCACAATGCACAATTTCCCCATAAAGTAGGCTATTTAACAATTAATTAACATTGTACTAAAAGCTCAATAAAGTGAAACATAAAATAAGAAACAGATTAGTCTAAATATTTCTATGAAAAGAATAATAGTAAACAAAAAGGAAAAAAATATTGTTAAGATCCTCAGATTGGAAAAAAATGTGGGAGTGGTGAGTGAGGGGGGTAGGAACTATGTTACACCCCCTTTGTGGCTACGCCTATGAGAGTTATAGTCAAGTTGAAATCTTTTAAACAAAGTTTAAAAATGTGTTACAATTAATTATAGTAGGCCTATAGTCTATAGTCTATAGACCTTTCCGTTTCAATCTATTTTAAGCATAAAAGCAAGAGTCTAAAATTTTGTTACTTGTTTTGAGGGGGGGGGTAACCAATTGTTGACGTAATTATATAGGGGGGGTCTCTGAAAGTTTGACAGTTGTTGACAAGAGGGAGGGGGGGGGGAGGTAAAAAACGCCACAAAATTGTTGACGTAATTAATGGACGTCCCCTTACCACAACATTCTTTCTAGTTTAACCTTTGAAACTGGATGCAGTAAATATATTGGCAACTCTTCAAGTAACTTCATTGTCAAAAACACATACGCCTGGCACCCAAGGCCAAAAACAAAATCCATGAGAGCAGGAGTCTATTTCCTTTCAGCTTTGTAGTAACATGAAACAACCTGAACGATCCTACCAGCCTGACTAAGCCTCACTGGCTGATGACTGATTCTAGCGGACTGATCTTAGTAGCCTGGCTGATAATATCTGATTCATTCTTACTGACTGTGATTTTATAGCTTGTCTAATGCCACGGACCAATCCTTATGATCAAGTTAATGATGAGTGTCTAAAAATAAAACAAAAAAAAAAGTACATTTGAACTTTACTTCACAAGAAAACTTTATAATGTGAGTAATAGTTTCATCTTAGAACAAAATATAATGCAATCCTTGTATTAAAATATCTTGCCAGACAGTTGCAACTTAATAACAGAGTAGTGCTGTTTTCTGAACTTTAAAAAAACTGTGTAAGTAGATAGTTCACATATTCACATCCCTAATTTTCATGAGTCCATATTTTTCTCCATAAAACATAAATTTAAACCATGAACTTGATGGAATACAATATGTTCTAAAACCTGTTGATTGTAAGAACCCAAAGCTTTTATTAATAAGTATAGTATTTTTAAAAAAAGGCTTTCAACATTTGACCTAGTTAAAATATATCTAGTTGATTCTATTTCTTGGTTATTTTAATATTTCATGCACAGACAGATATTTGAATCTTACTACTAATAATAGTCTACCTGGTTAAATCTTATGTGGTTTAAATGTATTGAAAACTAAATTAATTCAAGCAGTTACTGACATATGGAGATTAGTATAGGTTTTGAAATTGTGCAACAAATGGCTATTAGCTGAAAATAAATTTTAAAAAATTATTCAAGATGAATATAAAAGACTTGTATGAAGAAAAATTGAACATTGAATTTATATAGTTAACGTATGAAGGATGGCGAGGAAGAAAGCAGTAAAAATATTATTATTATTGTTTTAATAAAGTAAAGCCCTCTCCATAAGGACCTTAGTTATCAAGGGACTGCCCTTCTTGGTCTAGTGGCACTAGGATCAGCATTAGAAAAGACAAAAACAAATGCAATCAAAGAAAAAAATAAACATCTTTGAAAACCAAAAACAACAAATACCAAGGTTTGCTCTGTTTACAGGTTTGTGTTCTTTTATAATTTTCTAAAAAAAAATTTTTTTGTTTTCTTTTCATTTTATGTCACCTATTTTAATGATCATTTTAATTATAGTTAAAAAAATTTAAAAATAATTATACGTATTATGTTAGATGGTACTAAAGATTTTTATATTTCACTATGCACCCTTGATCACATTTTTCATTTATGCTGGACGCAGATTGAAATTATTTTTCTGAAAGTTACGCAAGATATGATGGAACTTACCTATATCAGTACACAGGGCCCTCGAGAGAAAATAAAGATGCCGGTACGATATCTTTTCTGGGCCCCCCTCCCCCCCCCCCTTTCACCACCACTATCTTTTTACTAACACTAGTCATATCTAGATGATTTATGAAAGATGAATCTTTTTAAAAAGGTATGTGGACAATTTTGTGAAACTGTCATATTAATAAGTGTTACCATATACCATTAGGCTAGAGTGCAATCATTTCAATCACAGCTTTACAAGTCTATTAAAAAATTTTTTTTAATCAAGTACATAGTTCTTAGCTTAAATTATTGTAATTGTTCCTCAGCTTCAGTATTGATCATGCAAATAATACTACAAAGATGTGTAAAATGGGAAATGTGACTCTCACTGATGATTGATGATTGATTTGATTGAAAAGAACTCCTTGAGAGCACACCGTTACCCCAGATATGTACATCCTAAATAGTACAGGTCTACACACGATCGAAGCATATAAAAACACTATGAAGCTAAGAAACGGTTCATTAGTGGTCAACAGAAGATAAGTTGTATATATGCTTTGATAGTTGGCATACACCCATAATCTGCCGATAATGTATCGTTAGAACAAAATGGATGGGGGGTCATAGGGCTTTACCATGTGTGATCAATGTACCTATTATCTTATTCATTACATAAGCTCCTTCTATAAAGAATATTATTGCGTCCTACGCACGTCCATGGTTTGACTCTAGTCCTGAATTTCTATTAGTGTTTTAAATGATAAGTTACTGGTTTTCCTGGCTTGTTCAGGTAACCCATTCCAAGCCCGAATGCCACTGGGGATGAAAAAGTACTTGTGTGCATTTGTTATCGTATAAGTTCGCATAAGGGATAAGGAAAGTGTTTTTGTCCCTATGTTTATCTGAGCATTGTAACAGATTGTGTTTGTGTTGTATTTCTAAATAAGAGTTTAATGTCTAAAGTATTATTACTAGGCCTACTTTACTCGTTGGTGTCTTTCTGTCCTCTAGTGCAGGGGTCGGCAACCTAAGAAACACGTGCCAGACTTGGCACGCAGAACCATTTTCAGTGGCACGCTAGAGACCGCCAAGAATATCATAATTTAATGCAAGTGAAAACAACGTATGTCAGCATAATTAGTGGGTGCTGCATGGCGAACTACATGGGAATCACACTGGATGTCGACTGTTTTAGTATAGGAATGTTTGTATGCAAAGCTCTCATCATTGGACTTGCGATCTGTGATTGAATCTATTGTTAAGATAGTCAATTTTATAGTTTTTCGAGTCTCTTCTAGGTGATACGTAGTATAGGTAAAGTCTTGGATAGATTCCTTTCTTTATTGGAAGCAATTATGGTGTATATTAATTAAAAAAAATATTTCCGGTATTGAATAAGACGAAATGACTGTTGAAGCCGATGTTTCTAAATGACATGGCGACACGTTTCAGTGAGTTAAACTTCCATTTACAAGACTGGGTCGAAAAGCACTTGAAGTAAGTGTTAGGCCACTGGAATGGATTTACATTGAAACTGGACATATTTTCCGTGAAATCAATTTAAAAACATTTAACTCTTTCCCTAATTTAAGGCAATTTAAGATATATGAGCATTTTCAGAAGTACACTAGTTATATTAAAACAATTAACTCGTTTGTTATCCCTAGCATCAAATTTGGAGAATTGAATTGAAGGGAGATAATTAACCCGTTTTCTTACAAGCAGCTAAATACTGTGCGTACACACACGAAAATACTACATCAGAGCTTTCTTTACATTAATAAGTAAAGTGCCCTTCGTACCAAACTGTTCATAGGGCGTTCACCAGTTTCTTTACATTCAAATTACAAAAGATAGTTGAAGATTATATAAATATTTTATGATTAAAGAATGTATATGTACATTTTTAAACATTACAATAACTAACCAGTTTGTATGATTACTACGTATCTCTTCCGCTTGACTGTAGTGAATTTCACTCTTCCGTAATCTAGGTTTAGATAATTTGTTAGCGTAAATCTCAGTTATGCTGAGATCAAACTATAAAGACTTTATAGCTATTACTAGAATAATATCTTGACAACTAAATTCAAATGTTGATAAATATTAATGTGAAGATCTAAGTTTAGTAATGAAATTGTGTATTAGCTAAGAATGTATTTTTTTAAAGAATATAATAAATAACAGGTTAATTTGTTATTTAATTTATAAAACGCTTTAATGAGTTTCTCTATTACACTACTTTTCTTTTGGTCTTGCTACAACACTAAATAAATTGTATTATAAAAATAAGATAGTTGAGCAGTTTGACTTTCACGCTGTTGGCACGCTGAATGATTCAAACATCCTAGTTTGGCTCACTATAAGCAAAAGGTTGCCGACCCCTGCTCTAGTGTTTCTAGGTTTAGTGATTGAACTATTGGTGTTACTCTTGTCAGTTACTTGTGTAATTGCCAATTTGATTTTATATTTTAATATTCATGGGCCCCCCCTAAACTCTTATGGGCCCCGGTACGGCGTACCGGCTGTACCCCCCTCTCGTGGGGCCTGTCAGTACAAGTTCTAGTAAATGATCTTATCAGCGATATTCACATTTTTATATATAAAAGTTGAGATAGATTTAACCTAAAGACTGTATTGGATCTTATCAGTACTGAAGCAAATCATTTGTTTAATAAACTTACCAAAAATAAAGCTAGTGAAAGTATAGGGCAGCATGCTTCATCATTTCATTCAAGTTGGATAGTGGCATGTCTTTTTTTCTGATGAGCTATCAAATTGTCTGGTCTCGTGTATACTCGGCCGCATACATTACATGTGAAACATTGTCGTCTATGGACGAAAATTTCATGACGAACGAGGTGGTTTTTGCTGGAAAATTGTCTATTACACGTTTCACACGTGAATTGGCTTGACATCTGTGTCAATATTTATAAAAGAAATTACAGAACTTTATGTGTAAATTATAAAAAATAGTTTTAATAAAAGACATAAATAAAGAATATAAGACTTATCTATGTGTAAATAAATATTTTTTTTCTCCGTCTGCGGCAAATGCTATCTTATGCATAGCCCACTGAAACAAAAAGACATACAAAGTGTGTTTTTTTTTTGAAAATCCGGCCGCAGAGGAGCAGAGTAGCTGTGAAGTCATTAAAGATATATATATAAAACATCATGCAAGATGTCCGGTGATACCGGAAGTAACAACACGTGGCTCCGCCATATTGGATCCGGTAACCGAAATAAAGCAAACCAAATGTAGATAGTGTTACGACCACAATCCCCTTGTGGTCAGAGCAGAGTAAATGTTGTTGGTAATCATCGTTCGTCCTAGGGTAGACTTTGGTTAATATTATTTATACTTCAGCATTACACATACTCCTTATTGTCCTGGGACAAACTCATGATTTGCGTTCGACAGTTCCCTTATTTGACGTTGTAGTTGTAAATATATATAAGTATATATGTGGAATTGTAAACAATAAAATAAAATAGTAACTTGACACAGAAACTTCAGTTTAAATGGTTCAATCAGGAAGTTTTTTAATTCAGATAATCAATCCAATACTTGTAATTATGTACAATAGAAATATTATAAACAGCAAAAGTAAAACAGAACCAACGCATGCGTAATCTAACAGACTCAAAAGAAACTATCTAGAAAAACTACTACGAAACGCCTTAAATACAGCAAGGGAGAGTGGGGAACAGACCTATTAAGAGAGGGGTAAAAATGTTGGTACCATTTACTTTAGCCCATAATAAAAAACGATAGTTTTAACATGATCTCCCATGTACATAAAGTAATAGACTATTCCAGAATTCTATTCCGGTACCAGGGTGGATTTCTAGAATTTTTACACTCGTTACTATAATAGACAAAAAGACAGCCATAAAAGGAAATAAAGAAATGGTCTAATCTTAGTACCGCCCACAAAACTTGCGTTGGGGAGAGAGAGAACAAGTAATGTGTTCTAGTACATGGCTCTATTAATATGTAACAATAGTGTTACGTGCCAAAGTGCGAGGCCCATGTGAACGACCCCTTAGGTTTGTTTAAGGATCACTACGCTAAAATAACTTTGAGTTCATGAGAGGACTTTTTCTAGTTTAGGCATTCAGTTGCTTGAGAGAGGCCTGCCATGCACGACTATTTTTAGTTCTTAAAGATAGACACCTGTCTAATTATGCATCAAAAAATATTTTTAGCGTATTTAAGATTTTTACATATTGAGACAGTTTAACCATTGCTTTAATAATAAAATACAGTTGTTACACAAGATCTGAACTTCAAAATCCTGATATAACACATTCAAACATGCTTGTTTAGTTCATTTCAGAGCACAGTTTTCTTTATTTTTCCGGTTCTTCTCATTTTTGTATTTTTTCTCATTTTTCTTCGGTTATTTAGCTACTTCTCTGTAACTAATCATCGCATAAGGTTAAAACTTGGCAATTTTCTTTATCACTATGTTTCCTTTAATCCCATGCATGATTTTGAAGATTTGTTGATAACTTTTTTTTATTTTTGAATTTTCATGTGTCAATATGCAAATTTTATATGCATTTTTAGTAGAAAATTCATATTTTTTAAAATAATAAAGCTATCAGCATAATCATGCATGAAAAGATAGATAATGTAAATTCAAAGCAATAACAGAAAACAGAATTGAATTATCTTCTTTGTAAAAAAAAGTTATAAGAAATTTTATAAAACTGTCTGTCGGCCATGTTTATGGTTGCTATGGCAAAAAAAAAGATATAAAAAAAATAATTTCACCCCTACTTTGCATAAAACATATAGCTAAATGTGATAGGGTAATTAAAAATTGTTGGGTATGCGAAATAAAAAAAATAATTCTTGACAGGTGTCGGACCTTAAGCTTAAAAAGCGTTAGTGAGTTTACACTTGATGATTATAACTTTTGGCACACTGCAACACTGTAATATTGTAGTATTTTACTATTTTGTGCATTGATTAATGCATTAATCCTTTACGCTAGTTTCTGTAATAATATTGCTATCCCCATTTCGGTCTAGCAATATTTCATTTCATTGTTCCGTTTAACATGTACTGACCTCTGTAAGGTCAATGTCGACGCCATCTTGGGTAACGCAGTTTGCCCAATGTTTCTAGACAGAGCCTAAATTAAAATAGTTATCAACTATTCTTAATAAAAGATTGACCAAAACTGCGGTCTGTGACAATAGCATATCGTCGACAGGGCCGGATTTTCCTATAGTCCATCAAGGCTTCAGCCTAGGGTCTCAAGATCAAGAGGGGCCTCAAGATCAAGAGGGGCCTACATTCAAATTTTTAGCAAAATGAAAATTACACTTTTTTTAAAACAGTGAACGCTAAAACACTGAACCGGAAATAAGGAGAAATAAAGTTCAATAAAGTTCTGAAAGTTCTGAAATCATATTTAAAACCTAATTCTAAAGTTCCTAAATATTAACAGACACTAGATGGTAAGCACACTCCAAAGCTACAGAAGCTATTTTGGAAAATTACGATAATATCACTTATGCACTCAATTATTTACATTCAGATAATATTACAAAGGGTGATACTAGATTGAGGGCCAACACTCTTTTAGATAAGAAGGAAGAATTTGAATTCGTGTTTATGCTCCATTTCTGGAATCGAATACTGAGACATCTCAAGAGTAAATACAATTCTTCAGGTACAGGTCACTATTGGATAATTTACGTGAAATTAGGGAAGATTTTCAAGCAAAAAAACAAGTTGCCAAATACTGAATATAGAACTGCCAGAAGGATAATAAGAAGTTAAAGGCAAGGGAATTACGAAAATTCATCTGACCCAGGTGATGCCTTACGAACTCTGTTCAAATGATAAATTTAGAATTAAATCATTTATTCCTATATTAGATGCACTCGAATCAAATTTACGAAGAAAAGCTTTTATTTATGATGATGTAATGAAAATATTTTCCTTTCTTGCCCATCTTACATTATCAAAGGTAGAACTTCAAACAGGTGTTGAGCTGTTAATGCAAGAATACCCAGAAGATGTCTACCAAAATCTTACTGAAAAACTATTTCATTTCCACGCATATGTTAGACAAACGCATAAGCCTTCAAAAAATTCCACATTGTCGCATACAGACTTATATCAAATAATATTCAAAGAAAATATTCACGTGGCCTTCCTCAATGTGGAATCAATCTTACTGCTGTTTCTTAGTTTAATATTCACTCATTGTTGGCCTAGTGGAGAAAGGTCATTTTCAAGACTTAAAATATAAAAAATCAATTAAGAAGCACAATGACCCAGATGAGGTTGTCTGCATTGAGTATTTTGTGCATCGAAAATGAGACCTTCAGAAAAATAGATTTTGATGAACTTATAGAAGAATTCTGTGTGAAAAAATTAGAAAGATGTTCTTCTAATCTACTATTTCGTTTTAAATGTATACTTGGATTGAATCAGTTCTTAAATAAAATAACTATTAACATAATATTTAATATGATATACAATTTGATAATGTCTTTTTTTGTGATCTGGATTTTGTTTGAATAAAGTTCAATTTTTGGTGTAGTTTAAATTTTAAAATTCATAATAATTCATGCTTAAACTTTAAATGCGAATTATTATAAAATAAATTTATCTGAATTGAATTTGGTTTAATCTTCAATGTATTGAATATATTTTAATGAATTTGATAGAAAATATTATAATTTTGATTGCGTATTTTAGTTTCGTAGTCAAAGATTTTCATTATTTGAATTTTGTTTCTTTGTAAATGTTCTATGTTATGTTTGATTAGTTATTATTACAATATATACAATACTATATATGGTGCTTATAATAAATGTCCAAAAAAGTGTTCTCGACATTTTTTATTTATTTTCCGTGCAACATTTTTTTATAAAGGTTAGTAGGGCCTACCAATTACAACATGTTTTATTTAAGATATTGATATATATCACAGTAATGATGTATTTTATTATATCTCGTGTAATTTACAAACTTAAAGGTCGGAGGTGAAAGGACCTCATAAATGGAAAAGCCTAGGGCCTCTTTACATATAAATCCGGCCCTGCATATCGATGTATCATCTAGGCTATTTATTTTTCTGGCATTACCATCATTTTGGAGACATGACTTTTTTTGCCAGGGTTGTCACAATCATCAGAGCCTTTAGCGGAAAAAAAGGAAAAAAAAATACAAATTAGATCTAGTCTTAACAAAAAAAAAAAAAAAAAAAAAAAAAAAAAAAAAAAAAACATTTTAGACTCCAGACCCACTTCTACATTAAGGGTGTAGATATTTTATAAAGACTATATATAGGCTATATGTAAACATCCATTTTGGGTGAAGAGAATACTTGAAATTTTATATAAATGCTTGACAACCTTAGGGCTTACCTTGAACTATTAACTCATATCTTTTGTGTCCCCAACCACCTTCAGGTGGGTAAAAAATGCCAAGTTCTTTTTTTATCAGAATGAAGGCAAGTTCATTTACATGGAAACAGATTCCAATAGCGTCAGGGAAACCGCTTCTCAGGCATTGACAAGTAAGGGTTTCATTTTCTTCTAAGGGTAGCATACTTTTCACCCCGCTTGGGTGGTGGAGGAGAACATATTTTGTCTAAGGAAAAAATAAAATATGTATATAAAATAAAAATCGCCCTGTTTTTATAACAAGTTTAGGCCTCCTCAAAACATTAGTTTGAAGTAGTGTTCTATTAGCAGGGCTGACTACCCCCCAATATCTTTTGACAACAATAAATCGTATCTGCCTACCATCCACCTTAAAAAAACGGTCGTAACATTACGATTTTTTCGTACAAATAGTCAGGTCTTGTTAAAAGCCACTAGTATGGTGAACAAGAAATTAAAGCATGATTAGCAATAATGATTTCAGGAGTTCCCATTGTATGAAAATGATCATGTTCAGCTATATTATAGTAATATATGTCCATTTAAAGTCTGAAAGTCCAGAAATTCAAATGTGACAGTTGTAAAGTCAGCTGGTAGATATATTGATCCCAACATCTTTTGTTTCTAATGGGTGTAATTAATCACGTTACATTTTCTTAATTACCTTATTGTTTTCCAGGTATACATTAGGCAAAACAAGTTTTTAAATATGCTTAGACTTATCCCTATAATATTAGTTAATTAATATTTATTTTAAAACTATCATATTATTTAATAAGGCTAGCACTAGGGAGGCAGTGACCTAGATATTCAACTAATTTCTTTAAAATATTTTTAATTCTTAGAATTCTTTTTTTTTTTTTTTTTTTTTTTTGTGGCTTTTTGCCGTATTAGCATCCGCTAACGACAGAAAAGGATATCACTTATAGCTCTTAGGGATGAAAACATCATAATTGCTGTTGCATATCTATAAGCCTGTCGGTCTTCTTGAATGGTTTCTTCTCAGACATTTCTTAGGAAAGTTATTCTGCAAGTCTTTTCATTTACCTTTACTAGTGGTCGTTTATCACAATCTAAAATTGCGTCGTAGTGGCCTGAATCTCTTATTATGTCAGTGTAGAGGAGATTTAGATCCTTTGACTGGAATGCACACACATATAAATGTATTTTTATATTGTTCGAGGAAGTATAGTGAAGACATTAAATTAAATACACCCTACTTGAGTTTAGACCAAAGGAAGATCAAAAGAGATCGAATAGGCAAGACGTTCGTGTTAAGACCAGCTATGGATCAAACATGATATCATAGATCAGGAAAGCTTAGAATAGATGTTACACACACATAACAATATAGATCAAAAATGAAACTAGCGACCAGACATTAGAGTTTGGACCAGAGAAAGACACCCTACTCTCCCAGTAAAAACCAGACATAAGCTCCACCAGAGGTAGACCGAACATGACAGTACATACCAGACAAGATAGTATAGGCCAGATATAGAAACAAAAATGAGAGTATAAGAGAGTAGGCCAGATAAGGTCCAAACAGTATAGGCCAGATATGATGGTTAAGTACAGTATAGACCCGATATGGACCAGACATATTCTAGACGTACACTATTGAAATATCACAGTTAAAACCTGATATGAACACAAAAATATAAATCAGACATTTTATCTAGACTAGGTATTTGTTTTTATTTTTGGATGCGTGTGGGAGGAGAATGGGAAGACCGGAGTTAAAATAGTAAACACACAAATACAAGAAACGACTCTGTTAGTATTACCTCTAGCTCGCTCCCATTTTTGAAAACATAAATTAGCTTCAGATCTTTATTGAAAATTCTTATGTTATGGTTTATCAGTTTTGAGCACACATCTATCTCCATCTGTCCAACCATTGTGCCTGGTACAGTAACGTCCCTAATCCTTTCCAAAATATTAGTGTAATGTTTCCCTGATGGCTGGAACAGGAAACAGAAACAAAAAAAAACGAATGAAAAAGTTGTTTTGTTCTTGGATATATTGCACACAGGTAACCTTTTCGGGGTATTATTCATTTCTTATCTTATCTTATACATTACAGACACTCCTTCTATAAAGAAGATATTGCGTCCTACGCTAATCCGTGGTTCGAGTCTAGTCTTGCATTTATATTAATGTTTAAAATGATGTTAAGTTAGCTACTGATTTTCCTGGTTTGTTCAGGCAACCCATTCCATGCCCGAATGCCACTCGAGAAGAAAGAGTACTTATATGCATTTGTTCTCGCATAAGGGATAAGGAAAGTGTTTTTGTCTTTATGTTTATATGAGCTTTGCAACAGGTTGTCATTGTGTTGTATTTCTAAATTAGAATTTAATTCCTTATGTATTATTACTACTTTACTCTTTGCCCTTCTTTCCTCTAGTGTTTTTAGGTTTAGTGATTTGACTAATGGTGTTACTCTTGTTAATTAAGAATATTCGCTAGTTATGAACCTTGCAGCTCTTTTTTTAATTTGTTCTAATTGGTTAATGTTTTCTTTAATGGATGAGTCCCATAGAGAAGATGCATCTAGTATATGCCTAAGTAATGTGAGATAGCATTTTAGTTTTATATTCTTATTACATTTGTAAAAGTTCCTTTTTATGAATCCTAATGTTTTGTTTCAATTTTTAAATAAGTCATCAATATGAGGGCTCCAAGATAACTTATTTATTATTACTTCTAGATAATTAGCATTGTTAGTTTGAGTTAGTTCTTTACCATGAATGAAGTAGTTTGTTAATATTTGTTCTTTTTCTTGGATACCCTTCCTTGTTGGCGTTTTTCTGGGTGAAAAGACATACTTCAGTTTGATTCCCATTTTTGTAGTTCATCTAGGTCTTTTGTAAAAGTTTACTTTTTTTTTTCTGTCTTTATTATTATATAAATTATGCAATCATCGGCAAATAATCTTACTTTTGATGCAATTTTGTAGATCATTAATATAAATTATAAATAATAGGGTTCCTAGAACAGTTGCTTGTGGAACAGTTATTGGTGATGACTTAGAGCCATTTATTATTCCTGTTTATTCTCAGCCTATAACAGCAATGGCGATCCTTTGGAACGCATGACACAGCTGGCACGCAGAGCCATTTCTGTGGGCACGAGAGCATTTACCCAAAATTGAACAGCTTAGTTATGACCACAGAATAAATATAGAACAGAATGCGCAATCGCATTTTTTTCTGTTTCCGGAAGTAATACCGACGCCATACTTTTTAAACGCAGCGGTCCTGGTTACACTATAAATTTATGCTTATTTACAATGTCTTTTTCATCAAATCTACAATTTCGAACACCGAAGGGTAATGCTTCAGGCAAAAGGTACAAAGGCTGTTGTGTAATAAAGTGCAACAATGATACGAAAACGATTGATTATCGTACAAATAAGCATGTCAAACTACATGGCTTTCCTGACCCGTAAAGGATAAACAACTGTAACTTGTAACCTCATATTACTTGATATTAGTAGCCTTGCTTTAGTCGTAAGCTTGCTAAGAGTAGATATCAGTAATAAATTAAGCCTTTTACATCTTACTATAGAATCGTCTCTGGTGACCGTTGCCTTGAATCAAAAGAAAATGGCGGAAGCCGAGCTTCACTTTTAGTAATTCGCATATAGGGATTGCGCATTCTGTTCTATACCTATTCTGTGGTTTTGACCACACCGCTAGGGATGTGATTGTCGATTTAAAATGGCTATTTTGTCGGATCGACGATGAAAGGAAAGAGTTTCTTCAAGAGAAATTGATAAAATGTCACTCCCAATCTGTTAGTTTTTGTAAGTATCTTTCTCAAACAAATCACCTGACAGAAGCAAGCTTTCAAATGTCACACTGCATAGCAAAACATGGTAAGCCCCTCTCGGGATTTTCTGAAAACGACAATGATGCCTGGGAGTAATTCTCTTTTTAATGATTTTCCAAGCAAGGGTAAAATTATGCAACGCATCTCAGATATACCATTTAGCAGAAATTCTGTTAAAGTTCGAGTCTTGCGCATGGCAAGTAATGTTAGTCAGCAGATCACTACGGACTTACAAAAGGCTGCCTGCTACTCCATGTGCTTGGATGAAAGAACAGATATAAATAATCATGCAAGGCTTGCGGTAATTTTGCGTCATGCAGTTAGGGCCTTCACAAGCCTATGTAGCGCCCCAGGGCAAAAGTTTCAGAAAACGCCCCCTTGCATACTGTAACTGCTTTGTTTAGTGTTATATTTAGACCATATTTGCCGTCCCCTAGAAGTGTCGCCCCCAGGCATATGTTCCCTCTGCCCCCCCCCCCCTCTTTGGGTGACATTATGAACTGGTGAAACTGGTGAAATAGTTATCTTGGCCTGAAAGAACACAAGGGATAGATATCCACAATGCTTTTATTGAAGGCTTTTTGGCACAAGATATACAACCAGAAAAAGTTGTTTCAGTTACTAGTAATGAGGCACTTCACATGGTGGATGACGCATCTGGTTTCATACAGTTCATTGTTAAAGAAGCGAAACAATCAGTCGTTCAGTTTCACGGTATTATACACCAAGAAGTTCTTTGTGCCAGGGAGAGTATAGCAGCAAGAAATTAGATGATATCCTAAAAGATGTCACTAAAATGGTCAATTATAGCATGGTTACTGCTCATAATTGTCGACAGTTTCATGCACTTTTTGATGAGGTCAAGGCGCAGTATAACACTTGACTCATGTACAATAATGTCAGGTGGTTGAGTATTGGGGAGTTTTGTAGCAAGCTTGGATGAAATTAGGCTGTTTATGATTCAAAAGGGGCAGAATTATCCACAGCTCATTGATATGGTCTGGCTGGTGATAGGTCACTTAATCCCCAGACACTTAATCCCCACCACCCAATCTCCGCCACTTAATCCCTGAGTCACTTAATCCCCAGACACTTAATCCCCAGACACTTAATCCTTTCTAAAGCAATATGTAGTGCATGACTGTCAATTTTAGCAGTTGTCTTATGGTAGACTTAAGGGCCCCCTCCTGTGACGATCTATTATACTAATTAACAGAATATTAATTAGTCTTTGATAGTCCAATTGATGATTTCTACGTTTGAAGATTGAAAATAAATAAAACGGTCAAGGGGAAAAGTTTTGTCGTGGTTTATCTCAGTATTGCCCCTGGCTTGATTGCTCGACAATGTTTATTTAACTTGGCCACCGGTGGTAACTTGCGGTCGGCTCTCCCTTTGTTTGATACGGACGTGCGCGGGTTCGCTTTGATGATAAAAAGCACGACAGATAATTAGGACGGTGGATACAAATAGGACACCACTCTTACTCAGACTCAAGATGTCGAACGGATCTATGTCTTTGAACGCGCAATGTATCTCCGATCTTTAGCTTACCTGTCATATTGATTTAAAACACTCACCTCACAAAGTCTCTGTAGCAAAATGAATAAGTGCATATCTGACCATTAGCTTTTTTGTGTTTGTTAAGATTTATATTTCGATCTCATTTCATAATTCTATACCTAAAATTGCATTTTTAGGATTAAGCTTCTGGGAATTTTTTTATATTAGAAAACAATGTCTGTGAAAAAAATTGGCGATGACATTTCATTTCACACAGTAAAACAATTGTATAGAACCATTATAAATACCAAACAATGGAAAGTACCAAATTAAACACATTTTGTTTATTTTAAATCAAAGAACAAATCACCAATCGACGCTACAATTAAACATCCATTGAGACTTGCATTAGTAGATCATATTAAAAATTATTATTTGTTCAACTTTTTCAAGTATTTTTTTATTTTTCTATTTTAATTAGTACTATTATATTTTTATAATTTGTTTCATCTAGAAATTTTTAGTCTGGATATTAAACAAATGTTGCCAAGCAACTGTTATATACTGTGGTTTTAGGTTTTATGTGGCAAAGTTAAAAGGTTACCAGTAAGTTCTAAATACATGAACTGATACATAAGTTTAATTAATTTGTGCACCAATAATACCCGTCAAAATCAACTCTGTGTAATATACTGGTGGTTTCCAAGTATTGGAACACACAATGCTTAAAAGTGGACCAAAGTCACCCCATATTACTGTAGTAAGAGTAGAGCCCCTCTTTCATTTTGATACGTAACAAAATCAAAAATCAAAACGAAACATATCACTATACTAATATATCTTTACCAAATCTCCATTGATTATTGCTTGGTCAAACTCCAAGTAGTCATTTATGTTGTTTTGCATATAAGTAGCAACTTGATGTCTTAGTTGATTGGCCTTCAGTGTTTCGAATTGGGCTAGTTCTGTCTGCTTAGCCTCACCCAATTCGTTACGCTCGCATGTTTGTAATTGTTCATACAGACCAATTACAACACTTCTATACAGACAGTTTCCGTCTTTTTGTACGAGTACAATTTTTGTATCCATTTGATTGTAGGCCAATAAAGTTATTCTTTTTAGAATTGAGCTGTAATAACATGTAACACAAATAGTTTAGTACCAAAATGTATTGAAAAAAAAGGTAGATGTCGCGTGCTGGTCTAAGTTGCTGCGTCACAAAGCCTTTAATTAGCATAGGCTATCAGTGCAGACTTAGTGGATAACTCAGCAGGTATAGGCCTACATGGTGCTGGGGAGGGGTGATTTCTGCAGGTTTTCTAGGAGTATTTAGGTCCTGATGTGGAGATGATTTCTATGTGATTTTTAAGACAACATTTAAAAACAGGTTTCTGGCTCGTTTAATACGTATTTATTCATTCGATGAAGATGTTAAATAACTTGACACTGTCACTGGATATCACACACGAGTATTATATTAATCAATAAGTAAGGCGTATTGTAAATCACTGAAGCTTTTATTCACATGAAAATATGTATTCAATGATGAATGTCATGGGCAAATGAATCATTAGCTGAACAGATATAATCCAATACAATGAAATGAGCTGTAGATCTATCAGTAGGCATAAACTATACATAATAGATAGTCCTAAGGAGGACTGACGGTTTACGAGGTCCTATTAGAGCCTAGGATAAGACCATCGTAAGTATTTACGATGGTCTTGCGACCCCATTGGCTCTATCCGTCCGACTGACGTAAAACTAACTTACATATTGCCTCGGGTGATTGTAAGGGGGGGGGGGGGGGGGTAAGCTTAACGTCTAGTTAGCGTATCCGATTTGGAAGGGGAGTAAATATACAAGCTTTCTTAGTTTGATTGACAAGAGGGGAGAGGGCTTGGATTCATTTACTATCATTTAGGGAGACGGCGGGTTCTCTCACGCGTTGGATCATAGGTGTGAGGGGGGTATCGGGCGGTAGGGGGCGACATCTAAAGCCGCTGTTTTCCTTTCCAGTTGCTCTCTTGTCCGTCCGGGGTCATGCATCAAAGATGATTTCCCCGACCAGGGGAAAACCGTCATGGAAATTCCTGTGATTTGGTCGAAGAGACTAAGGAGTGGTGGGGGGGGGGGGGAAGGGGGTAGAGGTCGGCTCTGGGATCGCTAGCCACGTGAAGATTGCATAATTACGTGAACAAAGCATGCACTGACCCTGGCTTGGCCACACCAGCAACACATTCAAAATGGTGTGCATAAATGTAAATATTCTAATGACAACAGCAAATATACAGCAATAAGTAGTATCATTGGGCATGCATATATATATATATATATATATGTGTGTAAATATGGTTCAATGGAGAGCTATAAATACTATTAAGTGCTAAATACAGAAGTAATAAAGACAGAGAGATAGACGCATTCTCGCTTCATCATTCATCAGTGGCGTAAACATAGTGTTCGTACAGACAACCGATACGTCACAGTAGGAATCATCTTTTTTAATTAAAAATGGCCTTTTTGGCCTTATTTTTTTGGTCATATCGTTTTAAAAAAGTTCAACTTTTCTTTTTTTTTTGCGTGGAGAATATTTAGTGATATAATATACAAAAACTCTTAACGTTGAGTGTAGTGATGTCACAGCAACAAATTTAGTGGGAGGAATGTCGTACTATATTACCGTAACTCAGAACCGGCTCTAGGGTTTTTGACGCCCGAGGCGAAAACGAATTCTGCGCCCTCATTAAAGTGCCTTCGGCGGGGAGAAACTGAGTAGTGCATATTTTCCTATTTTCTATGACAACTTAAATAAAATACCCTTCACCTTTCATTACCTAGTAATTCGTCTGCATATGCTAGTATCGCGCAGAAGTACTAAACTTTAATTTAGTTTATATTTTTAAATCCCCAAATTTGAAAAAAATAAATTTTGCGCCCTAGGCAGCCGCCTAGGTTGCCTATATGAACGACCCGGCCCTGCCATAACTAACACATTACCACTGCTCTCTGTCCCTATCTTTAAAGTTAACCATCATATCCGTATCTCTAAAACTATTCATTACTGTCTCTAAAACTAACCAAACTTCATTTTTTAAATAGACCAATAAATCAAGCACATTTTGTTTTTTCCTGCGGATAGGGAGGGGTAGGGGATGCCGAAATGCGGTTTAAAATCGGACTTATAGAACCGAAAACCGGTTTTGAAAAAAAAAACGGTATTAACACCCCTAGTGTAGATAGAGATACTATCTGGCAGCTCCAACACTGACCACCCACATTAAAGAATTTACGAAGGGTAAACCTGCCAAGTCATTCATGTTTTTGTAACGATGGCTACGTCTTAACCCATATTGTGCTCCACGCAAAAAAAAAAAAAAGTTAAAATGTTTACAACACTAAATTTACTGGGAGGGAATCTTATAAGTTGACAGACGTTCCTTGTAGATAGAAGATTATTACGTCCACTAGGCCCAAAACTCCTGCAGAGCGACAGGGATCCGCCGGTGGCAGGGATAGAGCCGCGACCTGTCAGTTGGTTTTTGGTTGACAGTCTGGTGAACTAACCGCTGGACCAGCCGGTCGTATGGTACTCAATTAACGCAACTAACACATTAACACCCGCTCTCTATCCCTATCTTTAAAACTAACCATCACATCGCAGTTTCCAACCTACCGTTCCTATCAAATTGTCATGGAGCGCATCGTGTTGACACAGTGAATACAATATGAATTTGTACACTTTTCCATGAAATTCTTTAGAACTAAAAAATAATCTAGGCTAATTGATTAAAACCAATAATATCTTTCAATAGTAATGATCAAATTCCCGATTATCGTTGACCATAATATTAAGAAGCATATAAAGAGGATGACGATGTTAATGAAGGATGCTTCGTACGTTTTTCTATAAACTTTGACAAATATAATTTATCGTCGAAGTGAACATGGGAGAAATTACACTTTCAAAAGAAATAGGTCTAGTTACCAACAACACACCATGGACTTAGACTATTAGACTTGTAATATAATGTTTCGCGTAGCACCAATCAAACAAATGTGTATTTAATAGTGCAGTTAATAATAAAGCACAGACGCGGTGTTTAGCCGAATTGTTCAGGGTTAAAGGGAAAGACATCAAAGAGGAGCGCACATCTGTCATGATGTGACATTTATTAAAGCGTCATAGTTCAGTACTTATAAATTAAGGCTATGGCCATTATAGGCAATTTAATGGCAGGGCGAAATTCTCCCCCGTACCCCGCCCTGGTGGAGGGACTATCCCCGGTAGGGGGCGAGGACAAATGTGTCAACACAGACCCCGTCAAAGGGCAATCACTCCCCTTGTTCCTTTGTTCGATACGGATCTCGCCCAGAAACTCTTTACCTTTTTGTTATCCTTAGAGAGTTATCTGCCTTTTTTAGTTTCAACGCTTTACACATAGCTCTATTAAGCGCATTTGTCTAGGCGGGAAGTAGGGTGTAGTGATACCGTACAGATAGACCATTAGGTTGTTTCTGCGGGCACTAAGATTTAGAACTAGGTTGGACTAGTCCTTCCGCCAGGCCGTCTCGGTTTACTTTATAATATTATGTCACCATGGGCGGGTTTCGGTCGGTTGCCATGTCGCGCACGGGGAGAAAATAGGCAAACACACTTACCTTTTCTACTCTGCGGTTCACTGGGCTCACTGGTTTGTTCAATTTCTATGAACGGCCGGGAACGGAGACTTGTTTACATGACTAAAAATCCTAATATTCTTAAAAATAACTTGTTGTGGAGGATTTCTGGAACAGTATAAAAAAAAAACACAAAATCCACTGTTCATTAGTCGCGCGCCATGGTGCTCTCTTCAAATATATGTAGCAAAGACTATAATAAGATGGACCGCTTGCTCTATTTTTAGAGCTTATATCAACTTTTTTTCCGTGCGCAACCAATAAGGCTGTCTTAAATGACTTCTACGCTCCTCGTTGTTTCTTAAATGTTTCCGCTTTATACAACTTTCGATTTTAATTTTAATTTTTCATTGAGAAAATCGAAGTCCAATAAAACGGAAGTGCAAAGGAAACAACGAATCGGAAATTCCGAAAATCAGTGTTTCGAGTCATCATATAGCAGAAATACTAAAGCAAGCGGACCATGTATATTATAGTCTATGATATGTAGCAAACTGGTTTAGCTTAAACTTGTATAATCGGCTATACGTAGGCCTACACAATATGCTCAGTATAGTTTAGTAATTTATTTATTTTTTAGGGGAGGGGGGATGTTTGTAGATGTTGTTTTTAATTTAACTGTAGCCTAGAGAAAACCTAATGATGAACGCAAATGGAGGGCCAACGGATATAGGCCTACTCCTGAGAACACTGTGGGTACGAGAGCCCATCAAGCTGTTAGGCCTACTGGGTTTCCTGATTTATTCAGAGAACCCATTCCTTGTCCGGATGCCACTCGGGAAGAAAAAAAGTACGTATTGGCATTTGTTCTTGCATATGGGATAAGTAAAGTGGTTTCGTCATTATGTTTATTTTAGCACTATAATTGGTTGTTGTTTTTTTTCCAAGTTAGAGTTTAATGCCAAATGTATTATTACTACTTCAGTTAATTTTGCTGAATTCGGAGTTGGTTTGGAATTTCAAATCTATATGGCGCATTGTTCCATTATTGGTCAAATCGGTGCCAATTCCTATTATATAGAATACAAGATGATATGTGCCCGATTCTTCGAACGGGCTTTTTTTAGAATATGCTTGACACATTATAGTTTTTTAGTTTTGTTTTTGCAACATACATAAAGTAGTAAGGTTTTTTTTTGTGGTCAGTATTTTTTAAATTTATTTTTGTTTTGCACACTTTATTATACACCAATTCAATATACAACTAAAAAGGAAAAACAAATAATAATAATTTTTTTTTATTTCTTGCTCAAAGTATGACCACTATGATCGAATTTTGTGAGTTTATTGGGTAATTAAACTCTTTCTGTAAAACAGAACTCACATGTCTTTTAAAAAGTACTGTTAATTCGAAAATGATTGTTTGATATATTTTTTTGCTACAACATTAGTCGTAGATCAATATTTTTTTATTATTTTTTTTGTTTTTGTTGGTGTTTTTTGCTATTTATTTATTGTTGCTTTGGAAGCAAACTTAGAATTAAATTTTAAATTCAACAGGAATAACAATAACAACTGAAACCGATATGAATCATAGTTTATACAACGTATACGACATGAATTAAAACTTTAAAAAGTTGGTCCGGCAAATTTAAACATTGCCCGGCAATATAAAAATTTCCCGCTACATAGTTTATAAGACGTATACGATACAAATTAAAACTTTAAAACGTTGAGCTCGGCAATTTAAACATTGCTTGGCAATTGAAAAATTTCCCGCTACAAAGTTTATAAGACGTATACACAGAATAGGTATAGAACAGAATGCACAATCCTTATATACGCAGTCACTAAAAGTTACCATTTACCGCAATGCAGCGGTCGCTAGAGACGCTACTATAGTAAAATGAGAAAGGATATCTACGTCTGCCATAAATTTATACAATATATATAGGGCCTACATTATTATCATTATAGGCTTACTTTTATATAAATTTGACTTAATTACCCATTTTGTTTTGAACATTATATGATTAGGCCAATATGATGTAAAAATATTTATTACCCGGCACTGATTTGAAAAAAAAATGGCTTAGACGTAGCTCGGTACCGGTAACTAAATTGCTACGGCTACCGCTACATAAATATATACTTTTTAAACCAAAATAAACTTTTAAAATTATGAAGGGAAATAGGCATATAATTCATAATGAGTTAATATGAGGTTGTTTATGCCGTTGTTTATCCTTTATGGAGTCAGGATAGCCATGCAGTTTGACATGCTCTTTTTTACGATAATCAGTCGTTTTCGCATCATTGTTGTAGTTTATTACACAACCGTTTATGCACATTTTGCCTGAAATATTAGCTTTGGGTGTTCGAACTTGTAGATTTGAAGAAAAGGACGTTGTAGGCTAAATAAGCATATATATAGAGTGTAACCAGGACCGCTGCGTTTAAATAAGCTTAGTATGGCGTCGGTATTACTGCCCAAAACAGAAATAAAATGCGATTGCGCATTCTGTTTTATACCTATTCTGTGGACATATACAACACGAATAAAAACGTGAAGAATTTTTGTATTTGCCAGATACAACGTAAGTTACCCATTAAAACCATTAATCATTACCCATTATAACAATTTTAAAATATCCCGCTATAAATTACGACGCAAATTAAAATGTGAATATATTTTTTTCTATTCATTCTTAAAGTACATTAGCAAACGTTGAAGCGAAGTTAATTAAAATGAATACGCAAAACTCGATGACGCCATAAAAAAAAAGACAGCCAGCTATCCCTGCGCAAACTTTGATGACATCATATAAAAATAATCTCTGCGCGTCCTTTTGTCTTATTGTTTTAGCGCGATCGATCGAAAAACTATAAAAAGTTGGAACGGCAAATTCAACATGAACCCAAAATATGTCGTTTTATTTGCGTTTTTTGACCAAACTGACCACTGCGGTCATTTTAATTTTTTTTAAACCTTGACAGTGTTCACCGCCGTAACGCAAAGAATGTTTGTAGAAAATTTCACGTTTTTATGTCCAGTATTTAAAAAGATTATGCGGTATGTACATACCCACATATATACATACATACATACATACATACATATTCCTTTTGAGATTTATATATATACAAGCCGTTATTTGCCCGGTCCTCCGAACCGGCTAAAAGTTATGTTTACATACACTCTAACTACTCAGGCAGTTATAATGAGATTGCCCGCATGACCTACGACACGAATTTAAACGTGAGGTAATTTTTTATTTGCCCGCTACAACATGAATTACCCGTTAAAATCATTACTCATCACCCATTATAACAATTACAAAATTGCCCGCTATAAATTACGACGCAAATTAAAACATGAATATATTTTGTTCTATTAATTGATTAAGAACATTCGACAGTACTTTTATTTTTTTTTAATGATTGTTTGATATATTTTTTTTACGACAAACATTAAGTCGCAGACCTATGTTGTGTTGTTTTTGTTTATTTGCTATTTATTTATTTATTGTTGCTTTGGAAGCAAACTTAGAATTAAATTTTCTATTCAACATGTAAAACGATAACAAATGAAACCCATATGAAATAATGTTTATAAAACGTATACGACACGAATTAAAACTTTAAAAAGTTAGTTCCAGCAATTTGAACATTGCCCGGCAAATTAAACATTGCCCGGTAATATAAACATTGTCCGGTAATTTAAACATTGCCCGGTAATTTAAACATTGCCCGGTAATTTAAACATTGCCCGGTATTATAAACAATGCCCGGTAATTTAAACATTGCCCGGTAATTAAACATTGCCCGGTAATTTAAACATTGCCCGGTAATTTAAACATTGCCCGGTAATTTAAACATTGCCCGGTATTATAAACATTGCCCGGTAATTTAAACATTGCCCGGTAATTTAAACATTGCCCGGTAATTTAAACATTGCCTGGTAATTTAAACATTGCCCGGTATTATAAACATTGCCCGGTAATTTAAACATTGCCCGGTAATTTAAACATTGCCCGGTAATTTAAACATTGCCCGGTAATTTAAACATTGCCCGGTATTATAAACATTGCCCGGTAATTTAAACATTGCCCGGTAATTTAAACAATGGCCGTTACCAAGGCGATAAGCCTAAAGGGCCCAGTTCTCGGAACTGTATAAAATAACCCATGGAGTTATAAGCAATAGTCTTTTCCGGTAACTTAAACCATTTAAATATTGCATTCTACAAATTACGACGCAAATTAAAACAAAATTTGGTTCCCTTCTTAAACGCATAAATACGCAAAATTTGATGACGCCATATAATTATAAGCTTAAATATAGAGTGTAACCAGGACCACTGCGTTTAAATAAGCTTAGTAATGCGTCGGTAGGCTATTACTTCCCGAAACAGAAAAAAAATGCTAAATCTATTTGCTTTGTCCTATGTTTGTAAAGTTTTAAATTATTAATTAGCTTTAAGTCATGTATTCACTGTGTAAAGTTTTAAAGTAGTGATAGATTAAGAAAATCAACTACAGTATTGGTAGTGTAAAGAATTTATGTTGTTTACGGTCCGTAGGCAATTTAAACATGAAGAAAATTTGTTCCCATCATTGAGATAAAATCCATGCACATAGTTTGATGACGTCAATTTAAACATGAATGAAAAATGTCCCTTCATCGCTAAAAAATCCATGCGCAAAGATTGATGACGTCATAAATATAATCTCAGCGCATCCTTTTTTTTCTAACTTTGTGACGAAAAACTATAAAAAGTTGTACTGGCAAAGACAATGTGAATAAAAAGTTGTGTTTTTTTTGCGTTTTTTGACCAAACTGACCACTGCGGTCATTTTAATTTTTTTTAAAGCTTGACAGTGTTCACCGCCGTAACGCAAAGAATATTTGTAGCAAATTTCACGTTTTTATGTCCAGTATTTAAAAAGATTATGCGGTATGTACATACCCACATATATACATACATACATACATACATACATATTCCTTTTGAGATTTATATATATGATGATATGATATATGATATGATATGATATGATATATATGATATGATAGACCTTTGGGTTGTCAAGTCGGAGGTCTATGATAGCCGTATTCCAGATTTGTTCCACATCATGGGGGCACGGTAATCTAAGGGTGGCCCCACAGTTCAAATTCTGGTGATTTGTGTTGTCCACAAAATCCCCTAATATACCGTTGCCACGGAAATGCGTAGACGCTGTGTCACTGGCTCAAAGGATCAAATTTCTTCGCTTGGGTAGGTAATGATGAGGTCGAAGCGTTTGTCACGAGTTAAACGTGAGGCGCGTTAGTCTTGGAGCATGGAGTAAACGTTCACACCTATTTCTTTTTTAAGTAGCAGTCTCACAGCAAAATAATCGAAGAGGTTGTGTAGTTTATATCGTTTATTGACAAGTTACAAGTTGCATAGAGTTTATAAAATACATTCAACCGAGATCAGGGTTTGGTAGGCTAACTGAATACAGGTATTCACGTATATCAAGTTAAAATTCAGTAACTCCTAAGTCCAAACACTCTGCCTCCTAGATACGACTTTCTTGTTCAAGAGCATGGACCCGTCCCTCTGACAAAACCTCGTTTGTCCAAAAAGAAACCATCTCTACCGCTCCCTTTTCTTCCCCTCTGCTTCATCTCTCCTACCACCCAGGTAATTTTGTTTACCATTATTGTTCTCTGCCTATAAGAAAGTCCTGAATCCATTGATGTAAGGGACCAGAGATGCCAAAATATTTTAGTTTTTTTAGTAGACTAGAATGATGAACTTTATCGAATGCTTTGGAAAAATCTAGTAATATAGCATCAATTTGGTTGTTATTATCTGATCCCTTAGACAAGTCATCTATTAAGCCTATTAATTGAGTCTCACATGATCTATTTTTCCTGAAGCCATGGTGGTGTGGGCACAGTGCATTAAGTTTGTCTAGATGCTATACTATACTACTATATATTATATGTTCAAGTATTTTACATGTTATGCTTGTTAAGGAAACGGCAACGGAAACTATGTCACTATTGGGTTCTAGTGGGTTCCCCACTTTTTTTTTAATTTTAAGATATAGAGAAGACATACGAGGTGAAAAAAACAAGTAAAATTGCTTTATGTGTTTATCATAATTGTGCTTAGTTTACAATAATCGATTGATACAAATTTAATGTAAAGAAATATTTATGTCACTCAGTCACAGGGGAGAGCAATAAGCTGAGAATATAAGGCTAAAGCGATGAAAGTAATTCTTTGATTATGCCCCTTAGGTTAATTTTTTAATTTTAATTTTAATTTAATTCTTATCTTATATATTTAATGTTATAAAACGTCCGGAAGTTTGAAGCTGGTGTGGAATTCGTCTGAATTTTTTTCCAGGAACATATTTAGCCTACTGCTTACTTACATAATATATTATCTAACCAGCTAAATTGCCCGGCGTTTCCTGGGGAAAATAAAACAGGCCTTTATAAGCTACAGATAAAATTGTTATAAACTACGATGAACAGAAAGCTATACATCTAATAATTTATAATTTTTTTACCGAAGACTTTTAGGAAAGTAATTTTAAATAAATATTGTAATCGGGTTAATAATAGACAAAAAAAATCTAATTTGCCTGGTGTTTCTCGTAGATTTACACTTTTTGTTTTTTAAAGTAATATTAAATGAAATTTAAAAAATTGTAGGAAAAAAAAAGGTATAGACTCACTGGAGAATCGAGCCCGTGTCGCCCGCATGGCAGTCCGATACGTTAACCGAAATGAAATCGCAAAAGTATGATATGAGACAATAATGACAGGCGTCTTTAAATTAAATAATATGATTGGTTGAACACACACACACAGTCTACTTTGTATATATATAGATGTACAAAGGTAGGTTATTTTTTAAATTCATAATAATGGACTGATAGCCTACTAGATAAAAGGTTAACTCTCATAGACTATCTAAAAATATATTTTTAAAAAATTCTTTTTTTTAATGTAACCCTTGGAATATGTAAAGAAGAACTAATGTTTGATCCATACGTAAATTTGAATGTCAAAAACAGTTCCATATATTCTATATTAGCTTAAAATTCATACGCGATCTTATCCAATTCTTGCATCCAATACAATAAAGATAAATATTTTATTTATATTGACTAATGACTAGTTTGAAATGGTATCGATCACATTGCAGTTTGAAAACATAAAGTAAGGTGCGTATTTACAGTGGAATTTCTAATGACATGTCAGGTGATATTTAAGAATTCCGTAATCGCTTATAGTGGAGCTCGTTACCGCAGTATTTCAACATACATACATACTGTTACGTCCACAATCCCCTTGTGGCCAGAGCTGTGTAGATCTTGCTGATAATTCTCGTTAGTCCTAGGGGAGACTTTAATTATTAGTATTTATGTTTCAGTATTACACGAACTCTTCTTATAGTCCTGGGCACAAATTCAGTATTTGTATTCCAACATTTCCTTTCTTGTAAATTATGGTAGTAGATAAATCTTATAGTAATGTATACAACACAATAGGATAGTAACTTGACAAAGAAGCTTCAGTGTAACTGTTGTTGATAGTTTATTTCAGGTGGTATGTTCAATATATACAATATATCTATTATGTACAGTTAGAATAAAATAGTGCAAACACAAACGTTCTCAAAAGAACATATTTTGAAACTCTCTGTCTTTCAGACAAAACAAATCATTAAATACTATCCGAGTGGTGCAAGGGACAGACCCACTACCAGTAGGGGTGAAAATCATGGTAACATTACAAAACTCATAACAAAACGATATGAACTTCCCCTATTAAATAATGAGTCGTTCCCAGACTCTGAGAATTTGAGATCAACACAGAATCCCAGCATTACCTAGAACCTTTCGTTTTCCTACTAAACGTCCTAATATCGCGTGTAGTAAGAAAAGAGAGAGAGAGGAGAATAAACATTGCGTGTTCCAATTCTTGGAAAAACAATATACATGACACGCCCCCACCCAATGAAAGAAATAATGTACCATAATTACCCAAGTAATACTCAACATGGTACATTTTTCGTACTTAACACTATCGTTTTAATAACCAACAATCAATGGAAGATTATTAGACAATTTAAGCAAACATGGCTCACTGGCACAACTAAATTATAAAAAGTGTCACTACCCAATGGTAATTGTGATTATAACGTGATGGACAAATATTTCCCCGTTAGTATTAATATTAACTAATGTCTCAACAAGTACAAATAATTCAAAAATATTCTAGTCATTCTTATTTCAACTATGTACAGTTGTGTGGATTTCCACCAAAAATTTGCAAAAAGTCATAATCTATTTAAACAAATATAACATTGCTCAAACTCTGTCAATTTTCAACAGTTTACTTCTAATATACAAACCAAAAGATAAGTAATACATAACTCGAATCAAACTATAGGTTACTTCCCCTTTAAATTACAGTGTCAACTTGACATTAACAGGGTTCATACCTAAGATGATGATACTTCCCCTTTTCTCAAATATGAGGAGAAAATACGCTCTAGTTACGATTACTACAGTAATCTAAATATTAAAATGTAATCCACTATTATGCGTTTTCGGCAAATTTGAAAGTTTAATATAAAAGATTGTTCAGGGTTGAATGAGTGCTCACCTTTAGGTACCTTTGTTTCCCTCCATTCCCGGATATATGGAATATATAACAACCTATATACAACATAGTGAATATCCACTAGTTTTTCCCATTCTATTACCATGATATAACAATTTAGCAATAGATTTCCAATATTATCTATTAATTTATACCAATTGATATTACATCTCTTTCTAAGATAAAAATTGTACATATTATTATTTAGTTCCATTCATTAACTAAAATAAAACAAGATAATAAATCAACTAGCTCAAAGTTTTCCCACTTAATTGCATGTGATGACAATTACTTTTATCCATCCATATCAAGTAAATACGTGCATATTATATATTTATTGCATCATGCATCAACATTTAAATGGAATTTCTTTTCCATAATCAAATGAATTTAAAATATATCAGAACATCAATATTATACATGATTATAAGAATTATTAATACTTTCAAAAGACTTGACTTCTGTATGATACAAGTATTCTATAGGTATTCCATAATCAAAATTCAAACGAATGATAGGTTATCATGACACATTCTTAATGAATAAGTGAGATGATCTGAAAAAGAAGTATGGGTTATTCAGTCAATCATGTAGCACCCGAGATAGATTATCAGCTATGACCTTGTCTCTATCTTGTCGATGATACGGGCAATGGGATACCAGTCGGTCTCTGTCAAATTACTTAATTTCCCAAAGTCTCTATAAAACTGCAGTGTGTGGTCGGCTTTTGGTACCATCACACAGGGTGTAGACCATTTGCTATCACATTTTCCTCCTATGTCATTTTCTAACATATACTTTACATCTAATTTAATATGCTCAGGTCTGATGGGGTCAAATGGATGCTGTTTAATAGACCTGGCACTATCGGTTAACACTACATCGTGCTCTATGACATGTGTCCTACTGGGAACATTTGTAAACATTGACTTATTTTCATGCACCAGCTCAATAATCTTCTCCTTATCTTCTACCGGAGGATGTTCTAGCCTTGTATCTAAACTCTTAAGGGCATCTGTATTATTAAGTTTACTTTCTGCTAACTTATATTCTATCCTAGATAAATCCGTCGGGACTCTAGCTAACGAAATCATGGGGACCTCCCGTGGTTTACTCTTTTCCCTGGAAACATAGGGCTTAAGTAAATTAATATGGCATACCCTCTGTTTTTGTCTCCGGTCAGGAGTCTTTATCAAATAATTGACCTCGCCAAGCTTTGACTCTATCTCATAGGGTCCACTAAACTTTGCACTTAAAGGCTGATTTTGCAAAGGTAGAAACACAAGAACTTTGTCACCTGGTGCAAAAGTTCTAGCTGTAGCTTTACGGTCATAGTTCTGTCTCATACGCTCCTGCATCTGTGGAAAATGAATCTTCACATGGTTAAAAGCATGATAAAGCCTATTTTTAAATTTATCTACATATGACAAAAGTCCAATCGGTTCACTGTCCGTTAGCCAAGTTTCATGTAGAAGTTTCAACGGACCTCTGACTGAGTGTCCATACACAAGTTCGAATGGGCTAAACCCCAGGGATTCCTGAGTGGCCTCCCTTGCAGCGAACAGTACATAAGGCACACCCTTATCCCAGTCTATCTCGTTTTCATAACAGTACTTTTTAAGCATCGATTTTAATGTCTGATGAAACCTTTCCAGAGCTCCCTGGCTCTCAGGATGATAGGCACTTGATAGCCTATGGCTTATCCCTAATTGTTCCATGACTTGTTTGAAAATGTTCGAAGTAAAGTTAGTCCCCTGGTCGGACTGTACTGTCTTCGGTAGGCCATAACGTGTGAAGAAATTTGTCAGGGCGTCTACCACCTTCACTGTTGTTATGTTCCGCAACGGAATGGCTTCCGGGAAGCGAGTGGATGAACACATGACTGTGAGCAGGTATTGAAAACCGGCTTTTGTTTTCGGCAACGGGCCCACGCAATCAATGAGTATATGACTGAATGGTTCGTCGAACGCTGGTATCGGCTGGAGTGGAGCGACAGGAATTCGTTGGTTAGGACGTCCTACCATTTGGCATACGTGGCAAGTCTTGCAGTATTGTTCGACATCTCTTCTCAGTCCTGGCCAGTAGAAGTAAGGGAGGATACGGTGGTGCGTTTTCCGGACTCCCATGTGACCAGCGAAAGGAAGATCATGCGCCATACGCAGTATATCTTGACGATAGCACTTAGGTATTACAATCTGGTGAATACTGTCCCACTCGTTTGTACCTGAGTTGAGCGGTTTCGACTTTCTCATCAATACTTCATCTTTCATGTAGAAACATTCCGCCATTGCATCTGCAGTCTTTTCGTCAACAGCTTTCATTCTGAGTTGCATTATTACTTCGTCATTCAATTGTTCTTTCACCAATTTCTGCTTTGGTGACAAAATGTTATCGTTCTCTGTTGCATCACCAGTTGTTAGTTCAGCAAAGAACGTAGCACTTAAATCGATGTCAGGTGTTTCTGTTATCACTGTTTCATTCGCATGTGTGTCTTCAGAACAGACAAACACATCTTTCGTTGCACTACACGGCGTAGCAGGAGTCTTTACCGACTTCTTTTTCTGCATTGCTCTTGTCAGTGCACATGTTGGGCGTTCATTGGCAGGACGTAGGTTTTTGTCCTCCGCCATCTTTGTCTCCAACACTTTAACCATGGGCTCGACAGTGACTCTGCCGCCCATAATGTCATTTCCTAATATCATGGAAACGCCTTTGACGGGTAGTGCGCGCCACACTCCCACTACGATGTTACCTGTAAAAATATCCGACTCGAGTTTTATTCTGTGCAGTGGAGCTTCCACAGCCTCCATACTAGCACCTCTCAGCACAACAGACTCACCGGTACTGGTTGCATCTGTTAATGGCACACTGCCCTCCAGGATCACGCTGACAGCAGAACCCGTGTCACGTAATATCTGTATTTTCTTCTTGCTGAGTACATCGACTTCTGTCGACACTGTCCCCTCGTAGACAAAGGGTCGAAAATCGGATAGGTCGTCCTCTTCCGGGACTTCAGGAACCATCTGTTCCTCACGCCTTCTGAAAGCATAATAGATTGAGTACAGCTATTCTCTTTTACCTTAGATAGACTGTTCTCAAAAACCATCGACTCCACAACTATGGGCGATGCCGGCCGCATTTCTTTTGAGTTTCTTGACCCTGTGTTGCACACTTCTTCTGTCTGCTTGCTATCTTTCTGCACTCTGGCACAGTGTAGAATAGCACCTTGCTTCTTGGTAAGGATCCAACAATCTTTCTTCATGTGGCCCTCTTTCTTGCAATTGAAACATACCACCTTTGCTTTATTTACATCTGTCTGCTTCCTGAAATGAACTAAGTTACTATTATTATTTACACCACTGTTCTTATTATTGTTTTCACTTGTCTCTTTTGGTTTACTAGCCTCCTTGGGCTCTGGTTTGTGCACTTTGGGTTTGTCAGCATAATATGGCTTTATGCTGGCGTGAATTATGGCATAGTTATCTGCCAATCTAGCAGCTTCATGCACATCTTCAACCCCTCGGTCTGAGATGTGGGTTTTAATATCCACTCGAATACAATCATTGAATTCCTCAAACAATATTAGGTTCTTGAGTTTATCAAACTCACTTACATTCTGTGACCTTAGCCACTGTTCTAACATTTTCTCCTTTTGTCTCAAAAAGTCTACATGAGTTTGATCATATGTCTTCTCTCTGTCTCTAAAAAGCTTTCTATATTTTTCTGGTGTCAGGGAATAACTTTTTAGCACCCTATCTTTGATTACTTCATAGTCATTTATTTCCTCGGGTGTTAAACTCAACACTACGTCCAATGCTTTTCCTTTGTTGAGAGTTGACCTTAACAATAAAGCCATCTTATCATCAGGGAACTGATAATCTACAGCTATCCTCTCAAAAAGCAAAAAGAAATCTTGAACATCTTCTTCTCTGAATATAGGCAAGTGTTGCTTCATTGCGCTAATATCCATACCGTTGCTGTCCCTACGATGGTCAGGTCTGTTCATGCGTGCCATCTCTATCCTTTCTCTGCTTTCAATCCTAATTCTTTCATTTTCCCTTTCAGTTTCTATCCTAATTCTTTCATTTTCCCTTTCAGTTTCTATCCTAATTCTTTCCAATTCCATTCTCTTCATAGCTAATTGGAATTTTAGATTTTCACTCAACCCTTCATCTTCATCATTGTTTGATGATCTAGATGACATATTTCTTACCTCGTCTCCGTGGGCAATTACCTCGCCCCCACTGGGAGCTACATAACCTTCATTGATATCGTTCTGTCCCACTTCAACTACACTACCAGTGTTCATGGCATTCTGCCCGTTCAAACATGTCATAATTTCTTTGGTCAAACGATTACGATTAGGTCTTGCCTGTCCTGCCTCAATCCCAAAGGACTCAGCTAATTCTTTTAGTTCAGCAAATGACATGGCATTAAGTTCCTCACTTGATATATTCGAAGCCATAGTATAGCGTTCGAAATATTTGTTATAGTAGAGTAGTATATATTGTATAATAAAATATAAAGTTCCAACTTACGATTTGTCCAGAAATTTGCACAATATAATATTAAACACTTCGTGGAATCTTCACACTTCCCAAGGAATAAAAACGCAAACCAGTTCTCTCCTCTTTTTTAAAAAGAATAGTTTCACAGTCCTAGAAAACGAAACACAAATATGCCGCTCTCAGTACTACTAATGTCACAAAATATTTATAGGTCAGGAAAAAATATAACTCAAATTTTCCAGACGAGATCAACAAATTTTTTCCAATCCTAGATCAGGAAAAGTAGAACTCAAATATACCGATCGAGACCACTAAATCTTGTTAATCCTAGGTCAGGAAAAGTAGAACTCAAATATCCCGGACGAGCCCCCAAATTTTGTTACGTCCACAATCCCCTTGTGGCCAGAGCTGTGTAGATCTTGCTGATAATTCTCGTTAGTCCTAGGGGAGACTTTAATTATTAGTATTTATGTTTCAGTATTACACGAACTCTTCTTATAGTCCTGGGCACAAATTCAGTATTTGTATTCCAACATTTCCTTTCTTGTAAATTATGGTAGTAGATAAATCTTATAGTAATGTATACAACACAATAGGATAGTAACTTGACAAAGAAGCTTCAGTGTAACTGTTGTTGATAGTTTATTTCAGGTGGTATGTTCAATATATACAATATATCTATTATGTACAGTTAGAATAAAATAGTGCAAACACAAACGTTCTCAAAAGAACATATTTTGAAACTCTCTGTCTTTCAGACAAAACAAATCATTAAATACTATCCGAGTGGTGCAAGGGACAGACCCACTACCAGTAGGGGTGAAAATCATGGTAACATTACAAAACTCATAACAAAACGATATGAACTTCCCCTATTAAATAATGAGTCGTTCCCAGACTCTGAGAATTTGAGATCAACACAGAATCCCAGCATTACCTAGAACCTTTCGTTTTCCTACTAAACGTCCTAATATCGCGTGTAGTAAGAAAAGAGAGAGAGAGGAGAATAAACATTGCGTGTTCCAATTCTTGGAAAAACAATATACATGACAATACATAGGATATATATTATCTAAATATATAAAATATATTATAATCTAGATAAAAAATATATACATATATAGATAGATAGATAGATAGATAGATAGATAGATAGATAGATAGATAGGTAAATAGGTAGACAGATAGATAGATAGATAGATAGATAGATAGATAGATAGATAGATAGATAGATAGATAGATAGATAGATAGATAGATAGATAGATAGATGATAGATGCATTGTGTTTGAGGATTGTCTGTGAGACCATATGATATTAATAAAAATCTTTAAAGTCTTTGCGCTTTCCGTAAAAAAAAATTTTTGCAGTGGTCACAGAACTAGGTGTTTAAAAGTTATCGGGTTGTTTTCAACCCTGTTACCTCAACAATCACGCTGTCTTAAAATTGTGTTGTTGTTTTTTAAATAATAATTTACATTGATTGAAAGTTTTAGCTGACAAGATCTGCAGTTATAAAACTTTTATTTTGATAACATTTGTGTTTTTACACTCCGGTCATAGTTTCCAGAAGACGATGTCTTTTGAAATATCCCGGCACTCTATGCCATTAGGCAATTTGAGCAGATAGGTCCGTCTGATTTTTAAAGGGCATCCATCTGACTAAAAAAGTTTTAACAACATGCTGGATGGATAGGATGGTTAGCTCAGTCGGAGCCTCTCCCTGAAGTGACATTATGAGGTTGTCCACCTGTATTGTGAGTGGAACTTACCGGTACCTCTACGGGTAGGTGAGCTAAACTAATTAGCATAAGAAATAAAGTTATAATATATTCGTAAAATACATTTTAACGTTAATATGCAGGGATTAAAATGAAACTCCAAGGAAAGAGAAAAAGAATCCTGCAAAGGAACACTGACAGAATGAGCTAGAGGTTGAGATAAACAAGACTGGTCACAACTGTAATGATTTATAGAGAATTCTGGAGACCTATAGTTAATAGTCGGTCACCGACCCCGAAACAAGGTTGGTGGGCGGTAAGTAAAACGTAGAGGGGCTTAGGAAGGACCACATTCTATTATGTAGGAAGGGCCTCCGTTCTCTGCGTAGGATTCAAAAGTTATTTTGCGTTTATGGTTAAAATGACCTTGTACCTGTAGGCTTATAATATGTAATGAATTAATTATAAATGTAAATGTTTCAGGTAAGTTAGTTCTTCAATTATATTATACTTGGCACATGGAAAGTGTTTCATTTTTACCGGATTAATGAACGTAGTCTGCTTGTACAATTTTATTCTGTCTGACTTTCTCTGGAAGGTTCCATTAATCTTCTTGTGTGAGTCCTAATCTTATTTCTGACTGTAAATAGTGGTCTGTATTTCATAGTTTCAGTAACGTGTTGATTTCCCATTTGATTTGTCACGTGACTAGTGAGACAGGTAAACTGGTATTTTTATCTGTGAACTCATTAGAATAACACTTCTATATCATATCTATAATTAATTCACTTCATAGGCCTACACTTACCAATTTAAGCTCCCATCTATCTGGTCATATTTCAACACCATATTGACAATTCAAACAAGCAGCTTTGTATAAAAACCATATCATATAATATAAAGCCTACAAAATTAGTCCATTCTATTTAATAATACATGTATCAATTTTGTGCGTCTATATTTTAAACAGATGTTGATGTGTCAAAAGAATAAATGTACGGTTGGTTGTTTATCGCATTAAACGCTTTATATAAACTGTGGAAATTGGTTGTTAAACTCTAGCAATTAAACGCTTTATATAAACTGTGTAGATTAAACGCTTTATATAAACTGTGTAGATTAAACGATTTATATAAATTGTGTAGATTAAACGCTTTATATAAACTGTGTAGATTAAACGCTTTATATAAACTGTGGAAATTGGTCGTTAAACTCTAGCTCTTCTTTAGAAAATAACAGAGAAAAGGAGATAACTGAATAAGTGATAAAGTCTTAGTTATTTCCATTCATGTAATGGCGGCAATTAGATAATGACGTCAACCTTACTGTGTGTACGGCGTAGTTCTATACTAAAGGTAATGTTTTATTATTTATTTCATTATAATATTTTACTTATATCAAACAACCGTGGACCACAGTGCTTGTTGCCATTTTGTTTTCCTTTGTATATCAGATATATTACAACGGTAATAAGTACACTTTGTTATTGTTTTCACTTTTTTTCAAGGTACTTAAGTCCCCCGTTGCGCCATCTCTCTGAGTGAGGCTCGGGGCAGAAAGAAGAAGAAATTGGGGTATCACAAATAGCTCCGTAAAATAGAAGTAATAGAGAGATCGAATTATCTCACCTTGACAGTTCAATATATTTGTATAATAATATATTAATGTGGTTTTCTATATCTTACAATTATACCATTTGATTTTTCAATATTATTTTCTTATCATTTCTTTTGTGTTAAAGACCACTTACTTTTCTATGCAGAAAACTATTGCGCCCTAAACTTATATCTGGATTTGTTCTAATTTGTTCATGTTTTCTTTAGTTATTCTCTGAAAATATCTAATACTAATAGTAAATCGTATAAAAATGTATCTTATAATAATTCTATAACATAATTTTCAAATAGTCCGTTTAACATGAAAGCAAACTACCTTTGAGTCGATTTCTTGACAGTTTAGTTATTTGTAAAACGTTTTATGTCCACAGTTTATGTCTATGTTTAGTAAAAGACTATTGAAGAAGTCTGCGGTCACATTGATTCTATGTCTACTGACTCTGGTGCTGGTCAATGTGACGTGGCGGCTTCACATCAAGCCCATTCTGCCCCCAGCATGGCTGGCCGCCGACCCTGGTCAGCTGTATCACATTGTCAGGGATTTCCAGGACTTCGATGTCGACGAGCCAGTCTTGGTGGGGCCTGGAAACACGTCAGGAATCGTTAAGGTCAGTAAATAGCCAGTGTGCCGGTCTGGTGTCACACAATAATAACCTGTTGCAAAGCTCAGATAAGGCATAAAAACAAAAAACACTTTCCTTATCCCTTATGCGAGAACAAATGCATAATAAGTACTCTTTCTTCCCGAGTGGCATTCGGGCATGGGATGGGTTGCCTGAACAAACCAGGAAAACCAGTAACTTAACATCATTTAAAACATTAATAAAAATGCAAGACTAGACTCGGACCACGGATGAGCGTAGGACGCAATAATCTTCTTAATAGAAGGAGCGTCTGTAATGTATAAGATAAGATAAGATTTGATGTCACAAGCAGCTAGATAAATAATATATAGTTTAGAACTGCGAGTATTTAACTATATCACAGTAAGTGTAAAGCTTGCCAAGACCGCAGCCTTAGATCGACAGGTATAATCAATCATTCTAAAGGTATATTCTCAAACCCTGTTTTTTTAATGTCAAGTCCTACGTAAATTTTAATACTTAAGATGTTCTTGGCATTGTGCTGGCAACTCAAAATCCTATTATTCCGTAGCTAATTAGTCGATCAGCACAATATTATTTACTAACGTTAAGAATCAGAAGTGTTTTTATGTTGTATTTTTGTTGTTGTTGTTTATGCTGTTTTTTGTGTGGAGCTGTTGATGTGTGGAATTGTTTCTAAAATCGTGTGTACTTAAAAAGTTATTCTTCAATATATACAGGGTGGGCCAATAAAATGTTACCACTTTTTATATTCTTACAATTTTCAAAATTACAAAGATTTTTGTTTCATTTTCAAGAATATTAACAACGAAACACTAAATTCTTACCCCAATGGATCAAAAGCAATATACTGTGGAGGAGAGAGTGAAGAACGTGGAAGCATATTTGGAATTAAAATCGGTAACCCACACTCAGCGACGATTCACAATTGACTTTCCGGGAAGAAATCAGACGTCTTCTGCAGAAGTTCAGGGAAACAGGACGTGAGACCACCGTTAGACGCATACTGAACACAGACCTTCATCTTTTTCCCTACAGAATTCAGATTTTGCAAGCTCAGACAGCAGCAAATAGAGAAGAGAGACTAATCTTTTGTAGAAACATCAGTCAACGCATTGAAGATCACCCCGTTTTGTTGGACCGGATTTTTTTTTCAGCGATGAAGCACATTTCCATCTCAATGGGCACGTTAATAGGATAAGAGAAGATTCTGGGCCCAAACCAAAGCTCATCATTCTGTTATTCGCCCCTTGAGTTTTGAAAACTTGTGTATGATTAAAAAGTGGTAACATTTTATTGGCCCACCCTGTACATTTAGTCTATTTACAAAAAAAAAAGCGGCATATCCTTAGTTTTATTTCTTTGTCTAATTTGTTTACTTTAAAATGTATTAGATAAAATTTAGATAATTCCAAACAACTTAATCATTGCCATCTTAGGTTACATATATCATATAATAAAACCCTGCATATAAAGCTGTAGAAATATGTTCTGAGTATTTGTTCATAATCCCTTGCTTTACATTTCTATTACTAGAGACCCGATACTACTTAACACTATGTAAATTGTGTCAGCTTGCAATTGTTCAGATAAACGATGATAATTAATTCTAATGTACGAAACACGAGCAAGTTTACAAATGTATTCCTTTAAACTGAAACCATTGCCTTAAATAACTAAATACAGTTGTTGTTTTTTTTTTTGTTGTTTTTTTGTTGTTTTTTCTTGTCGTAGTTGGGTTTTTTTGTTGTTGTTTTTTTTTTTTTGGGGGGGGGGGGGGGTATTTTAAATAGTTGACGTAGCATTGTAGAGTCCATGTTGCTTATTATAATACTAGAACTACGGACTCTTATCAACTTTAAGCAGAAACTATGGTTACTATGGTACACTTATATTCTTTGTATCTTATATTTTCAAAATTAGGTCCGATATTATTATTTATTATAGACAACTATTATCCGATATTTTTATTATAGACTATTAGGCTATTATCCGATATTTTTATTATAGACTATTATTATCCGATATTTTTATTATAGACTATTATTATCCGATATTTTTATTATAGACTATTATTATCCGATATTTTTATTAGAGACTATTATTATCCGATATTTTTATTATAGACTATTATTATCCGATATTTTTATTCTAGACTATTATTATCCGATATTTTGAACAAATATTTATTTGACGTTTTAAAATAATTATGTCTACATACAAAGAAGAAAATCATTTATTTGTCGTTTTTTTTGCGTTTTTTAAAATATAAAACAAAGTTTACAAACCATTGACGAGTCTTAAATCTTATGCATGCATACATTTTGGATTATACATCACTTCCGATCCTATTCGCTAAATTGGATTTTAAAAAATGGCTGTTTTCTGAAATAAATTCTGGCATAGTCACTTTTAATATTGAAGACATAATCCTCACAATAATAATTATTGCCTTTGTTTATTTGTAGTTGACCTAAACTTGCTGTTGAAAGTGCAATGAATTTCTCAATATCCATGAATGTTATGTCAGCAACAAGGAGTAATTCTCTGCTTTCAATCGTAATGGTTGCCATTGTAAGCAAAACAAAATGAAACCGGAAAAATTCAACAATGCACTTGAAACAAGCCGAAAAGATAATTATACGATTGTTTACGGGAATATAGCGGAAATGCATTTTAATCCAAATTGCCTATTTAAGACTCGTCAATTAACAAGTTTTAATGAGGCCAGGCCTTTTAAGTTCAATGCATACACGAATTTCCGGTTTAAAATCTTTAAATAATGTTTTCGGCTTTTAGAAATATACAAAGGCTACAATATTAGTAATGAGGAATCCGTTTTGAACATCAGAAATGATTATGCGATAGTTAATAGACTTAAGCTAATCATCATTATTGGCTCCATAGTCTCGGAAAACGATTAGGCTAATAACGATAAAATGAATGACCTGTGTGATTTTATTATTATTATAACAACAGTAATTTTGTTACGATTGTAAAGAAAATGACAAAAATCTTTGAATATTTTATTCTCAGTAAAACATGATTTGATTTTAATTGAGAGTATTCTAATTGTTCTTGTGGGTTTTACTTTTAATTCAAAACAAATAATATATACAAAGTATATAGTCTACTTCCTTCAACAACAAACCAACCAACCTTTGCTGTACTTGAAGACTTTGACAGCTTTTCATTTTAATAGAAACCGTATTCTATACTTTATAGGCTTATTAATTTTTTTTTAATGCTTCATGTATATGTTTTTTTTTTACTATACAGCCGAATATGACACTATTTGAAGAGCTAGTGTATGAACGTCAGTCAGAGTTTCATCACCAAAACAAGCGCAGACAATGGCCGCAGCACAGGGTGAAGGTCACCGTGGACATAACCTTTGATCTGTTTGAACAATTCCAACCCATCATGGATCCCATAGAATTCGCCCGACTCATTTTCACTATGGACACTTTCGCTCGCGCCTGCAGTCGTGGGCGCCTCATTTATTTCATGACAGAAGCATCCCTCATGGGGGCGCTGCGTCACCACGGCATCATCCCTTGGGATGACGACATTGACGTGGCCATGAGTGCAAGACAGTGGAGGGAAATACGGAACGTGCTGGGAAATATCGAAGGCTTTCAGCTTTACGCTCCGCGAGCGAGTCAATGGAAATTTTTTATGTCGTCTGCTACTTCCTTTCCGGACAAACCATTTAAATTTCCATATATAGACATTTTCTTTTTCGATGAAGACGATTCTCATGTTTGGGCAGTGACAGGGGGACTGAAGCATGACCTTCTATACAAAAAGAGAGACGTTTTCCCTTTACAGTTACGCCCCTTCCAACATCTATTCGTTCCGGTCCCGTGTAACCTTGACCTTCTTGTGCGCAAGTCACACGACACGGGTGTCTGCATTACGCCTGAGTACATCCACAAAACCAACAGAAATGTACAGCGTCGAGAGCAGACGTCAGTTCCCTGCGCGATGCTGTATGACGTGCATCCGTTCGTCTTCGTGACCAACAGCGCGTTGCTAGGCCACGTGGATGAACACTTGAAGGTGGGGGATCGAGTATTGCACAAGGTGTCCTTGCTTGACGGATGTGATGTTGGTACCTGATCTGTGCCTGCCAAAAGTGTCATAATAGATATAGTGTCACGTGATAGAAATCTGCACCGGAAATCCATACGGGAATCCCCGATCCAAACAACAACAACAAAAAAAGCTGTGCGTGGGACATTGTAATACAGGGAACATAGCAAAGTAATAGTAAAAGTAAACCCTTTTCAAACAAGGTTGGTTGCTACTGTAGCAGCGTCCAGTAGTATCAGTGTCCGCGACAAACGAAGAAATTGTGTGGCCAGCACAAAACCCAACCGTATATAATTGTCTAAACCTAATATCAGGTACTTATCACAACTGGGTAAACTCAAGGGCGCTCCTCCGACCCCTGGAAAAAAACGTGCGTGTCACCTGGATTCAAACCCGAAAAGCAATCCAAACTATTCCGAACGCGCTACCGCAATATCAAAATGTATAGGCCCTATTAATATTAATTAGTTCCAGACATATTTGTCATTTCATATAGAACAATATGCTCGCCATCGACTAAAAAGTCATTTATTGTGTAATATAAAATCAGAATTATAAAATCTTTACATTTTAGAACAATATTTTGTTCATTTTATTTAACACATTGATACTTTGTGCAAGTCAAAACACATTTAATTAATTATATAGGTGAGTATTACTATAACAATTTTCCACTGCTTACTTCCCTTCATTTATTCGTTTATTTTCCTGAATGGTCTCTCTTTGTTTAGCTTTCAATAACACTGACTGGAAAGTTACTGGAAACGTTAGATCTATCACTTGAAAATCTCATGGCAGTCTGATCATCTTTTTTTATATATAATGTTAAAATTCGAATCAATGAACGATTCACGATGCCTAACAATTGGACAACAATGCCTACTCTGTGTCAAATTTTATGAAAATGAACAATATTTTATTTGCCACATATTACATAGGTACAATAAAGGCAGTTCAAATAACACATACAGTGCAACGCTCATATTACATTCAACTTTAAAGATTTAGGCAATCTAGCTCACATACACTCTCTTGCATAGCTTATAAATCTACTCCTTTTTAACATTGCAAAAGAGAGGTACCGGTAGTAGACAAATTCTTTTGTGTGGACTGTAAGTACCAGAAAAAATAACAGCAGCTTAAGAAATTATACATGTGAAATATGACTTTATGTTTACAAATTCACATCATTTATATAGCGCTATTCATAACAATTAGTATTCGAATGTGCTTTACATTTACCCTGTGTTATTAAAAAAAATCGAATAAGTACGTTTTGGCTTTTGTTTTAAAATTTTTAATATTATCCGCTTGTTTAATTGTGTTCGGAAGTTCGTTCCACAACATGTTTAATTTAATACATGAGTACATTAATAGTAATTAAAAAAAAGTTAAAGTTGATATTGTAGACCTAAATGCACCGATAACGATTAGGCCTACCACATTCGGAATTCTCTCTGCACAATAATTTGGAAACATACATCTTTAAGTTACTTTTACTTGTCTTATTGGTTAAATCTTTGAAATCTCATTTGTCGAGTATATTCTTCTTCTTCTTTGTTCGTCTCTTAATGGATATAGACTAGTGGCCGTAGAACAGCAGCCGTAGATTAGTAGCCATAGACCAGCGATGGCGAACCTATGGCACGCGTGCACACAGAGCCATTTCCGTGGGCACGCGAACATTTACCAAAAATTGAACAGCTTAGTTATGGTTACACCGCTAGGGATGGGATGGGACCAGAAAAAGTTGTTTCAGTTACTAGTGACGGTGCACATTGCATGGTGGGGAACGCATCTGGTTTCATACAGTTCTTTGTTAAAGAAGCAAAACACCCAGTCATTCAGATTCACTGTATTATACAACAAGAAGCTCTCTGTTCCAGGGATAGCAGCAAGAAATTAGATGATATCCTCAAAGATGTCACAAAAATGGTCAATTACATCATGGCTCGTGCTCTTAATTGTCGACAGTTTTACAACGCTCTTCTTGGAGAGGTCAAGGCGCAGTAAAATAGACCTACTTTACTCATTTACAATAATGTCAGGAGGCTAATCAGAGGACGATTCTTGGATATATTTGTAGCATACTTGGATGAAATTAGGCTGTTTATGATTCAATAGGGGCAGGATTATCCACAGCTCACGGATATGGTCTGGCTTACCAACCTCATGTTTTTTTTTAGAGATTTTATAGCACACTTCAATGAACTGAATAAAAAATTTCAAGGCTCAGGAAAAATAGCAGAAATGATGTTTTGTGATGTCAGAACATTTCAAAGAAAACTGCAGGTTTTTGAAAGAGACCTACAAAGTGGGCGGCTGAAATATTTTTCAAATGTAAAAAAGAATTTACAAAATTCTAAATTGAATTTACCGACAATCCTACAAACCATCGGGAAATCTACAAGGAATTTTCTAGCACTGTAGCAGCTATAAAGGAGAATTTCAGTAATAGATTTGTACAGTTTCTAAGATGGAGTCAACCCTCTGTTTACTTACTTCCCCAGATAAAGCCAACTTTGAAAAACTTGATTATTGCTGCTTATTGTGATATATTTAGGAAATCTGAAATGGAGCTATTGGAATTTCAAGAAAGTTCTATCTGTAAAAATAAATTCTATTATATGCGTGAAACACCTGAGAAGATAGAGTGTGAAAGGATGGCAAAGGACAGCATAGGTGGTAGCTCTGATCATGAAATCCTTAATTAAGGTGTGACATTATCTGTCAAATAATTTCAAGTAGATGAAAGCACTTGGGATTGCACTTCTTATGCTTCTTATTATGAGTCATCTTATGCGTGTGAGCAGCTGTTTTCAACTTTAATTATATCAAATCTGATACCAGAAACAGACTGACAGATAACCTGAGTGCTGCATTTCGCTTTTAAAGTTACGGAGCATGTGCCAAGGCTTGACATATTATCAGGATGCACACAAAAGCAATAATCACAATATCTATGCAGAATCATGGCAAATGCATACAGTTAACTGTAACAACTGTAATTGTGTAATTGTAATATATTCATAGATTGTTTATTTACTACAGTTTGTCTGTATCATTCAAAGATCTGTTAATTTGTGGTTGTTTTTTTTGGACAAAAGATGTTAATTAGTTCTGACAACTGTTACTGTATAAGCTGTATTTTTTTCTTAAGTAGAATCTCAGTATTTTGTTTTAAGCTTAATAGTTGTGTTGGCACTACTTTCCTGGCACGTTGAAAGAAATAAGTTGGTCTTGTATTGCACTTTGGGCACGCGGCCTCAAAAAGGTTCGCCATCCTTGCCCTAGACCATAGGTTCTCAACCTTTTTCGGCTCATCGCCCCCTTTTACATTTTTTTTCCGCTCACCGCCCCCCCCCCCCAACTTAATTTTAGCGAAACATTTGTTAATTAAAGGGAGATAATTAACCCTTTTCATTTGAGGTAAAATTTCAATTTTTTTTTCTTTTATAAAAAACTAAATGGCTTGCATTTATAACTTTGAAATGATATGATAGAACTGTAAAAAAATTGTTTGAAAATTTTATAAATATTGTATGACTAAAGAATTTATATGAATATTTTTAAGCATTACAATAACTACCCAGTTTGTATGATTACTACGTATCTATACCGCTCAATTACCTCTTTACGAAAAATTCAAACGCATTGAAGGACAGCTCGGTAATACAAACAGATCAGAAGAGTAATATTAGCAGATGTTAAGGCGACAGTCCGGTGAATCAACCATTAGACAAGACGGCCGCATACCATATTTGCCAATTACTAACCCCTACTTCATCGAAAAGTCATTGCGATTCTTATTTGTTCAATAATATGGACGCCTATTGTTGGGGGATATCAGATATTTAGTAGTGTCATGTATATTGTTTTTTCCAAGAATTGGAACACGCAATGTTTATTCTCCTCTCTCTCTCTTTTCTTACTACACGCGATATTAGGACGTTTAGTAGGAAAACGAAAGGTTCTAGGTAATGCTGGGATTCTGTGTTGATCTCAAATTCTCAGAGCCTGGGAACGACTCATTATTTAATAGGGGAAGTTCATATCGTTTTGTTATGAGTTTTGTAATGTTACCATGATTTTCACCCCTACTGGTAGTGGGTCTGTCCCTTGCACCACTCGGATAGTATTTAATGATTTGTTTTGTCTGAAAGACAGAGAGTTTTCAAAAGATGTTCCTTTGAACGTTTGTGTTTGCACTATTTTATTCTAACTGTACATAATAGATATATTGTATATATTGAACATACCACCTGAAATAAACTATCAACAACAGTTACACTGAAGCTTCTTTGTCAAGTTACTATCCTATTGTGTTGTATACATTACTATAAGATTTATCTACTACCATAATTTACAAGAGAGGAAATGTTGGAATACAAATACTGAATTTCTGCCCAGGACTATAAGAAGAGTTCGTGTAATACTGAAACATAAATACTAATAATTAAAGTCTCCCCTAGGACTAACGAGAATTATCAGCAAGATCTACACAGCTCTGGCCACAAGGGGATTGTGGACGTAACAAAATTTGGTGGTCTCGCCCGGTATATTTGAGTTCTACTTTTCCTGACCTAGGATTGACAAGATTTGGTAGTCTCGTTCGGTAGATTTGAGTTCTACTTTTCTTGATCTAGCTGACCTATAAATATTTTGTGACATTAGTAGTACTGAGAGCGGCATATTTGTGTTTCGTTTTCAGGACTGTGAAACTATTCTTTTTAAAAAGAGGAGAGAACTGGTTTGCGTTCTTATTTCTTGGGAAGTGTGAAGATTCCACGAAGTGTTTAATATTATATTGTGCAAATTTCTGGACAAATCGTAAGTTGGAACTTTATATTTTATTATACAATACATACTACTCTACTATCACAAATATTTTGAACGCTACACTATGGCTTCGAATATATCAAGTGAGGAACTTAATGCCATGTCATTTGCTGAATTAAAAGAATTAGCTGAGTCCTTTGGGATTGAGGCAGGACAGGCAAGACCTAATCGTAATCGTTTGACCAAAGAAATTATGACATGTTTGAACGGGCAGAATGCCATGAACACTGGTAGTGTAGTTGAAGTGGGACAGAACGATATCAATGAAGGTTATGTAGCTCCCAGTGGGGGCGAGGTAATTGCCCACGGAGACGAGGTAAGAAATATGTCATCTAGATCATCAAACAATGATGAAGATGAAGGGTTGAGTGAAAACCTAAAATTCCAATTAGCTATGAAGAGAATGGAATTGGAAAGAATTAGGATTGAAAGCAGAGAAAGGATAGAGATGGCACGCATGAACAGACCTGACCATCGTAGGGACAGCAATGGTATGGATATTAGCGCAATGAAGCAACACTTGCCTATATTCAGAGAAGAAGATGTTCAAGATTTCTTTTTGCTTTTTGAGAGGATAGCTGTAGACTATCAGTTCCCTGATGATAAGATGGCTTTATTGTTAAGGTCAACTCTCAACAAAGGAAAAGCATTGGACGTAGTGTTGAGTTTAACACCCGAGGAAATAAATGACTATGAAGTAATCAAAGATAGGGTGCTAAAAAGTTATTCCCTGACACCAGAAAAATATAGAAAGCTATTTAGAGACAGAAAGAAGGCATATGATCAAACTCATGTAGACTTTTTGAGACAAAAGGAGAAAATGTTAGAACAGTGGCTAAGGTCACAGAATGTAAGTGAGTTTGATAAACTCAAGAACCTAATATTGTTTGAGGAATTCAATGATTGTATTCGAGTGGATATTAAAACCCACATCTCAGACCGAGGGGTTGAAGATGTGCATGAAGCTGCTAGATTGGCAGATAACTATGCCATAATTCACGCCAGCATAAAGCCATATTATGCTGACAAACCCAAAGTGCACAAACCAGAGTCCAAGGAGGCTAGTAAACCAAAAGAGACAAGTGAAAACAATAATAAGAACAGTGGTGTAAATAATAATAGTAACTTAGTTCATTTCAGGAAGCAGACAGATGTAAATAAAGCAAAGGTGGTATGTTTCAATTGCAAGAAAGAGGGCCACATGAAGAAAGATTGTTGGATCCTTACCAAGAAGCAAGGTGCTATTCTACACTGTGCCAGAGTGCAGAAAGATAGCAAGCAGACAGAAGAAGTGTGCAACACAGGGTCAAGAAACTCAAAAGAAATGCGGCCGGCATCGCCCATAGTTGTGGAGTCGATGGTTTTTGAGAACAGTCTATCTAAGGTAAAAGAGAATAGCTGTACTCAATCTATTATGCTTTCAGAAGGCCGTGAGGAACAGATGGTTCCTGAAGTCCCGGAAGAGGACGACCTATCCGATTTTCGACCCTTTGTCTACGAGGGGACAGTGTCGACAGAAGTCGATGTACTCAGCAAGAAGAAAATACAGATATTACGTGACACGGGTTCTGCTGTCAGCGTGATCCTGGAGGGCAGTGTGCCGTTAACGGATGCCACCAGTACCGGTGAGTCTGTTGTGCTGAGAGGTGCTAGTATGGAGGCTGTGGAAGCTCCACTGCACAGAATAAAACTCGAGTCGGATATTTTTACAGGTAACATCGTAGTGGGAGTGTGGCGCGCACTACCCGTCAAAGGCGTTTCCATGATATTAGGAAATGACATTATGGGCGGCAGAGTCACTGTCGAGCCCATGGTTAAAGTGTTGGAGACAAAGATGGCGGAGGACAAAAACCTACGTCCTGCCAATGAACGCCCAACATGTGCACTGACAAGAGCAATGCAGAAAAAGAAGTCGGTAAAGACTCCTGCTACGCCGTGTAGTGCAACAAAAGATGTGTTTGTCTGTTCTGAAGACACACATGCGAATGAAACAGTGATAACAGAAACACCTGACATCGATTTAAGTGCTACGTTCTTTGCTGAACTAACAACTGGTGATGCAACCGAGAACGATAACATTTTGTCACCAAAGCAGAAATTGGTGAAAGAACAATTGAATGACGAAGTAATAATGCAACTCAGAATGAAAGCTGTTGATGAAAAGACTGCAGATGCAATGGCGGAATGTTTCTACATGAAAGATGAAGTGTTGATGAGAAAGTCGAAACCGCTCAACTCAGGTACAAACGAGTGGGACAGTATTCACCAGATTGTAATACCTAAGTGCTATCGTCAAGATATACTGCGTATGGCGCATGATCTTCCTTTCGCTGGTCACATGGGAGTCCGAAAAACGCACCACCGTATCCTCCCTTACTTCTACTGGCCAGGACTGAGAAGAGATGTCGAACAATACTGCAAGACTTGCCACGTATGCCAAATGGTAGGACGTCCTAACCAACGAATTCCTGTCGCTCCACTCCAGCCGATACCAGCGTTCGACGAACCATTCAGTCATATACTCATTGATTGCGTGGGCCCGTTGCCGAAAACAAAAGCCGGTTTTCAATACCTGCTCACAGTCATGTGTTCATCCACTCGCTTCCCGGAAGCCATTCCGTTGCGGAACATAACAACAGTGAAGGTGGTAGACGCCCTGACAAATTTCTTCACACGTTATGGCCTACCGAAGACAGTACAGTCCGACCAGGGGACTAACTTTACTTCGAACATTTTCAAACAAGTCATGGAACAATTAGGGATAAGCCATAGGCTATCAAGTGCCTATCATCCTGAGAGCCAGGGAGCTCTGGAAAGGTTTCATCAGACATTAAAATCGATGCTTAAAAAGTACTGTTATGAAAACGAGAAAGACTGGGATAAGGGTGTGCCTTATGTACTGTTCGCTGCAAGGGAGGCCACTCAGGAATCCCTGGGGTTTAGCCCATTCGAACTTGTGTATGGACACTCAGTCAGAGGTCCGTTGAAACTTCTACATGAAACTTGGCTAACGGACAGTGAACCGATTGGACTTTTGTCATATGTAGATAAATTTAAAAATAGGCTTTATCATGCTTTTAACCATGTGAAGATTCATTTTCCACAGATGCAGGAGCGTATGAGACAGAACTATGACCGTAAAGCTACAGCTAGAACTTTTGCACCAGGTGACAAAGTTCTTGTGTTTCTACCTTTGCAAAATCAGCCTTTAAGTGCAAAGTTTAGTGGACCCTATGAGATAGAGTCAAAGCTTGGCGAGGTCAATTATTTGATAAAGACTCCTGACCGGAGACAAAAGCAGAGGGTATGCCATATTAATTTGCTTAAGCCCTATGTTTCCAGGGAAAAGAGTAAACCACGGGAGGTCCCCATGATTTCGTTAGCTAGAGTCCCGACGGATTTATCTAGGATAGAATATAAGTTTGCAGAAAGTAAACTTAATAATACAGATGCCCTTAAGAGTTTAGATACAAGGCTAGAACATCTTCCGGTAGAAGATAAGGAGAAGATTATTGAGCTGGTACATGAATATAAGTCACTGTTTACAGATGTTCCCAGGAGGACACATCTAATAGAACACGATGTAGTATTAACTGAGGGTGCCAGGCCAATTAAACAGCATCCATATAGAGTTAACCCCATCAGACTTGAACATATTAGAGCAGAGGTGAAGTATATGTTAGAAAATGACATAGTGGAAGAATGTGATAGCGAATGGTCTTCACCCTGTGTGTTGGTACCAAAAGCCGACAACACATTGCGGTTTTGTACAGACTTTAGGAAATTAAATAATTTGACAAAGACTGACTCGTATCCCATTCCTCGTATTGATGACCTCATTGATAAGATAGGTGATGCGACGTATGTGACAAAAATTGATCTTCTCTCCGCGTACTTTCAGATTCCTTTGACGCCACGGGCACAGGAAGTATCCGCCTTTGTGACACCTGACGGACTTTACAGGTATAAGGTCATGCCATTCGGACTCCGTAATGCCCCTGCGACGTTTCAAAGGCTTATAAACACCCTCACTCGCGGTATCTTCCAGTGTAATGCCTACCTCGACGACATAGTGGTGTATAGTACAGATTTCAAGACACATGTCAGTCAACTACGACACTTGTTTGAACGACTGAATAACGCCAATTTGACAATAAACCTGGCTAAGAGTCAGTTTGGACATGCCACTATCGAGTATCTTGGACATGTAGTGGGTGGTGGAAAGGTTAAACCAGTAAATGCTAAAATAGAAGCTATTCAGAATGTCCCAGTGCCACAGACAAGGAAACAACTCCGTAGTTACCTTGGAATGGCCGGGTATTATCGTAAGTTTTGCCAGGACTTTTCTACGGTAGCTTGCCCCTTAACTGACCTACTAAAGAAGAACAATCGCTTTGTTTGGTCTGACAAGTGCCAAAAGGCGTTTGATGAGTTGAAGTTAAGATTATCCAGGGCACCTATTTTGGTGACCCCGCGTTTTGATAGACCCTTTAAAATTGCAGTAGACGCGTGCGATACTGGGATGGGAGCGGTGCTTACTCAGCAGGATGACCACGGAGAGGAGCACCCGGTGTGCTACCACTCACAGAAATTCAATATCCATGAACGTAATTATAATACAAGTGAGAAGGAACTTTTAGGGTTGATCCTAGCGTTAAAACAGTTTGATTTCTATGTAAACAGCTCTGGGTACCCGATAGAAATACTGACCGACCACAACCCTCTGACTTTTCTCTCCAGGGTCAAGCAAAACCAGAGGCTTGTTAGATGGAGCTTATTCCTCCAAGCCTATGACTTAAACATAAAACACCTGAGGGGTAGGGACAACGTCACAGCTGATACTCTATCTCGGGTGCTACATGATTGACTGAATAACCCATACTTCTTTTTCAGATCATCTCACTTATTCATTAAGAATGTGTCATGATAACCTATCATTCGTTTGAATTTTGATTATGGAATACCTATAGAATACTTGTATCATACAGAAGTCAAGTCTTTTGAAAGTATTAATAATTCTTATAATCATGTATAATATTGATGTTCTGATATATTTTAAATTCATTTGATTATGGAAAAGAAATTCCATTTAAATGTTGATGCATGATGCAATAAATATATAATATGCACGTATTTACTTGATATGGATGGATAAAAGTAATTGTCATCACATGCAATTAAGTGGGAGAACTTTGAGCTAGTTGATTTATTATCTTGTTTTATTTTAGTTAATGAATGGAACTAAATAATAATATGTACAATTTTTATCCTAGAAAGAGATGTAATATCAATTGGTATAAATTAATAGATAATATTGGAAATCTATTGCTAAATTGTTATATCATGGCAATAGAATGAAAAAAAAAAAAAAAAACTTGTGGATATTCACTATGTTGTATATAGGTTGTTATATATTCCATATATCCGGGAATGGAGGGAAACAAAGGTACCTAAAGGTGAGCACTCATTCAACCCTGAACAATCTTTTATATTAAACTTTTAAATTTGCCAAAAACGCATAATAGTGGATTACATTTTAATATTTAGATTACTGTAGTAATCGTAACTAGAGTGTATTTTCTCCTCGTATTTGAGAAAAGGGGAAGTATCAACCCTGTTAATGTCAAGTTGACACTGTAATTTAAAGGGGAAGTAACCTATAGTTTGATTCGAGTTACGTATTACTTATCTTTTGGTTTGTATATTAGAAGTAAACTGTTGGAAATTGACAAGAGTTTGAGCAATGTTATATTTGTTTAATAGATTAAAACTTTTTGCAAATTTTTGGTGGAAATCCACACAACTGTACATAGTTAAAATAAGAATGACTAGAATATTTCTGAATTATTTGTACTTGTTGAGACATTAGTTAATATTAATACTAACGGTGAAATATTTGTCCATCACGTTATAATCACAATTACCATTGGGTAGTGACACTTTTTATAATTTAGTTGTGCCAGTGAGCCATGTTTGCTTAAATTGTCTAATAATCTTCCATTGATTGTTGGTTATTAAAACGATAGTGTTAAGTACGAAAAATGTACCATGTTGAGTATTACTTGGGTAATTATGGTACATTATTTCTTTCATTGGGTGGGGGCGTGTCATGTATATTGTTTTTTCCAAGAATTGGAACACGCAATGTTTATTCTCCTCTCTCTCTCTTTTCTTACTACACGCGATATTAGGACGTTTAGTAGGAAAACGAAAGGTTCTAGGTAATGCTGGGATTCTGTGTTGATCTCAAATTCTCAGAGTCTGGGAACGACTCATTATTTAATAGGGGAAGTTCATATCGTTTTGTTATGAGTTTTGTAATGTTACCATGATTTTCACCCCTACTGGTAGTGGGTCTGTCCCTTGCACCACTCGGATAGTATTTAATGATTTGTTTTGTCTGAAAGACAGAGAGTTTTCAAAAGATGTTCCTTTGAACGTTTGTGTTTGCACTATTTTATTCTAACTGTACATAATAGATATATTGTATATATTGAACATACCACCTGAAATAAACTATCAACAACAGTTACACTGAAGCTTCTTTGTCAAGTTACTATCCTATTGTGTTGTATACATTACTATAAGATTTATCTACTACCATAATTTACAAGAGAGGAAATGTTGGAATACAAATACTGAATTTCTGCCCAGGACTATAAGAAGAGTTCGTGTAATACTGAAACATAAATACTAATAATTAAAGTCTCCCCTAGGACTAACGAGAATTATCAGCAAGATCTACACAGCTCTGGCCACAAGGGGATTGTGGACGTAACAGTAGCACTTGCGTTTACATCATATTTCATCCAAAAACTAATCGATTCAAATAGCTGAGGTGTTGAAATTATAGCAGGTACGTTTGTACCGCCCATTTGCCCATCGCCCCCCAATCGCCCCCGGGAATGTTATCGCCCCCCTAAAGCTTCTGATCGCCCCCTGGGGGGCGATATCGCCCCCGTTGAGAACCTATGCCCTAGACCATTGTCTGAATACCATTGGCTGAAAACCAGTGACTCTAGACAATGTGCCGTAGACCAGTGGCTATAGACCAGTAGCCGTAGACATGTGGCCGTAGACCAGTGGCTATAGACCAGTAGCCGTAGACATGTGGCCGTAGACCAGTGGCTATAGACCAGTAGCCGTAGACATGTGGCCGTAGACCAGTGGCTATAGACCAGTAGCCGTAGACATGTGGCCGTAGACCAGTGGCTATAGACCAGTAGCCGTAGACATGTGGCCGTAGACCAGTGGCTATAGACCAGTAGCCGTAGACATGTGGCCGTAGACCAGTGGCTATAGACCAGTAGCCGTAGACATGTGGCCGTAGACCAGTGGCTATAGACCAGTAGCCGTAGACATGTGGCCGTAGACCAGTGGCTATAGACCAGTAGCCGTAGACATGTGGCCGTAGACCAGTGGCTATAGACCAGTAGCCGTAGACATGTGGCCGTAGACCAGTGGCTATAGACCAGTAGCCGTAGACATGTGGCCGTAGACCAGTGGCTATAGACCAGTAGCCGTAGACATGTGGCCGTAGACCAGTGGCTATAGACCAGTAGCCGTAGACATGTGGCCGTAGACCAGTGGCTATAGACCAGTAGCCGTAGACATGTGGCCGTAGACCAGTGGCTATAGACCAGTAGCCGTAGACATGTGGCCGTAGACCAGTGGCTATAGACCAGTAGCCGTAGACATGTGGCCGTAGACCAGTGGCTATAGACCAGTAGCCGTAGACATGTGGCCGTAGACCAGTGGCTATAGACCAGTAGCCGTAGACATGTGGACGTAGACCAGTGGCTATAGACCAGTAGCCGTAGACATGTGGCCGTAGACCAGTATTTTCAAGATGTTATTTTGTCTTTGCATTTACAAGAAATTCCAACGATAATCTGGCCTTGTTGCCCATCCTAGGGGATGACACTAGTAACCCAATTTCGCTATTCTAATCAGGATTGTTCGCCCTGTGATAATTAAACCCTTCCCCTTTAATATTCCGTTTCACGTTACACCTACCCTCCTTTTATGGTAATATAAAGATAACTAGTTCCTCCCCGCCTACCCCTCTCTTTACTTGGCACCCATCCCCTTATTGAATTGATGTAAGACAATGAGTTTTCCCCCTACCCCTCAAACTAAATTAAATATTTTAAAGATTCAAAAGCGTCCAATGATTAATAATGATTATAAGTCTAGCCCCACATGACTTTAACCGCTCAATCAAATTAACAGAAAAATATGTCAGCTGATTCTTTGACCAGAGCTAATGGACAAATTTTAGTCAGTTGCAATTTTGGCTCCGTGCTCTTCACACGTTAAATTCTAGAATAGATTATAATGCCTGTTTCCATATTTACATTGGATTTTATGTGAACTTGAGTAGTACACTGTTTTTGATCATATCGACATTTTTTTCAACTCAATAAAATCATTATCGCATATATAGGTGGTTTGATTTGAAAAACTGAAATATTTGTGATTTATTTCAATTACATGTGTTGAAGTTTTTAGTTAATAGACTTAGTGCAAAACTGAGACATCCCTATGCATTTGACTTAACATTTAAACAACGCTGAATCAAATATAAATTTGCATAAACTTGGGAAAGCTGTGACAATTCGACAACTAGACAACAAGATATGATAGGCCTACACAATTCCAGCTCACCTTGTGACAGCGGGTACAATCTACAACAGCCCCGTCACAGCATTAAACTCTCATTACAACTCGATAACAACCTGTTGCAATGCTCAGATAAACATGAAGATACCAACACTTTCCTTATCACTTATGCGAGAAAAAATGCATATAAGTACTATTTCTTCCAGAGTGGCGTCCGAGCCTGGAATGGGTTGCCATAACAAACCAGGAAAACCAGTAACTTAACATCGTTTAAATCACTAATAAAAATGCAAGACTAGACAACGGATATTTTCAGTGGCACGCGGGAAACCTCCAAGAAGTTTTTTTTATGCAAGTCAAAAACAACGTACCTCAGCATAAATAATGGGTGCTACATGGCAAACTACATGGGAAACACACTTGACGTCGACTGTTTTAGTTCAGGGATGTTTGTATGCAAAGCTCCCATCATTGGACTTGCGATCTGTGATTGAATCTATTGTTAAGATAGTCAATTTTCTCAAGTCTCTTCTAGAAGAAAGTGATACGGAGTATTTAGGTAAAGTCTGGATAGATTCGTTTCTTGTCTGAAAGCAATAAAGGTGTGTCTTGATGAAATAAATAACATTGCTAGTATTAAATGAGGAGAACTGACTTTTGAAGCCGATGTTTCTGAATGACATGGCGACACGCTTCAGTGAGTTGAACTTGCATTTACAAGGACGGGTTGGGCCACTGGAATGGATTTGCATTGAAACTGGACATATCTTGCATTGAAACTGGACATATCTTGCATTGAAACAGGACACTTGCTATGAAGCTGGACATATCTTGCATTGAAACTGGACATATCTTGCATTGAAACAGGACACTTGCTTTGAAGCTGGACATATCTTGCATTGAAACTAAACATATCTTGCCGTGAAATCAATTTCAAAACATTAAACTTTTTCCCTAATTTAAGGTAAATTAGGATAGATGAGAGTTTTCAGAAGTAATTTGAAGCACACATTGCAGAGTTTTCTACACAAATGCAAAACTTTAAACAAAAAAAAGTACTCATTTTTCCATACCACATCAAGCCTGACTGGCTTGATCTTACTACAAAATACCTAGATCTGGATCATGTTTATAGTTGAGGGATATTGACATTTTTTTCATTATAACATAAAAAAAGGGCGTCGAAAGGTGACGATTTGCGGGAAAATCTGAAATAGCTGCTTCAAGAAAGTCATCTGTTGTCAACTTCAATGCATTTGCTCTACTTTCAGCTTTTGGCACACGAAAGCTGTTTTAATAAAGCTTACCAAGAGGTCATTTAAACTTGACTACTCAGAATTGACTAAATAATATGTACCTGACATTCAACAATTAGCAAAGAGCATTCAAGGAAAAGACGCTCATTAATTGATACATGCTAATTAGGCCTGCATTCAAACGAGTTTTTATGCTCATCTCTCTTAATTAAGCATAAATATAATTATCTCTAACACAATTTTGTTAGTTTTATTATTATAATAAATATGAAAGGCTTATATACTAGCATTACATTATGTAATTTTTGTCATTATTAATGTTTAAAAGAAAATAAACTCCGTAAATTGAGTTTATTAATGCAGAAAATGTTTATTTACAGCGTAAATTTATTTTATACTATCTAATTACATGTTGAATAAAAAGCATAATGCTGTATTTGTATAAGGAAATAATATTTTATATATAACACTAGTTATATTAAAATAATTAACTCGTTTGGCATTACTGGCAAATAATTTGGAGAATTTAATTGAAGGGAGATAATTAACCGGTTTTCTTTGCGTTAATACTTCTTATAATATGTTTCTTTTTTGTTCCCTTTTAAAAAATATAAATGGCTTACAGTTTATAATTTTGAAAAGATAAAACTAAAATGATAGTTGAAAATTATATAAATATTATATGACTGAAAATGTATATGTACGTTTTTAAACATTACATTAGCTACCCAGTTTGTACGATCACTACGAATCTCTTCCGCTTAATAGAAGTTGGGGTGATAGTACATTTGATGATGTAAAAAACAAAATTCTCAGTTATTCTGAGATCAAACTATACTATAAAGTATTTATTCCTATTACTAAAATTATATCTACTAATCAACTGAATTCACATCTTGATATAATAACCATGAATATATAAGTTGTGTATTATCTATGAATGTATTTAAATAAGATGATAATAACAAACAGGTTAATTTGTTATTAAATATAAAACGATGTAATAATTTTTCTATAACGCTCCATTTCTTTTTATCTTGGTCTTGCTACGGCACAAAAAATAATGCATTATACAAATAATATTGACAAGTCTTAACGATTATGCATGCATAAAAGGTCAAAGAAAAAAAACATTTCCGGTCCCATTCAATCGTTTGATAAAAAAAAAACATGTCTGCGTGCTGCGTTACTGGTTGTAACATAGATATACGTGGTTGTACGAAAAGATGTAGTGGATTAAATTTGATTTCATTTCCCAAAGATGTTGCCAATAGAAAATGATGGATTGTGAATGTCACACGTGAAGAATCACCTATTTATATTCTCAGACGTATTGCTTGATGCTAAAAGAAATTCGTTTTATGTTTTTATGAATCTACGCATTGTGTTTTTTTAATAACCAAAGACGCAACTGTTGACTAATTTGTTTTATAAACAAAGTTAAATTTAACTTAACGCAACTAGAACTTTGAGTATTAATTATCGCCTACTCACTTTTGATGTTAAAAACGAATTCCTCATAACTAATCTTGTAGCCTTTGTATATTTCTAAAAGACCAGAACTGGACGTCGATGTTGAAATCAATTGTCAAACACCAGAAAAAGCATGCATTTTTTTTAACGGAAATGCCTAAAATAATTAAAAATGTAAAAATAGAAGCGGAAGCTCATGATCTCTTCCATTTGGAAAGATCACGCCTCATTAAGACTTGTCAATAGATTAGTTGAATAGTTAGATTTTCACGCTGTTGGCATGCTGAATGATTTAGAAATCCTAGTTTGGCACACTCTAAGTAAAAGGTTGCCGACCTCTGGTCTATAGAACACAGAAGTCAAGATAAGAAAAAAAAAATTAGTGGAGTGAGGTGAAGACATTGCCACAGGATGAATTGAATATAATGAACCTTATTCCTTGACATTTACTAGAGAACCAAGAATATTAATAACTTGTATTCGTGGTGTTTTTAACACAATTAACTTGTTTTAAATCTAGGAGTTAATTTTTTTTATTAAAGTTTTAATAGAATACAGGATCAAGTAATAAAATAATCTTGCAAAAGCATTTTTGTAATCAACGTTTGACTTTTGAAATAATTATTTGTAGAAATACTAGAAATGCATTGATAATCACACTCCTAAAACAAAGTATTTCTTTTGACAGACAGATAGTAAGAAAACAAAATGGAGGAAATATAAAGGGACATAATATTTAGGTTTATCCTAGGAAAATTAGGCACGGGGGCTGAGTGGTGTCCCTTAGTCTACCTGGCTCTGATGGGTAGGCCTACCTGACATCTTCATCTTCATCTATCCCATAAACCGAGTGAGGGTCGTCGGGGCACCATTTTCTCACTGTTGGACGATTGTATGCCATTCGTCTCGGTCCTGCGCCGGCGACTGGGAATGCACAAGAGACAAGCCGGTCCACTCCTCGACTTAAGTTGTGGTAAAGTGAAGGAAGCTGGGCTTTGTACTGGCCACACATTCCCCTAGTATGCCGTGGCCACAGAAACTGATGAACGCTTCTTCACGGGTCCTATGAATCAATTTGGTCCGACGGGATACTTTACTTTACTTTATCATCGAAAATATCCCAGGAAATAAACGGATTGACTAAATTTAAAACAATTAGAGAGACACAATTAAATCGAAGTCAACACAAATATGGCGGTTATATTCATTTTTTTATTATTTTTTTTTGCCTTAGACATCTGAAGATATCGTCTTTTGCCGCCTAAATATTTTGAAAAAATAGGGAAGTCAATAGCTGCACGTAATTAGTGTTATAAATGAAAATATCACTGAAAAACTGAATGCCGTAGTGATAAGATCATGTCTATAGTCTAGTTAGAAACAAAATATCTGAAAAGAAAGAAAGGAAAGAAGTCAATTATATTATTGTAGTTAAACTAATATTATGTTGCGCATATGAATTTTTCTTCTACATTTTTCTACCCACAAAGAAATACATCCAACAACACAAAAAGGTTATCATGGATGATCAATTGGGATTTACCAATTCACACCAAAAATGTACAGGAAAAAAAAAAAAGAACGCATATACAAATGGTGGGAGTATGTGACTGAAAATTTCATACAATGTATTGCGAAGGGCTTAATGTTTATGTGCCATGTTTCAGATCGATAGGATGTGGTTCAACCAGACTTCCAAAGATCTGGTTTGTCGCCCGTTCTTCAGAAAGCTTTGCGAAGTTCATATATAAGGATTTAAAAAAAAAACATATTTTACCATCGCAGTTATTTGATTTTATTTATTTTATCTTTTATTTAGCACAGTTGTTGTGTAGTCTTTATCCCATAGCTTTCCCTACTAGCTCTTAGTCAACCTACCTCGGTACTGAGGTTAGGAAGAGGGATGAATTCATTAGGGCAGGGCGGAGCTCCTAGCTGGAACTTAAAGCTGTGGAGCGTGACCATATTAACATTAAGCCCGGAGCTAGGCCCTAGGCTTTAGAAGAGCTAGAGACAATCAAATTATCGGACCACCCACAATAATGTGTTGGCTAATTATACTCTAATTATACTCTAAATAATAATAATATTTGTATAGCGCTGCCAACAAAAATAATGTAAGCTCAGAGCGCATTTAACATAAAACTAAGATATAATCTCTAGTCTAAGAAATATAGATCTAATTCATTATTAAAACTTTACAAACATATGACAAGGCAAATAAATAAAGCATTAAAATTAAAACATATTTAAAGAAGGCAACTATTGAAACGATGTGTTTTTTTAAATTCTTCTTGAAAATGACATTAACTATAAGCCCTGCATTTTGAAAATGTGTGCATGTATCATCCATGATAAAAGATCTACATATAAACCTATACATTTTAACCTTTAACCCTTCTTATCATAAAACACCGTTTCTAGCGGATAATATACCCACAGTAGGCCACAGTAGGCCACAGTAGGCCACAGTAGGCCACAGTAGGCCACAGTAGGCCACAGTAGGCCACAGTAGGCCACAGTAGGCCACAGTAGGCCACAGTAGGCCACAGTAGGCCTATTACTCATCACTGTTATTTGATATTGTTTCATTCTTCAAGAAATTCTAGTGGGTTTTTTTAATGACTAAGACAGTTATTTGATAATTTTTTTTAAAGCTCTGGTCGGAGATGGAGCCAACAGAGAGCTAGAATGGAGCTTGCCAAAACAAAAATAACAAAAAGAAAAAATGGCTTCATCAAAACCCTGCAGTTAAAAGTTTTCGAGACTCAGGATTAATGACGTCACAAAAGGAAGACAAATTGGTAACTCATCAAATTTGACTTTCACGTGATTGTTTTTTTTTTCTTTCTTCACTTCTACAGAGTTGTGCCCCTTCGTTGGCTAGGGCTTGTCTAAAAATAATGAAATTTAATTATGTATTACAGGCATGTCAAAATATTTTGATAAATAGATTATAAGATCGCCAAAAGCGGTCCACGGCGAACATGTTAGCGGCCCTCAATGAACATGTTAGCGGCACTCAATGAACATGTTAGCGGCCCGCAATAAACATCTTAGCGGCCCTCAATGAACATCTTAGCGGCCCTCAATGAACATCTTAGCGCCCCCAGACAGCCAATTCTACAAGGCTGGCCAAATCACAAGTGCGCAAATCTAATCCTCTTCCGAGACTATGAAGCCAATAATGAATGCTAGGTCCTAGACGTAATGATTTATTTTTCATAAAGTAGGCATTTAGGCCCTATTGACAAGCCTTAACAATTATGCATGCATAAAAGGTCCAATAAAAAAATATTTCCGGTCCCATTCGATCATTTGATTCGAAACATGTCTGTGTGCTGCGAAAACGATGAATTGTGAATGTCAGATTTGAAGAATCATCTATTTATAATCCCAAACTAATTGCTTGATGCAAAAGAATTTTCGTTTTTTATTTTATTTTTTTATATTTTATTTTTTTTATGAATCTACGCATTGTGTTTTTTAATAACCAAGGACTCTTGACTAATTTATTTTATAAGCTCAATTTAACATAACGCGACTAACAATTTGAGTATTAATTATCGCCTACTCACTTTTGATGTTAAAAACGGATTCCTCATAATAAATCTTGTATCCTTATCCCTAATGCGAGAACAAATGCATATCATTATTTTTTCTTCCCGAGTGGCATTCGAGCATGGAATGTGTTGCCTGAACAATACAGGAAAACCAGTAACTTAACATCATTTAAAACATTAATAAAAATGCAAGACTAGACTCGACCACGGATGAGGTAGGGTGCAATAATCTTCTTTATAGTATGAGCGTCTATAATGCATAAGATAAGATAAGATATTTCTAAAAGAACAGAACTGGACGTCGAGGTTGAAATCAATTGGCAAACACCACCAAAAGCATGTTTTTGTTTACGAAAATGGCGGGAAAAGTCCCCGTAAGTTCATGATCTCTTTTATTTGAAAAGGTCACACCTCATTAAAACTTGTCAATACCGGTACAAAAAGTCGAAGTGGCACAAAATGTTCATTAATATTTTAATATGTCTAACGGTTTTTTTAAGCCTAGGATTTATTTCCCCGGTGCTCTGTAAAATTGGCAACGGCAAAAATGGAAAAACACATTTTGAAGACTTTGCCATTTGCCACCCAAATATTAAAAAAAAAAAATGAAGTCAATATCAAGGCTTTTTTGTTAGAAATAGAATTCTATTCAGTTAATAAAACAATAAAATGCGCTTTTTACTCCCTTTCTATTAACTCACACTGTCTGTCTGCTTGTCCTGTTGGTTGTTAGCAAAACTTTGCATCGTTTTTTCGATCACTTCCCGTCGTCCAATCAAGCTGAGACTTGGGCAGCAGACTTGTCCCGACTAACAATACATTCTATCAAATGTTCAGCATCATAGCCATTGAAATAGTTACAAATTCCTTCGACCAATTTGCGAATCGAAGAAATTATTTTACGTAAATTTTGGCTGCCCCTACCGGAAGAGAAGGAAATAAATAAACTTTTCGGATATGTTCGTATTTACGAAATAAATAGAATGAAAACGACACAATGTATCTTTTTATTTTTTTTTTGCGGATCAAAGCTAGAAAAAAAAAGGATGCGCAAAATTTTAGTGTGGAAATTCATAAGGTGTCATATCACTTATGTTTATTTTAATCTATCAAAATATAAATTAAATATAAACTTAGTTTACAAAGAAATGGAGTATAATAAAAACTTTGTTTTTATGGGTTAGTTAATTATTACTATTCATTGCAGTAAAATAACCCAAGTATTGTATTCTAGCAATGCGTTCTAAATTTGATTTTATTTTCTATAGCCCTATATCTGTTCTCAGAAACGCGACACATTGACATGTTTTGTTAACAATAGAACAAATGGAACTGAAAATGTTAGTACATGTTTAACCTTTAGGTTCACAATGCATGTAGGCTTATAATATTTAAGACTTGTCCACAGAATATTTAAACATACATCATAAATATTCCACAGCTCCGACAATTCACTTTGTTAACATGCAAGGTCTATGGAAACATAAAAATAATATAACATTTAATGTAATTTGTTTCTCTCAGATTCCCAATCCTAGTTATAATTATAAATTACACAAACTTTATAAAGTTATTGTATTATAAAGAGATAGTTCACATTGTGTATGATCTAGCTAGAGGCTTTGTGGGGAAAAACTTGTCACTTCCAGTTACAGTCAGTGTCAATACTGTACAAAGACAACACCCCGGTGCTAGATATAAATTTGGTCAGAATCACCAACAGGTATTATCACAGTTGCTAGAATTATTATTTCCGGGGATCTCTACTCAATACAATATGCAAATGTATTACCAGTAATACTAATTTAAAGTTTACTGTCACGTTAGGAGCATCTATAAAAAATACTAAACCATAAAACCACTAAAATTTTGCGCATCCTTTTTTTTCTAGCTTTGGTCCACAAAAGCCATAAATGATACATTGTGTCGTTTTCATTCTATTTATTTCGTAAAAACGAACATATCCGAAAAGTTTATTTACTTCCGTCTCGACAGGAGAGGCAGCTATAATTTACGTAAAATAATTTCTTCGATTCGCAAATTGGTCGAAGGAATTCGTGACTATTCCAAAGGCTATTATGCTGAAAATTTGATAGAATATATTGTTTGTCGGGACAAGTCTGCTGCCCAAGTTTCAGCTCGATTGGACGACGGGAAGTGGTCGAAAAATCGATGCAAAGTTTTGCAACCAACTTTATTTGATATATTACCTTATGAATTTCTACACTAATATTTCGAATCGGTAATGTCGGCAAATACATATCTAATTATAACGATTTCGCATGCTGATATCATACCTTATGCATTTCCACACTAGAATTTCCAATCAGTAATGTCGGCCGCATTCTGATTTCCGTGATCATTTTTACGGCTTGCAGTAAACACGACATGAATGTAAACATGATTTAATTTTTCCCCTTCAATCACAAAGATAGAGCGCAAAGTTTGATGACGAACAACCAATCATACCTTATGAATTTCCACACAAAAATTTTGCGCATCCTTTTTTTTTCGGGCTAAAGCCGAAAAGTTTATTTACTTCCGTATCTTCCGGTAGAGGCAGCCATGTTTAACGTGAAATATATTCTTCGATTCGCAAATTGGTCGAAGGAATTCGTGACTATTCCAAAGGCTATGATGCTGAAAATTTGATAGCATGTATTGTTAGTCGGGACAAGTCTGCTGCCCAAGTTTCAGCTCGATTGGACGACGGGAAGTGGTCGAAAAAGCGATGCAAAGTTTTGATAACAAACATCCAAGCAACCAATCAACTAAGCAGACAGACACACAGACAGTGAGAGTTAAAATAAAGGGAGTAAAAAATGAGTCCAGTTTATGTGAAGGAAATTGGGAGAGGGTGGAGGGGGGGGGGACTATGTCTATAAATAAAATATATAAATGTGGATTGGAAAAATTGAGAATCGTAACTTATGTTAGTTCTTAATAGTTTGACAAAAACTAAAATTGTTTCATTTTTTTTTAATCAGTGTCACAAACAAACAAAAATGACTATAGGCCTATATAATAGACTATAGGCCTACATAATAGACAGAGGCCTACATAATACACTATAGGCCTTCTTATAACTATCTTGTTTTTTTACACTAGACTATATCTGTAGAATATAATTCTGGTCGTTTGTTTGAATTATAAAAAAATACATCCCAATGTTCAATTGGAATATGACATGAATAGTGATATATAATTTTAAAAATAATGACACATATTACTTTGTTGATATCTGAAATGCCTACTCAGAAAATTAGTAGGTCTAACGAAATGGGGAAAAAAAAACTAAAAAAAGTATTTTCTTAAACAGAAGGCCTACAGGGCTTGTGTCCTAATTACTATTATAGCCATTTGTTTAAACTAATAGGGCTACGTGTCCCCTTCATCATACATCACTACTCCCACCCCAGCCCCACGCCCTGTTCCACCGAAGTGTCGCCCCGGGGCCTGTATTTTATTTTAAGGCTCTATTCGTACGGATTTTGTTTTACTCAAATTATAGCCTACTATTTTTTAAATTTCAATTTTAAAATGTTTTTTTTAAGACAAAATTACAAACGGTCCATATAGCAATGAGGTCATCCACACATTCTTAGAAACCGGTTTTATAAAATTAAATATAAAGGCAAGCTCTCTATTTTTTTTAAAATCAATATTGTTATCACTCCTTGTGGCTACTTGAGGTACAATGGAGTCACTGTCCACATAAGTAGGTCTACCCGTAACCTACACAGTGGTCAACGATATTTCTTTGTTGTATTCTACGTTTTGGCCGCACCCAATCTTTTCATTTTCTTCAGAGCATTAATCTTATCTCTGCATTATTTTCCCATAATTCTACAACCAGTTTGTTAATTTATTATATTTTTAACAACCGTTTTGCGGGAGAGAAAAAAGTGCCACATTTGAGCCATCAATGTCACCGCCTCTGAAAATACTAGTAAATTGAGTCACTCGCCCCTAAAGTTTAAGTTAATTAATTGTATCTCCTCCTAGAGAAAGAAAGCCAGCATAGCTTCAACCCCTGTATGAATCTATTATTCACTATTACTCACGCTAGATGAGTCTAAATTTATGTAGCCTAGGCCTACTTTTTTTTTTATTGTATAAAATATAGGCCAAGGGCCTGCTAGTAGCGTCTGTAGCCAAAGGCCAAAGGCGATGTATTGTTGTAGTCAATAGCTTGTTTTTTTCTGTTGTGTATAATTATTTGATCTAATCTCAGGAACAGACTATAAACCTCCGCACTGGAGCACACCATTGGTGAGTCAGCCTTCGACTTGATATGCTGCAAGCCGGCGTGACAGGCTGTCAATCTGTCTTTGTGGGCGGTGCCAAAAAGCTGTCAACGCGAGATGAAATCCGCGGTCGTTCGGTTCACGAGAGGAGGAGGGCTGGGGACGATGTGGTGGAGGGTTCTTGGCCTCGTTTTCGTTTCCTACTCCCCCCCTTCCCCATTCTACTGCCTCATACTCTCCCCCCCCCCCCCCAGCTCTCTCTCAACACGCGGCGCGTTTTTTTTAATATAATGTCCGCTGTAAAAGGAGGGGAAGGAGAGGCGGAAATAAAAAGTAGGTCACATGCGAGCACAGACGGTTTAGGGTTTTTATTTCATGGCAGGATCGGGGAAAAAGGAAGGGAGAGGGGGGCAGTTGGGTGAAAATGGGAGAGGCACGGTGTGGAATTGGGGGGAATGCAAAAAAAAAAAAAAGAAGGGGGTGGGGGCGTCTGGTGTTAGGGGCGTCTGGAGGGAAGGAGTCTGGGTTTATTGGTTCAGTTTTTTAAACCGGTAGATTGTAAACCTTGACTTGGCAGACAGCCGACCGACCATATGGAATGGAGAAAAGCAGGTCGAAAAAGTGGGAGGACGAGACGAGGGAGAAAATGGCGGAGTTTGGAGTTTCTGGCAGTTTTTTTGTAAAACCCTCGAGCTCCACATTTCACCGCTGAATAAGTCTTAATGAATGTTGATAATGTAACTTGTGATATGTTTAAAGTTAATGTTTAAACAGTAATGTATTCAGTCTATGATAAAATATATATAAGCTCATTCAAACTGTATGAATATTTTTCTTATTTTCTTTCTGACTTTATACTTTATAGGCAACCATATTTGAACTTTAGTATGACCAGCAAGGAAAGGCAAGTAACTCATTCAGATTTATAGAATTGGGTGTATATTGCTTATAAAACTAAATTCACAATGGTCTCAATTTTTCCAAAGCATTCAAAGGAATTGTGTGGCCAGCACAAGTAATTTCACCGATCCGATCCCTTTTTACTTTTCTCATTTGAAGATACCTAGCCTACCGATCAGAGCTGGCTAGACTCAGGGAACTCTTTCTGGACTGGATCCAGTATAAAATGATTCCTTACTATTACAATGATTTCATACCCAATGCATTGGTAATAAGAACCTCCCAGTGTTCACACCACGTCGTATCGACGGAGGAAAAACGTGTAAACCACGAAACCACGTAAAAATCACGTGTTTTTTTCCACGTCGATACGACGTGGCGTGCCCGCTGGGTAAAAGATCAGGCCGTTTCAAATAAATAAATAAATGTACCAAGCCTATGTGCAATATTTGTGTCTATCTTTCAATGTGATATATTTGATTCATAAACAGGCTACTGCACTGTACTATATAACAAGTTGTTTTCAACCTCCTACACTAGGGCTAACAAAAATGAAGCCAGAAATCCTCTTTTTGACGCAACTCTAAAACAACAACACGCACACATGCGCGCGCACACACAGGAAGAGAGAGAGAGACAGAGAAATCAAAGAGAATAAGACAAAGATAAAGATTCCGTTGTAACAATGTGCCAGATTGGATGACATTATATAATGTAATTCCCAGGTCATCCATATTTAATACGTAAGCACAATAACACGCAAACTCCATCTGGCGGCCTGATGTATGATTGGAAGAAATAACAAGGGGAGGCTATTCCTAAACTCATAGAATCATTTCTTTTCTCTTTTTTCTTTTCGCTAATCTTTTTTTATTTCTCTTTTATTTTAAAATTCTATCCCTCTAGAGCCCTGATGAAGGAGTCTGGGGGAGGGGGGGGGGTAGTAGCTAGGTTACGCTGACCTTAAAAGTGGTAATTAAACTACGGGAGGTAAGTCGGCTAAGAAGACGAGGCGGGAGCAGACGTGAGTGTGTCTACGAATTGAAGTGAGAAATTATCTTCAAATTTGTCCCGATCGGGTTTTTTTTCATTAGAATTTCTGTAAGAGCATTAGCGGGGCGCTTGCATTTCTTCCTTGAGGGACATCTTCAATGGACTGTTGTATACGGCATTAACTATCTCTGGCATTAACTTGTTATATCCGGAGTAAGTGCTAGAGTAAGTGCCTTTAGCATGTCGACCCGTCCGTCATTCTGTCTTGTTGTTCTCTGAAATGAAATGTTACGTTTTAAGATATTTGCAGAGTCCTACTTTGATAAAAAAAATGTGGAGGCTTATTTTTTTTAAAGCAAATTTGTTATTTTGTTAACCCTTACAGTCCCGGGCGCGTATATAGCGGAACTGAAGGCAGCATAGATAGAAGTAGGTCGGTACGGGAAGGGTTAAGTATGTCATAACAAGACGAGTGCGGGAATAATTTGTAGAGTTTAAGCCACGGGCCTTCTGTGTGGAACTAATTACATCACCTCGACGTTCAACACACAAACATATACACACACATGCAACTGAGACATTGAACACACCGTCCAGACGATATAGTTGATAAAAACTTACGTATAAACAAAAGAAAAGCCAATAACTACATTTACTTATGTAAGAGAAAAAAGACAGAGTTTAATGATTGATGGGAAATAGTGGTTGTGAGGTAAATACCAGGACCAGACAGACATTCAACACAACGGAGTTAAACACGGACTGTGGGACTTCTATACCCAGACCTACACGAGATAGAAATAAATAGATATAGATATATAGATGCGTAGATATAGATAGATAAACAGGTAGGTAGATATATATAGCTAAATAGATATACCTAGTTATTGACATATATTTCTATCTCTATAGAAAGATAGATAGATAGATAAATAGATAGATAGATAGATAAATAGATAGATAGATAGATAGATAAATATATAGATAGATAGATGGATAGATAGAAAGATAGAGAGATAGACATATAGATAGATATATAGATAGATAGATAGATAACGAACAACTACTCCGATTCAAAAGATAAATTCATTAAGTCGGCCTGAGGCGTTAGCATTAATTTTCACCTAAAGTTTGGACGTGTGTTTGTCTATGCATTTTTTGTTCATTTGAGATAAGTTACCTTTTAAAATAAATAAACTTATATAGTGGATACAAGATACAGGGGTGGGTAAAAGCGCCATTACAACTGCCCCACCCTATACTCGACCTATATCTGATAGGTATGGCTTAACAAAACTAAATAAAACATTTCACTATGAACACATCTTGTTTCAATGTTTATATAAGTTTATATTTACACATATGGTAAAACTACCACAAAGTCACACACATAGAGATATGTACACACAGACCAACATACAAAACGAGACACACACGTGCGCACGTAAATTACACACACATATAGACACTCACACATATACACATGCATTCGTACCTCGTATACTACACACACACACATACACACATACATAAACACTTAGACACACTAACAAGAACACATCAATTAATCAATACTCTTCCTGAAACGTCTGACGTAGATGCGTCAAAAGCGGATCCGGTATCACCGACGAACCGGATGGTCAGGCAGAATTTCGTCCACACGGCGTCAATGTGACTTCAGCGTAAAAAAAAAAACATAACACCAACTGACGGTCCACTGCTGTGTGGACATTGGATAGAATCTGACAACGACCTTGACTTTTGAATATAGGTCGATTGCCTTCTTTCCGTTACATAGATAATTTGATACATTTAGAAAACTGATACTAGTGTATATCCAGTGGCGTAGTAAAGGGGCACGTCCCAAGGGCGAGGCAATAAAAGGGGCACGAATAAAAAAAAAGTGAAACGAAGTAAGAAAAAATTAAGAGAAAAAAAAAGATAATGGCGAAACTTCAAAATTGTAATAATAATAATATTTGTATAGCGCTGCCAACAAACATAATGTAAGTTCAGAGCGCATTTAACATACAACTAAGAACACGGATAGTAACTCTAGGCTTAGAATAAAACTAATTGAGAATTTTAAACTTTACAAACATAGGACAAATCAAATAAATGAAACATTAACCGACCCAACATATAGCCTAAGTAAGACAGTAATGGTCTAAGCTTGTTATCTAAGGTAAATATTGAAATAATGAGTTTTTAAGTTCTTTTAGAAAGTAACAGTTCACGGTACCAAAATGTGTTCTTCAGTTTGTAATATAAACTTTAAAAAAAAATGTATGTTACAACTTTAGTAACTCATTTTTTACAAATTGTTGCCCCCCCCCCCCCCCCTTGCCCCCATCTATACTTTCATCATAATTTTGGCAGAGTGTGTGAGAAAGAAAGCAAGAAATTGTGTATAATTTTTCGATAGTATTCCTGAATATTCTCACAGACCAGATAACGTAAGCTAGATGTTGCGCAACATAGAGATGAACGAAAATGAAGAAAAGGTTGAAAAATAGCTTTTGCCGCTAAATAAGATAAGATAAGATAAGATTGCTTAGAGAGAGAGATGGTAAATTCCCAGAAGAAATGTTCAGATCTAGACTGCATTATGGGACACGGTGGTCTAGGGGCAGCGCGTTCGACTAGAGCACCGAAGGTCCTGGGTTCGAATCCTGGTGAAAGCGAGGAGTTTTTCCCGGGTCTGGAGGGTGTCCCTGAGTCGACCCGACCCAGCTCTGATGGATACCTGACTTTAGTTGGGGTAAAGTAAAGGCGGTTGGGCCCTGTGCCTCACAAGCCGTGGTCACAGCAACTGGTGAACGCTGCTTCACTCGCCATATTGATCAATTTGGTCCGACGGGATTATTTCTAGACTGATTTTTAGAAATCTGTGGAATCATTGGGCAGGCCACCGATCAGAAGTACAACTTTGATTTATTTACTTATGTGATGATTAATGTTAAAGAATAGTTCATCAAAGGGAAAGATATATGTTTGCTTTACTCATATTATTTATCTAGTATCTAGTTATGTCCTTGACTATGACTGCCTTTATTGTACTTATAATAATAATTAATAATAATTATATTTGTATTGCGCTGCCAAAAAACATAACGTAAGCTCATGGCGCATTTAACATTGAGCAGCAAACAAGCAACACCGATATAATTCTCAAGGCTAAAAAGAAATAAAGCCAAATGAATAATATGAAAACTTTACAAACAAATAACAAAGCAAATAAATGTAGCGTCTAGTATTAACAGACTTAGTATAAAAGTAAAACAGAAGAATCTAAAAAAATGTTTAAAGAAGGTAAATATTAAAATTTGTTTTTTAAGTTTTTTTAAAAGGGACGATAGAACTTGTTCGCGTGAGTTGGATGGGAAGTAGATTTCATACTTTCGGGCCAGACATTGAGAAGGCTCTCTCCTAGCCTTCAGACCAACGGTCGTCAGAAAGAAACGGGGCACATCCAGAAGCAGTAGGCAAAACAGAGTGTTCTTTGTGAAACATAGGGTTTGATAGTTCCTTGAGTTGGGACGGCATATACCACGTGGCCAAAAAAAATGATTGTTCAGTGTTCATTGATATTAACCCAAAACTCTTTTTGTGCCATGCACTAGCCATTGAATGAATCTTGATTGTCTACACGCAGCTTTTTGTTGTGGTTCAGTCTCTTACATTTGTTCGGCACACTGAACAGGTTATTCCCCTTCCTTTACAAATCTACACTGTGATATATATAATTGTCAGCTTATCGAAGTTGAAACTGATATGATTGGTTGTCTATTATCATGCTACTGATTTTTTTACAATCAATATCATATATTTTGAATGTTCATAATTGTGGATTAAGAAAAATGGAAGCAGTTAGGGAATACATTTACTTATACGAGTACTGTAATAAAATGAAAGTCTAGGACAAATATCAGAGATCAACAATTCGATATTTGACATTATTTCCATCAAAATAAATACTTGAAGGTCTTACGGAGTTGTAAAGGTTAACAAGTTTTCAACAAGGCGACAAAAAGAAATAATACGTTACCTTGGTATACCTTGCATAATAGGAACATATTTTATGTAGTGGTGGCTCTAATGAAAGATTGCTAGTATTGGGGCAATTTCTTATGGATCAAAATCTTGAAGGAAGAGGACGGGTAAAACAAACTAGTGTACGAAGTGTCATGTATATTGTTTTTCCAAGAATTGGAACACGCAATGTTTATTCCTCTCTCTCTCTCTTTTCTTACTACACACAATATTAGGACGTTTAGTAGGAAAACAAAAGGTTCTAGGTAATGTTGGGATTCTGTGTTGATCTCAAATTCTCAGAGTCTGGGAACGACTCATTATTTAATAGGGGAAGTTCCTATCGTTTTTGTTATGAGTTTTGTAATGATACCATGATTTTCACCCCTACTGGTAATGGGTCTATCCCTTGCACCACTCGGATAGTATTTAATGATTTGTTTTGTCTGAAAGACAGGGAGTTTCAAAATATGTTCCTTTGAGAACGTTTGTGTTTGCACTATTTTATTCTAACTGTACATAATAGATATATTGTATATATTGAACATACCACCTGAAATAAACTATCAACAACAGTTACACTGAAGCTTCCTTGTCAAGTTACTATTCTATTGTGTTGTATACATTATAATAAGATTTATCTACTACTCTAATGTACAAGAAAGGAAATGTTGGAATACAAATACTGAATTTGTGCCCAGGACTATAAGAAGAGTTCGTGTAATACTGAAACATAAATACTAATAATTAAAGTCTCCCCTAGGACTAACGAGAATTATCAGCAAGATCTACACAGCTCTGGCCACAAGGGGATTGTGGACGTAACAAAATTTGGTGGTCTCGCCCGGTATATTTGAGTTCTACTTTTCCTGACCTAGGATTGACAAGATTTGGTAGTCTCGTTCGGTAGATTTGAGTTCTACTTTTCTTGATCTAGCTGACCTATAAATATTTTGTGACATTAGTAGTACTGAGAGCGGCATATTTGTGTTTCGTTTTCAGGACTGTGAAACTATTCTTTTTAAAAAGAGGAGAGAACTGGTTTGCGTTTTTATTCCTTGGGAAGTGTGAAGATTCCACGAAGTGTTTAATATTATATTGTGCAAATTTCTGGACAAATCGTAAGTTGGAACTTTATATTTTATTATACAATATATACTACTCTACTATCACAAATATTTCGAACGCTATACTATGGCTTCGAATATATCAAGTGAGGAACTTAATGCCATGTCATTTGCTGAACTAAAAGAATTAGCTGAGTCCTTTGGGATTGAGGCAGGACAGGCAAGACCTAATCGTAATCGTTTGATCAAAGAAATTATGACATGTTTGAACGGGCAGAATGCCATGAACACTGGTAATGTAGTTGAAGTGGGACAGAACGATATCAATGAAGGTTATGTAGCTCCCAGTGGGGGCGAGGTAATTGCCTACGGAGACGAGGTAAGAAATATGTCATCTAGATCATCAAACAATGATGAAGATGAAGGGTTGAGTGAAAACCTAAAATTCCAATTAGCTATGAAGAGAATGGAATTAGAAAGTATGGAAAGGAGAGAATTGGAAAGAATTAGGATAGAAACTGAAAGGGAAAATGAAAGAATTAGGATTGAAAGCAGAGAAAGGATAGAGATGGCACGCATGAACAGACCTGACCATCGTAGGGACAGCAATGGTATGGATATTAGCGCAATGAAGCAACACTTGCCTATATTCAGAGAAGAAGATGTTCAAGATTTCTTTTTGCTTTTTGAGAGGATAGCTGTAGATTATCAGTTCCCTGATGATAAGATGGCTTTATTGTTAAGGTCAACTCTCAACAAAGGAAAAGCATTGGACGTAGTGTTGAGTTTAACACCCGAGGAAATAAATGACTATGAAGTAATCAAAGATAGGGTGGTAAAAAGTTATTCCCTGACACCAGAAAAATATAGAAAGCTATTTAGAGACAGAAAGAAGGCATATGATCAAACTCATGTAGACTTTTTGAGACAAAAGGAGAAAATGTTAGAACAGTGGCTAAGGTCACAGAATGTAAGTGAGTTTGATAAACTCAAGAACCTAATATTGTTTGAGGAATTCAATGATTGTATTCGAGTGGATATTAAAACCCACATCTCAGACCGAGGGGTTGAAGATGTGCATGAAGCTGCTAGATTGGCAGATAACTATGCCATAATTCACGCCAGCATAAAGCCATATTATGCTGACAAACCCAAAGTGCACAAACCAGAGCCCAAGGAGGCTAGTAAACCAAAAGAGACAAGTGAAAACAATAATAAGAACAGTGGTGTAAATAATAATAGTAACTTAGTTCATTTCAGGAAGCAGACAGATGTAAATAAAGCAAAGGTGGTATGTTTCAATTGCAAGAAAGAGGGCCACATGAAGAAAGATTGTTGGATCCTTACCAAGAAGCAAGGTGCTATTCTACACTGTGCCAGAGTGCAGAAAGATAGCAAGCAGACAGAAGAAGTGTGCAACACAGGGTCAAGAAACTCAAAAGAAATGCGGCCGGCATCGCCCATAGTCGTGGAGTCGATGGTTTTTGAGAACAGTCTATCTAAGGTAAAAGAGAATAGCTGTACTCAATCTATTATGCTTTCAGAAGGCCGTGAGGAACAGATGGTTCCTGAAGTCCCGGAAGAGGACGACCTATCCGATTTTCGACCCTTTGTCTACGAGGGGACAGTGTCGACAGAAGTCGATGTACTCAGCAAGAAGAAAATACAGATATTACGTGACACGGGTTCTGCTGTCAGCGTGATCCTGGAGGGCAGTGTGCCGTTAACGGATGCCACCAGTACCGGTGAGTCTGTTGTGCTGAGAGGTGCTAGTATGGAGGCCGTGGAAGCTCCACTGCACAGAATAAAACTCGAGTCGGATATTTTTACAGGTAACATCGTAGTGGGAGTGTGGCGCGCACTACCCGTCAAAGGCGTTTCCATGATATTAGGAAATGACATTATGGGCGGCAGAGTCACTGTCAAGCCCATGGTTAAAGTGTTGGAGACAAAGATGGCGGAGGACAAAAACCTACGTCCTGCCAATGAACGCCCAACATGTGCACTGACAAGAGCAATGCAGAAAAAGAAGTCGGTAAAGACTCCTGCTACGCCGTGTAGTGCAACGAAAGATGTGTTTGTCTGTTCTGAAGACACACATGCAAATGAAACAGTGATAACAGAAACACCTGACATCGATTTAAGTGCTACGTTCTTTGCTGAACTAACAACTGGTGATGCAACAGAGAACGATAACATTTTGTCACCAAAGCAGAAATTGGTGAAAGAACAATTTAATGACGAAGTAATAATGCAACTCAGAATGAAAGCTGTTGATGAAAAGACTGCAGATGCGATGGCGGAATGTTTCTACATGAAAGATGAAGTGTTGATGAGAAAGTCGAAACCGCTCAACTCAGGTACAAACGAGTGGGACAGTATTCACCAGATTGTAATACCTAAGTGCTATCGTCAAGATATACTGCGTATGGCGCATGATCTTCCTTTCGCTGGTCACATGGGAGTCCGAAAAACGCACCACCGTATCCTCCCTTACTTCTACTGGCCAGGACTGAGAAGAGATGTCGAACAATACTGCAAGACTAGCCACGTATGCCAAATGGTAGGACGTCCTAACCAACGAATTCCTGTCGCTCCACTCCAGCCGATACCAGCGTTCGACGAACCTAACCATTCAGTCATATACGCATTGATTGCGTGGGCCCGTTGCCGAAAACAAAAGCCGGTTTTCAATACCTGCTCACAGTCATGTGTTCATCCACTCGCTTCCCGGAAGCCATTCCGTTGCGGAACATAACAACAGTGAAGGTGGTAGACGCCCTGACAAATTTCTTCACACGTTATGGCCTACTGAAGACAGTACAGTCCGACCAGGGGACTAACTTTACTTCGAACATTTTCAAACAAGTCATGGAACAATTAGGGATAAGCCATAGGCTATCAAGTGCCTATCATCCTGAGAGCCAGGGAGCTCTGGAAAGGTTTCATCAGACATTAAAATCGATGCTTAAAAAGTACTGTTATGAAAACGAGAAAGACTGGGATAAGGGTGTGCCTTATGTACTGTTCGCTGCAAGGGAGGCCACTCAGGAATCCCTGGGGTTTAGCCCATTCGAACTTGTGTATGGACACTCAGTCAGAGGTCCGTTGAAACTTCTACATGAAACTTGGCTAACGGACAGTGAACCGATTGGACTTTTGTCATATGTAGATAAATTTAAAAATAGGCTTTATCATGCTTTTAACCATGTGAAGATTCATTTTCCACAGATGCAGGAGCGTATGAGACAGAACTATGACCGTAAAGCTACAGCTAGAACTTTTGCACCAGGTGACAAAGTTCTTGTGTTTCTACCTTTGCAAAATCAGCCTTTAAGTGCAAAGTTTAGTGGACCCTATGAGATAGAATCAAAGCTTGGCGAGGTCAATTATTTGATAAAGACTCCTGACCGGAGACAAAAGCAGAGGGTATGTGTAATAAATCGAGAAATGTAAAGACGCAGTGTATAATTGTACTCAGACTTTATTCTGTAATGAAGACTAGTACATTCAAAATGGTAGAACAAGGACGTCGCTAACATACCAGGGGATTATGGGTAAACAACAAAAGGGGCAGCACTCTCACAGCTCACACAATGGACAACAACACAACAAATAAACATAATGGTTGCAACATTCCTCCTCCTTTAATTTCTAGGTGGCCCAAGATCCAAATCGCTCTGGAACACGCCTAGTACGACCTGATGTTCTAGTTACTGGGGATACAGGTAACAACTGATTTTCTAGTGATGGTATTGGTATGTCCAAAACCCGAGGCACCAGGGCTGCCTGAGAGGCCGACTGATTTACTGGCGGAGCTTCCGTTGCTGGAATGCTCACTATTTCCTCCGGTTGTGCTGTCTGAAACTCAGGCTCTACATTGCCTCTTGAAGATGAGCTGGTTGTGGATTTATTATGAACCTCTTCTGTAAGATCAAGATCCGGAATGTCCGCATACCTATTACGAATATGGTCTACATGTCTCTTAACCGTTCTTCCATCTGTCAGTTTGACGATATAAGAGAGCGGACCGGTCACTGACTCTACTGTCCCCGGCAACCACTCGACTCTAGAACCACCACTATGAGTATAAACTTTATCACCTAGTACGAAATTGCGTGTCTTGCAACCTTTATCGTGGGACTGGGCCTGCAGCGCTTGTTTTGTCTCTACGCGACTTCTCAAGTCAGCCTGGAGCATTGAAATTGGTGTACGCAGGCACCGGTTCATCAGCAACTGTGATGGAGTCTCTTGGGTTGTGCTTTGGGGCGTCGTTCTGTACTTGAACAAGAATTTGTTTAGCCGTATTTCCCACGGAATAATATTTTCCATTTTCCTGATGCTAGACTTGAAGATTTGAACTGCCCTTTCTGCAAGTCCATTGGTGGATGGATGTCTTGGAGCCGAGCGGATGTGTTTAATTCCATGCCTTGTGCAGTATCTTTGGAAATCATCACTAGTGAATGCCGTACCATTGTCCGATACTAGAGTGACAGGAAGACCATGAGTTGCAAATATTCCACTGAGTGCAATGATAGTTGCCTGGGTTGATGTATTAGGAACATTAATCACTTCTAGCCATTTCGAATGGGCATCAATTACAATCAGAAAGAGTTTACCCATGAAAGGACCGGCATGATCAATATGAACCCTAGACCAGGGAGAACTTGGCCATTCCCAAGGGTGGAGCTCTGCCACCGCTGGTATATTTTGATTTTTGTCACATGACGAACACTCTCTGACTGCTGACTCAATATCGTGGTCCATTCCTGGCCACCAGACGTAACTTCTGCCTGTAGCCTTCATCCTTGATATACCTATGTGAGTATCATGAAGTAGGCACAAAACTGCCTCGCGACATTTGCTAGGAACAATAATCCTGTTTCCCCATAGGAGACAGCCATCCATGATTGATAGTTCCTCCTTCCTAATGTAAAATGCATTATAACACTTATCAACTTTGCCTGGCCAACCCCACCGGACCCATTGAAACACTTTTGACAGAACACGGTCCCGTTGCGTCTCGGTCCGAATCTCCTGAGAACTCACTAACGGAGCAGCTGAGTCGACCATGTTGACAACCAAAACCATCTCCTGAGGCATTGTTACAGATTGAGGTAGGTCCGGGAGTGGGAGTCGACTCAAAGCATCCGCATTAGCATTATCAACTCCTCGCTTGTATTCAATGCTGTAATTATAGGCAGAAAGTGTTAATGCCCATCTTTGTATCCGTGCCGACGCCATAGGTGGAATTGTGCAGTCATGGCCAAACAAGTAGGTCAAGGGCTTGTGGTCTGTCACGAGGATGAATCTATCATTTCCTGTTCGGCCATAAAGATATTGATGGAATTTAGTGACCCCAAATACCAAAGCCAGGGCCTCCCTGTCAATTTGTGAATAGTTCATTTCAGCTGGATTCAAGCTACGGGATGCGAATGCTATGGGTCGGTCTGTACCATCGGCATACCTATGACTTAGCACCGCACCGATTCCTTTCGGCGAGGCGTCACATTGTACCAGAAGTGGTAAAAGCGGGTTGTAATGAACCAATAAATCAGAAGTACTGATCATGTCCTTTGCATAGTGAAAAACTGTTTCCTCTCGTTTCCCCCATTTCCAAGAAACGTCCTTTTTCGTAAGCTCGTACAATGGTGCAAGCTCAGCAGAAAGATTCCTGAGGAACCTAGAGTAGTAGTTTATGAGGCCAAGAAAACTTCGAAGTTCAGTCTTATTTGTAGGTGTTGGTGCTTCCTTTACAGCCTTCACCTTCGCTGGGATAGGATGAAGACCCTCCGCGTCTATGCGGTGACCCAGATACTCAACTGAAGGTTGCATGAACATACATTTGTTTTTATTTGCCTGCAGCCCTGCTTGCATGAGGCGCTCAAGCACAAGTTCAACATTTTTTAAATGCTCGCAATTATCTCTCCCTGTCACCAGAATGTCATCTAGATAAACGCAGACACCTTTTAGTCCTTTCAATACATTACAGATAATTCTTTGAAAACAGCCCACTGCTGCGTTAACACCGAATGGGAGACGTTTCACTTTAAACAGGCCCATGTGAGTATTTACAGTCAGATATTTGTGGTACTCCTCATCCACGGGTATCTGTGAATAGGCTTGATGCAAATCAATTTTTGTAAATGTTTGTCCACCTCTTAATTCTGCAAACATGTCCTCAATTCTAGGCAGGGGATAAGGGTCAACCTTACAGGCTTGATTTATCGTTACCTTGTAATCACCACAAAGCCGTATTGTGCCATCGGTTTTCAAAACAGGCACCACGGGGGCTGCCCAATCGCTGTAATCAACCGCCTCCCATATGCCAAGTTCTACATTCTTATCAATTGCCTCTTGTACTTTGTTCTTGATGGCATAAGGTACTGGTCTGGCCTTAAAAAACCGAGGTTGTGCTTCTGGATCAATGAAAAATTTGACTGGTGGACCATTGTATTTGCAGAGGCTTCCTTCAAAAATAGCTGAATATTTCAATAGCAAGTCATCAATATTCACGGTTTGGATATTATTGATGCTGTTCCAGTCTAGGCGAATAACTGTTAACCAATTTCGGCCAAGAAGTGAAGGCCCACCACCGGCAACCACGACTAGGGGTAGGACCGCATGTTGTCCTTTATATGTCACGTTAACGTTTGCATACCCATGCACAACGATGGGTTCTCCTGTATAGGTAGTAATAGCGCTGTGAAACGTCGACAGCTTAACGTCCCGGAAGAACTCTCTGTATGTATGTTGTGAAATAATTGTAAGAGAGGCCCCTGTATCCACCTGCATTCTTATGTCCCTAGACTCTACCTGTAACACCACATCTATTGAAGGAATTTTCTTCTGTAGTAAAGCAACACTGAATAATGAGAAACACTCATCAGAAGAGTGCTCTTCCTGATGTACAATGTTAGTCGGATTTGATCGTGACATGTTGGGGAACCTTTTGAACTTAGGTACTTCAGCCTGTGGTGGTTTGACATTAGTGGTTCTACAGGCTCTTTGGATATGACCCTTCCTATTGCAGCCATGGCAGATGGCATCTTTGAACCGGCAATCTTGCCTGAGATGAGACCCTCCACAGCCGAAACATGTTATAGGAACCTTGGGTTTTCGGCCTCCTTGAACTTGCACTTTGTTGACTTCCTGTAGGCCTACATTAGCCGAGGTAGCCCAGGCCGTGGCCGCCTCAAGTATGTCCTTTGCATTATACTCGGCAGCTTCCAATGCCAAAGCTGTCTCCAGTGCCGTGTCAAATGTTATTGTGTCCGGCAGAGACAATAATTTCTTTTGCATGGCCTCGTTGTTTATACCAACAATAAAAATGTCCCTAAGTTGCTCGCTTAGTTCAGAAAACCTACAATCTGTTGCAGCCTGCCTTAATCGTATAACAAAACTTGCAATGGTTTCCCCCTCCTTCCTTTTAATTGTATAATATTTGAACCTTGAAACAATGCGGCTTGGTGCCGGATTAACGTGGTGCTTTACCAGTGACACAAGCTCAGCAAAGGTTTTAGTAGCTGGCTTCTCAGGGGCAGTAAGTGTGGATATTAAATGGTATGCATCTGGCCCAACAGTAGCTAAAAATACCTGCCGCCGTTTTTCATCATTTTCTATGCCATTCGCACCGAAAAAGTTTTCGAGTATATCTGTATACTCGTCCCAATTTGAACCAAGTTTAAACTCATTAATATGGCCGATTAAAGGCATTTGAAATATGAATTACTAATAATATACGTAAATATAAGTAAATATACAAGTTTATCCTCGTCGCCAATGTAATAAATCGAGAAATGTAAAGACGCAGTGTATAATTGTACTCAGACTTTATTCTGTAATGAAGACTAGTACATTCAAAATGGTAGAACAAGGACGTCGCTAACATACCAGGGGATTATGGGTAAACAACAAAAGGGGCAGCACTCTCACAGCTCACACAATGGACAACAACACAACAAATAAACATAATGGTTGCAACAGTATGCCACATTAATTTGCTTAAGCCCTATGTTTCCAGGGAAAAGAGTAAACCACGGGAGGTCCCCATGATTTCGTTAGCTAGAGTCCCGACGGATTTATCTAGGATAGAATATAAGTTTGCAGAATGTAAACTTAATAATACAGATGCCCTTAAGAGTTTAGATACAAGGCTAGAACATCCTCCGGTAGAAGATACGGAGAAGATTATTGAGCTGGTACATGAAAATAAGTCAATGTTTACAAATGTTCCCAGTAGGACACATGTCATAGAGCACGATGTAGTGTTAACCAATAGTGCCAGGTCTATTAAACAGCATCCATTTGACCCCATCAGACCTGAGCATATTAAATTAGATGTAAAGTATATGTTAGAAGATGACATAGGAGAAAAATGTGATAGCAAATGGTCTACACCCTGTGTGATGGTACCAAAAGCCGACCACACACTGCAGTTTTATAGAGACCTTGGGAAATTAAGTAATTTTACAAAGACCGACTGGTATCCCATTCCCGTATCATCGACAAGATAGAGACTAGAGACAACATCACAGCTGATACTCTATCTCGGGTGCTACATGATTGACTGAATAACCCAATACTTTTTTTTCAGATCATCTCACTTATTCATTAAGAATGTGTCATGATAACCTATCATTCGTTTGAATTTTGATTATGGAATACCTATAGAATACTTGTAACATACAGAAGTCAAGTCTTTTGAAAGTATTAATAATTTTTATAATCATGTATAATATTGATGTTCTGATATATTTTAAATTCATTTGATTCAATTCATTTTATTATGGAAAAGAAATTCCATTTAAATTATGATGCAATAAATATATATGCACGTATTTACTTGATATGGATGGATAAAAGTAATTGTCATCACATGCAATTAAGTGGGAAAACTTTGAGCTAGTTGATTTATTATCTTGTTTTATTTTAGTTAATGAATGGAACTAAATAATAATATGTACAATTTTTATCTTAGAAAGAGATGTAATCTTAATTGGTATAAATTAATAGATAATATTGGAAATCTATTGCTAAATTGTTATATCATGGTAATAGAATGGGAAAAACTAGTGGATATTCACTATGTTGTATATAGGTTGTTATATATTCCATATATCCGGGAATGGAGGGAAACAAAGGTACCTAAAGGTGGGCACTCATTCAACCCTGAACAATTTTTTATATTAAACTTTCAAATTTGCCAAAAACGCATAATAGTGTATTACATTTTAATATTGAGATTACTGTAGTAATCGTAACTAGAGCGTATTTTCTCCTCATATTTGAGAAAAGGGGAAGTATCATCATCTCAGGTATGAACCCTGTTAATGTCAAGTTGACACTGTAATTTAAAGGGGGAGTAACCTATAGTTTGATTCGAGTTATGTATTACTTATCTTTTGGTTGGTATATTAGAAGTAAACTGTTGAAAATTGACAGAGTTCGAGCAATGTTATATTTGTTTAAATAGATTAAGACTTTTTGCAAATTTTTGGTGGAAATCCACTGTACATAGTTAAAATAAGAATGACTAGAATATTTTTGAATTATTTGTACTTGTTGAGACATTAGTTAATATTAATATTAACGGGGAAATATTTGTCCATCACGTTATAATCACAATTACCATTGGGTAGTGACACTTTTTATAATTTAGTTGTGCCAGTGAGCCATGTTTGCTTAAATTGTCTTATAATCTTCCATTGATTGATGGTTGTTAAAACGATAGTGTTAAGTACGAAAAATGTACCATGTTGAGTATTACTTGGGTAATTATGGTACATTATTTCTTTCATTGGGTGGGGGCGTGTCATGTATATTGTTTTTCCAAGAATTGGAACACGCAATGTTTATTCCTCTCTCTCTCTCTTTTCTTACTACACACAATATTAGGACGTTTACTAGGAAAACAAAAGGTTCTAGGTAATGTTGGGATTCTGTGTTGATCTCAAATTCTCAGAGTCTGGGAACGACTCATTATTTAATAGGGGAAGTTCCTATCGTTTTTGTTATGAGTTTTGTAATGATACCATGATTTTCACCCCTACTGGTAATGGGTCTATCCCTTGCACCACTCGGATAGTATTTAATGATTTGTTTTGTCTGAAAGACAGAGAGTTTCAAAATATGTTCCTTTGAGAACGTTTGTGTTTGCACTATTTTATTCTAACTGTACATAATAGATATATTGTATATATTGAACATACCACCTGAAATAAACTATCAACAACAGTTACACTGAAGCTTCCTTGTCAAGTTACTATTCTATTGTGTTGTATACATTATAATAAGATTTATCTACTACTCTAATGTACAAGAAAGGAAATGTTGGAATACAAATACTGAATTTGTGCCCAGGACTATAAGAAGAGTTCGTGTAATACTGAAACATAAATACTAATAATTAAAGTCTCCCCTAGGACTAACGAGAATTATCAGCAAGATCTACACAGCTCTGGCCACAAGGGGATTGTGGACGTATCAGAAGTATAAATAATTCATGTTTTTCAATCATACATTTTTATTTATGGTCATGTACCCAATACATTTGGTTGTCTAAATTGTGCGGCGTTGCCAGAGCCCGCCTGCGGTGCCAATATATACACTGCTTTGGCATATTTAAAAAAAAAATAATTTAAACTAAACGAAAATCTAAAAAAGAAAAATCCGTTTTTTTTCCAAATGTATATAGATTTGATTTTCTTGTTTGGTTGTATGAATGTGAAGTTTTTTGTCTTCTCCGGCCAGACACAACAATACTGTTGGGAAAGTAAGGTATGGTTACCATTTTATTTATACCATATTGGTATTTCTCGTGATGCAGCCATCATCAATCAGGTATCCATTAGAGCTGGGTGATTCAGGGACACCCTCTAGTCCCGGGAACAAATCCTAGCCTTCACCAGGGTTCAAACACAGAACCTTCGGAATGCCAGTCGAACGCGCTGCCGCTCGGCTACCGCACTAAGTGTTTAAGTAAAATATATATAACAGATATGCAAGTAACAAATAGTTATTGTTATAAATAAATGATAACATCTGGTTTTAATGTCACATAGCTTCAAGCTGAGGCGAAATGTACACATCGCCAGATAGTAAATCCTCATAATCTGTCTTAGGTTTAAAACATTATATTTTTTTAAATTTGAGCCACGATAATTTAACTTTTGTGGCCCAGTGCCGGGTTGCGACTCATTATTTAGTAGTTGTAGTATATTACTATACGATATATCCAACTTAGATTTTGAACCGTTCATCTTTTAAAAATCCTTAATATTAACTTATTAACTTAATATTAACTTCGCAAACATTCTGGCGACCCGCCGACCCAACCTTTGGATGGCTAATTTAGCCACTTCCTTTCATCATATCGATCTGAAACCTGGTACATAGACGTGAAGCCACACACCTCCCTCCCAGCTCAACCCACAAAAATCAGTTTTTTAACTGTGTTTTTTTTTTCTTTATACTTTATGGTTTGCATTGATAAATTTCTTCGGTAAATAAATTAACGTAAATTTCCAATTTTTTTTAAATGATTAAAACCGTATGTCCTACATATACTCTATATAAATTCACTTTCGTTTATTTCCATTGCTTTTTTATTGTTGCGTGTTTTTTGTTGTTATTTTTGGTAGATGGTACTGAGCGAAATATTCGTATATTCGAAATATCCATTACACAATACATATAAAAGATATTTCTACGAAGCACTTTGTTTTTTAGGGGTAGTTTTGTGACCCCGGCTTTTGGATTGCGTGGGCTCGACCTGGTATTTGGATAGCGCAAAATGAGAGAGACAACCTTAACAAAATGTACATCAACACACACAGGACATTTATATATCTTTACGATACACGGTGGTAAGACTGGACAGCAAGATTTCAACATACGCATTGTAGTATACAGTAAAACATACCTTGTACTTCTATATTTTACAGTAAAACATAATTAGTAATTCTATATTTTTCATTAAAACTTAATTAGTAATTTTATATTTTACAGTAAAACATACATAGTAATTCTATATTTTACAGTAAAATATAATTAGTAGTTAAATATTTTACAGTGAAACATAAATAGTAATTCTATATTTTACAGTAAAACATACTTAGTAATTCTATATTTTACAGTAAAATATAATTAGCAATTCAATATTTTACAGTAAAACATACTTAGTAATTCTATATTTTACATTCGATCTATATGCATAAATTGCAGCATAAAAGTATATTAAAAAAATAAACCCATAAAAACAAAGTTTTTATTATACTCCCTTTCTTAGTAAACTAAGTTTATATTTAATTTATATTTTGATAGATTAAAATAAATATAGAGACTAAATAATATCATACCTTATGAATTTCCACACTAAAATTTTGCGCAACCTTTTTTTTTCTAGCTTTGGCCCGCAAAAATTCTAAAAAGATAACTCTCTTTGTTTCGGTTACATTGTGTCATTTTCATTCTATTTATTTCGTAAAAACGAAACGAAAAGGTGAGAAATTGTCGGTACTAAAATTCTCGGAACAAATTATATCATGGGAAAAGATTGAATCATTTAATTAGAGGTAGAAAGATATTCTTGTTGATCTTTTGAGACGATTCAAATATTCGCAAATATAAATGTTTTTTTAACATTCTATTGTTGTTGTTTTCATTATATATATATGTAATTGTTTGTTAATTATGAATGTATAACTTGTTAAAAAATATTGTCATGAGCTACTTATTAGTGTCTTTGTAAACATCTTAATTATTCTAAATGATTAAGTTAATTTCAGTAATCTTTGAAGGGGCTGTCCATAAAGTATGTCACGCTCCAGAGGGGGTGAGGAAGGGGGGTGTAAGAAAGTGTGACAGTTTGTGACAGGGGGAGGAAAGATCAGGCCATGTGTGACGTCACACATTTTTTTTTTAAAATTTTATTGCTAATTTATTTCCATTTTTTTTAGTAGAATTTAATAGCTTTAAAAATAAATATAACAAATTTTGTGAAACATTTGAATTAGTTTGATGTCAAAAAAAGTAGGAAATGCGTATATCCTGAATGTGTTGTTCACGATTCCTTTCGCTAGGAGCGCTAGTACGCTGTTGCGAAGCCTTATTTTATGTATAGCCTTGCTTTGGTCATGCCGGAAGTATTATTATTTCTATGTTGTCCACTGCATAATTATGTCACCGAGCCAAGCTCATCATTCAACGTTTTACCTTCGAGATTTTCTCCTCCTCCAATCCCAATCAACCAAACAACTGATGGACTCAAAGCGTCAGAAAGAGCAGATGCAGATTCTCATAAATTTCCGTCATTGTTTGTGGCTCAAACTCTCAAATTTGATGACATTTTGTTGAGATAAACAGGAGTTTTCAAAGTACAACCATATGATATTTATTGTCCATCTTTGCAGACCAGCTTACTTGATCAAATTGGCAAGGTATGTCTTTTATACTTTGCCTCACAAACAATGTTGAAGACACGTGCAGGACAACACAGAGCTCGGGCTCGGGAGAATGTGCCAACCCAAACTGTTCCACAATCAACTCAAATAAAGCGCATCCGTCCTTGGAGAATAGCTGCTAGAAGGCAAAGAGAACTCATGGCAGTTATTGCCAGAAGAGAAAATGCACATTCAGAGGATGTTGAGTGGCTAGATGAGGATGAAGTTGATCTGTCTGCAATTATCCTTCCAGAAAACGATGATGGTGAAAGATTGATGCCAGTCGTAACTATGGATGAACACTTTACTTCACCATGGATGGATGATGTCCAGTGATATTTTTGAATTAAACATAAATCAAAAACCCATAATAAGCTTAAACAGAATCAATATAGCACAAGAGTTTGTCACATAATTTATCAATCCAGTCTTTTTAGTCAATTTTTTTTTGTTTATTTTTTATTTTTTAATCACTGGGTGAGATCAAGTTTCGCTAATCTACTTCTTATCCTGTGTAAAAAGATTGCATAATCGGAAGATTATCTAAAACTTGACCTCACCTATTGTAAATGAAAAAGCAGTAGTTAAATGATTTGTATTATATAGCTGTCTAGTCTAATTTTATCAATTTTTGTTTTCAAATTCAATAAAGATTGAGTTACTGCTTCAATGAATAACTGTGACAACTGTTGACAATTAACTATTCTACTACTAAAGTCATTTTAATAATGTGATAGTTCTTTTAAGTGGAAATTTTATATTTTAATACTGTTTAATAGCGAAGTGTGTTTTAGATAAAATTTTAAAAAGGTGTTAATTTTTTTAAAAATTGTCCGAAAGTGTGACGTACTTTAGGGGGGGGGGGTTTCCGAGATTTGTGACAGTTTGTGACAGGGAGGGGGAGGAGGTTAAAACTGTTCAAAAAATAGCGTGACGTACTTTATGGACGGCCCCGAAATCAAAGAATAATAAGTTGCACAAATAAACGTTCACCAAAATGTTAATCTATAATATTTAGTTTTTAGAAACACGAAATAGCTGAAGTTGGTCACGTCAATTAACGGTCAATAGTTAGAAATGTTTTTTTTTTCTCTTTTATAGATCAGGGGTAGGCAACCGGTTGCTTATAGTGTGCCAAAGTAGGATTTCTAAATCATTTAGCGTGCCAACAGCGTGAATGTCAAACTGAACAACTATATTATTTTTATAAATCAATTTATTTAGTGCCGTAGCAAAACCAAGACCAAAAGAAAAGGAGCGTTATAAAGAAAATCATTAAATCTTTTTTATATTAAATAACAAATTAACCTTTTATTATTATTATCATCTTTTATTAAATTCATTCATAGCTAATACACAATTTCATTTATCAACTTACCCATTTATGGTTAATATATTATATCACCATTTGTATTTAGATCTAGTTGTCAAGATATAATTTTAGCAATGGCTATAGACTCTTTAGTCTTTAAAGTTATGACAATAATTTGTTTGATCTCAGAATATCTGAGATTTCTGCTAATTTAATTAGCTCAGGTTCAACTGTTTGATCAATAAAGAATCATAATTAATAGGAAGAGATAGGTAGTAATCATACATGCAGGGTAGTTAATGTGATGTTTCAAAATATATATATACATTAACTAGTCATATACTAGTTTTATAATTTTCAACTATCTCTTATAATTATATCATTTTAAAGTTATAAATTGTAAGCCATTTTTAAAAAAGAAACAAAGAAAGAAACATATACAAATCTTAACGCAAAGAAAATAGGTTAATTATCTCCCTTCAATAAAATTCTCCACAAATTTGATGCTAGTGATGCCAAACGAGTTAATTGTTTTAATATAATAATAAAGTGTCTAATAAAGACCACACAACAACTATGCTAAATAATAGAAATATCAACTAGCTGCAATGGTAATATATCTTTTATTTTTTAAACCGTTATATATTAACTAGAGACCAACCGAAATTAGGTTTCGGCTTCGGTTTCGGCGCCGAAAGTAAGCAAAAAGCCTTTTTCGGTGTAGTTTCTGTTTCGGCCGAAACTGATATAGACTTTCGGTCGTCAACCGAATATCTATTTTAACTTTCAAAATTCAGACTGGTACGCTCTTGCTGCATCTATTACTCTTATTGATACGTTCATTTAGTTAAGCTGTTGTGAATTAACCTGTGTGAAGTAGGGCTGTTAAACGAAAAACGGAATTTGAGAGAAAATTATTCATAACTGTGTCCCACGACTTATTAATACTTTTTATCTTGAAAACATATTTTTAAACCCTGTTTGTTTCGCACAAAACAACCAATAACATTATATTCCTTGCAAACACTATTTTGTCAGAGGAGACTTATATGCCTATTGTTTTTTGTTCGTTTTCAAATCCCGAATATTGCTTGTGAATTTGCGATACAAGCACATACAACAGCAAACGCAGATGTTAACGCTAGTCGTCGGCACAGCTATGTGATCTACGTATTCGAAAAGAAAAAAAACACTACAATTTCCCCACTGATGCTGAACGCTCCTAACAGACAAATAGACCGATAGACGTAGATGCTTGGACTTCAAAATGAAGACATAGTGAGACAAAAAGAATTTAGTATTTCATTTTAATGTTCCCCGTTAAACCCTCCAATCAGTTAAGTTTTATTACAATAGCTGACAATATTTGTCTAGTGGTAAAACTGACCTAAAAAGAGTCTTTTTCAAATTTAAACAGGCTTTTAATTTAATGTAGGCCTACACTGAAAAGCAACTTGCAATAGGGCAACTTAAAAAACAACAACAACTTTACAGCGCATGGAAGTTTTTTTTTTTTTTAAGGTTCATCCTCCCACTACAGCTTCGCCAGAGCCCTTAAGACACCTTCAGGAGCTGACTGAAGACTCACCTATTTCGTTAGCAGTATTTGCGTATACATTTTTACATGTTCGTCTGTTGTTCGTTGACTGTATTATGTAACAGTCGTTTCAGCGCATATAACTGTTTTCAACGGGATATGCGCCATACAAGCACAATTATTATTTATTTATTTATTTATCCTTTTTATGGGATTTATTGATATTAAGTTGTATACAAATATTCTTTTAATATGTGCAACTTGTATCATATCTATATTATAATTAGAGTCTATATAAGTCTAAATTTGAAATTCACGACAATACAGTTTTTGATTTCTCACAATCCAAAATCACCAGTATTACGACATCCCTTTTCTTCATATGAAATCCTCAAATTGAGTTATCAATTCTTAATACAAAGGCGATATATCAGTGGTCATCTACGCACTGTCATATATGCCGCAATAGATAAGTTTATTATCTCACTGGTCAAGTCGCTTGATATGCTTTTCAAGTATTAATTCAATAACAATGTTAAATGACAAGCCAGCTTTTATTACCTTTTGTAGATAATTATTAAGTATTAGATGACTGTAGAATAATGAGCACCGAATTGTAGACTGTATTATTGATTTGGCTAGAGCCCCCATTCAGTTAATGAAATATTTATTTATTACGTTGTCTTGTAGTTATTATAATTACAGCTTCAATTGGTAGTATCATTATTTGCGCATTTTGATATTAATTTAGTGTTGTCTAGGTTGGTCCTGATTCAAAATATCCCCTAGTAATCTTTATAACATTGATGAGAGTTTTATTTGATTTCTTCAGGTGTAGGCCTATATTTTATGTTGGCTCAAATACACAGCAAGCATCGTGTTGTTATTGTGTAGTGTTGGCAATGATTATTACAGTATAAATAAAACAAACACAATACTGGAACGTGAAGAACTGATATAAACCGAGTTTTTGTAAATAAACTAATAATTGGTTTAATCACAGAATCATCAATTAGAAATCCGAATGATATGTACACAAGTGGTTAAGAATAGCACATGTCCATAGAATGAATAAGAAATATATTCAATAGACTTTGAATAGCATTGAAACTACTGGTAAAACATTATTTAGTCCTTTATAGTATAAGTCGGTAGGAATTTTATCTCAGAGCACAAGTTACATGTTTACTCGACGAGAGCTGCCAAACAACTGACGAAACTTTCTACTGATTCGCATGGGTCTATAATCTGGGTCGATACGATACTATAACCGAATACAAGGGAGTATATTACATTATATAATAAAATACTAGCGTGCGATGGAATATCCGAATACGACCACTAGCAACGTCGGCCATGTTGTCCGGTACAGTAGCTGGGGAAAACCAAGTACCTTATTAGCTGGGAAAAACCAACGACCTTGGCCTATGAAATAATTTCTATCATTACTACTGCAATTCTTATGAACGATTAGTATCAATTTAATGATTGTACAATGTATAAATTTATGTTTCGTAACACCAGGTTCTAAGGATCAATGGTCCTTTCTATTAATTTGGTTTAAAAAATTATGTTTTTAGTTTAATCTACGCAAATTTGTCTTTTTCTACCTATAACTTACTTTGCGCAGGGGCAGGAGGGAGGGGAGGGGGAACCAAAACCCGGTTTGAAATCGGAAATTGGTTTTGATAAAAAACGATATTAATAACCCTGGTTCTATGTAGTGGCGTAGCTAGGGGAGGGGGAGGGGGTCCGAATTCATAAATCCCCCCGGGCCCCTACTTGAGGGGGGCCCCCAAATGAGTGTCCAAATTGTTTTTTTCTTATGTCATAATGTCGAATGTCAAAATGCAGGGGCCCCTAAAGAGGCCAAGCCCCCCGGGCCCCCAAATCCCTTGCAACGGCACTGGTTCTATGGTTTACTTACATAGAGCAACCATAAACTAGATAATATTATACACAAGTGTGCACTCTTTTTTAAATCTCTTGTATGACATTTTCTATTTACCTATTTTTCGGTTACGGTGTCGGTTCCGGACGAATGTGTAGTGAAATTTGTAAGTAGCGGCTTCGGTTTCGGCCGAAAGTCAATTTATTATATTCGGTATGGTTTCGTTTTCGGCCGAAACAAAAAATTTGGTTTCGGTCGGTCTCTACCGTCTATGTAAATGCAAGTTTAACTCACTGAAATGTGTCTCTAAGCCATTCTGAAATATCGGCTTTGACAGTCAGTTCTCCTTATTCAATGTCGGAAATGTTTTTTTTTAATGAAGATACCCCTTAATTGCATCTCGTAGCGATTTGAGATGTTTTTATTTCCGGCAACATAGGAAAGTGACGTAAGAGAAAGGATTCCCACTAGGAAAAATGAATATTGTCACGTGTTTTGAATCTATTGCCACATGTTTTGAATCTTTTCCCGGTTCTTATTTTTAACAAAATGGTTAAATATAGATTTATAGCGTCGAGTTTTGTTTATTTATTTCCCTTCTCAAACGTCACCTCTGTATGAGGCTATTCCAAATCTCGTTCCTTTGAGAAAACCTCTTCACTTGGTCGTTTATATTCTTGTTGTTTTTATACAATAACCTCACAGTTTTAAATATATATACTTGAACTTTCGGGCTTAACCAAACCCTATAATAAGATGGACCGCTTGCTTTAATATTTCTTTTATTTGATGACTCGAATGACTTTCATTTCGAAATTCCCGATTCCCTTTTGTGCTGTGCACTTCCGTTTTATTAAATCGCGTTGATTTTCTCAATCAAAAATAAAAAATTAAAATCGAAAGTTGTATACAGCGGCATGGGCGCCCGCAGAAAATTTTCTAGGGGGGGGGGGCAAAATATTTTTAGTAATGTTTTAATGTAGTTTTAATTTACTGAGCGCATTTGTATGGTGAACGAACGGACAGAACACTGAAGTAATTGTAGTACACTGTAGTAATGAAGGGCATACTGTAGCAACACATTTTTTATTAGCACAATATATGTATATAATAGACGTAAACCATACAAAAGACCTTACTTTAAACAAACAATATTACAACGTAAATTTATAATAAAATGTATTCTTTAAACAAGAACTGCAGTCGTCTGCTACCGCTACCAAACAAATCTATAATTTTGTCCATAAACTCTTTTTTGTTGCTGTTCACTTTGTCTCTATTTACTCACAACATGCACAATCTTGACAGACGTTCATCTGACATTGTAGATCTAAGCCATAGGTTGTCAACCTTTTTCGGCTCACCGCACCCTTTTAAAATCTTACCGCTCACCGCCCCCAAATTAATTTTAATTAAACATATATAGGCCTATAATTAATTCAAAAACAAATTTATTTGTATTATTAATTTAGAAACATAAGAGATTATTTAATAGCACTATATCATGTAATTTCTGTAATTATTAATGTTTGAAATATAAACTCCTTAAATGGACAAAACAATTAATGCAGGAAATGTTTATTTACAACTGTTAACGTAAATTATTTTAATCCTCTAATAATTAAATCTTGTTATGAATACCACAATGCTGAATGTATATAAAGAAATAATAATAATCAGTAAAACTTGTTATATCACAAAACAGAGCTTGTTCGGCATCACTATTGATTCAAACGTAGAAACATTTGTTAATTAAAGGGAGATAATTATTTCGTTTCATTTGAGCTAATATTTCTGTATTTTTTTCTTTTATAAAATAGAATTAATGGCTTACATTTGTAACTTTAAAATGATCAAACTGTAAAAAGTATTTGAAAAATATTTTAAATATTATATAACTAAAGAATTTATATGTATATTTTTAAGCATTACAATAATTACTCAGTTTGTATGATTACTACGTATCTATACCATTTAACGATAGCTTGAACTAATATCTTAAAGGATTCAAACGGATTAAAGGACATCTCGGTAAAACTGAGATCAAAATATCATTAATATTAACATGTGTTAGGGCAAAAGTGAACGGTCAGCAGGGTTGACAGTCCGGTGAACCAACAATAGGACCAGCCAGCCGCACACCATATTTACCAAGACACGTCACACAGCCATTTAGCAGATGTCGTTACATTACATAAGAACAAAGGGGACCGCAGCGACTGCAAAAAGACAGGAATCTCCCTCTTGAGCATAGTTGGTAAGATCTTTGCAAGAGGCACTATCAAGGCTGCAGGTGCTGTCATCTAGAGTCTATCCAGAGTCTCAGTGCGGTTTCAGAAGCGACTTATCCACTATAGACATGATCTCCTCCATTCGAATGCTACAAGAGAGGTTCCGCGAGATGAATAAGCCATTATACATTGCTTTCGTTGATCTCACTAAAGCATTTGATACGGTCAGCAGAAGTGGACTCCTCAAACTCATGGCAAAAATAGGATTCCCTTCAAAACTGCTCTCTTTCATTGCCTGTTTCTTTTTTTAGAAAACCAGGTGCACAGTGAAGTTTAATCAGAGCCCTTTGAAGTCCGCAGAGGTGTTAAACAAGACTGCGTACTTGCACCCACCTTGTTTGGAATATTTTTCTCGTGTCTACTGCACTATGCTTATGGAGACTGCAACGAGGGTGTCTACCTTCACACAAGCAGATCTGGAAAGCTCTTCAATCTAAACAGGCTCAAAGCCAAAATCTCAAGCAGTGTTCTCCTAGATGGGGAGATTCATAGTAGAATAGCTAAAGCCATGGGCACTATGGCAAGATTTAACACACAAAAAAACGAGTCTGGATGAACTCACTGCTCACACGCTCCACTGAGTCACTAGTTTATCGAACATGCGTTCTGATTACCCTGCTGTACGGCTTTGAGACATGGAGCACATATTCCTGGGAGGAGAGAAAACTGAACACCTTTTACCTTAGGTGTCTCAGACTCGTTTTAGATATAAGATGGCAGGACAGGGTTTCAAACGCAGAGGTCCTACGAAGAGCAGAGTGTCAAGACATCCGTATTACTCTCAGTAACAGACGTCTCAGCTGGCTAGGTCATGTACGCCGAATGCCACAGGGTCGACTTCCACAGGACATTCTATATGGAACGTTAGCTTCGGGACAGAGACCTGCTGGACGTACAAAACTGAGATTTGCGGATGACTGCAAAAGAGATATGAAACAACTCCAAATTGACCCAAACAGTGGGGATATCATGGCGCAGGATAGGCCCACTTGGAGGGCAGGAATCAAAGAAGGTTTCAGGCTTGAGGGAGAGGAGCGCGCCAGGAAAAAGACAGTGGAGAAAAATGTGATCCACTCCGCTACATTCAACTGCAGCAAGTGTGACCGTTCCTGTACGTCCAGGATTGGCCTCTTTAGCCACATGAGGGCTTGCAAGGGAAATGAATCGTCTCTCGAGACGAAAAATGCCGACGAATGTGCTGAACGATCGCTCCACCGTACATGTTGTTGCTGGTAATGTTAGCGAAACTAGTAAGGCATACGGCAAGGTAACAAGTCGATGAAATTTTGGCTACTTTTGTATTCTCGCGTTTTCCGAAAATCAAACTAACTCAAGGCTTCACTATCTCAAATATCAATGTGGTATACCTTATTAATCCCCAAAGATAACGAGATCGATATAACAATGGAAGGAATCACAGTTGTTACAATTAATTATAAATGTTTTAATTATTTATTTTTTTTGGTCTATTGTAGTCCAAATTTTTTTTTAATCTATCAATCGGGGGGGGGCACTTTTCCAGGGGGGGGGGGGCAAGTGCCCCCCTTGCCCCCCCCCCCCCCCCCCCCCCCCCTGCGGGCGCCCATGTACAGCGGAAACATTTAGTCAAACGTAGGAGCGTAGAAGTAATTTAAGATAGCATTATTGGATGCGCACGGAAAATAACATATAAGCTTTATAAATAGAGCAAGCGGTCCATCTTATTATGATCGTTTAACTTAAATTAAATTTCACTTTATTACAAATCAATTCAATAATCAATCATAAAAATATAAGATAAATAATAATTTTCCCCTTATCTTTTTATTCCCAAATGAGGACTCACCGTTGATGACGCATTTTAGTCTAAAAGACAACTGTTTTGAAAGAGAATCATTTAAATTGAATACAAATTAAAGAATTGATCTAATTATAGCTGTTGGTTTTCTTAATTTTATCTAAATTTAATCTATCTATCTATAAATGCAAATCTAGTTTTATCAAGATCGTTAACACGTATATCTTATCTCTTATGATACCGACGCTCATTCTATCCAATCAGAAGATTATTGGGCCCTACACGTATCCGTGGGTTGAGTCTAGTCTTGCATTTTGATGAATGTTTTAAATGATATTTAAATTACTGGTTTTCCTGATTTATTCAGCCTGGATGCCGCTTGGAAAGAAATATAATTAATATGCACTTATTCTTGCATATGGAGAAAAAAAAGTACTAGCATTATAGTAAACTGTTTTTGTGTTGTATTTCTAAGTTATAATTTAATCTCTTACTACTTTACTCTTCTGTCCTCAAGTGTTTATTGGTTTAGTGGTTTAACTATTGGTGTGATTTTTTTCAACGGTGAACATTTTCATAATATTTTTAATATTAATTTTGTTTTATTAACCTAGAGCAGGGGTCGGCAACCTGCGGCTCGCGAGCCGCATGCGGCTCTTTCGATGTCAAGATGAGGCTCTTCAGTTAATAAGTATTAATAATTATATTATTTTACTTTCAAAACTAAAAAAAATATTATACTGCAAAAAATACTCTACAGAGAAAAGTGAGAATATGTGGAGAAGGGAATAGTCAGAGAGCTGACAGCCGCTAGTCACTAGTACCACCTAGCCAGCAACACAGCGGACGGTAGTGTTTAGTCTTCAGTCAGTCTTTCTCTGAGCACAGTTGTGTGTGTGCTCATTTAATCGTTAACGAGAAACAACTATTTCTCGTTGTTTCAACATTGGACGGAGTCGTTTGCGTTCATATGCAACACAGACGACCTTCCGACTTGTCTCATTTGCCAAGAAAAACTTTCACACAATAAGAAGTCAAATTTGTAGAGACACTCACTACAAAACATACCCGATTCGCTCTTAAATATTCAACCGGTGACGCGCGGAAAAAAAGCTCTTAAAGAGCTTCAAAAACAACAGTCGAGTTCTATGCTGAGTAATTGGGCGCGATCTTCAAATAATGTAAATCTGGCAAGGTTTGTAATATCACTACCAATTGCAAAATGAGGGAAACCATTCACAGATGGTGATTATGTCAAAGATTGTTTTATATGTGGAGCTGAAGAACTGTTTCGGGATTTCAAAAACAAAACAGAAATCATGAAGAAAATCAAAGATTTGCCATTGTCTGCTAAAACAGTACAATATCGAACTGCTAAACTGTGTTCAAATGTAACGCATGCAAGTGGAAGACATTCAAATTTCTATGAAGAGTCTTCCGACATAAAAGACACGGCACAAGTAATCCTTTTTGTAAGGTATATGTCGTTCCAAGGTCCAAAAGCATAAATGCTAGAATTGCTGCCGCTCTCAGGACAAACTCGTGGAGAAGATATAGCAAATGCTGTGCAAAAGTGCCTGGAAGACTATGAAATCGAGATAAAGAAAATCTTTCCATAGCAACTGATGGAGCCAGAAGTATGACAGGAATACATAATGGGGTACAACGATTCTTCGGCAATAAATGAGCTACGAAATTTTAAAGTTTCACTGCATAATTCATCAAGAGGCGCTTTGTGCTCAAATATTTCCAATAGTTGAGGTGACGAACTTGGTAATGAAAATCATTAACAGCATTTTGGCAAAAGCACTCTACCAGCGCGAGTTTAAAGAATTTCTTGAAGAAAAAGAAAGCCAGTATTCTGATCTATTTCTGCACAATAAAGTGCGATGGCTTTCCAGAAGTAACGTATTGAAACGTTTTGCTCCTTGCTTGAGTGAAATAAAAACATTCTTCAATGAAAAAGGTATTGTCCATCCCGAATTGAAAGAAGATAAATGGTTTGAAAAATTCAACTTCATTTTGGATATCACAAAGAAACTAAATGGGATAAATCTAAAACTGTAAGGAAAGGGAAACCCAGCCTATGCCTTGCCTGAAGAAGTGGCTTGTTTTGAAATTAAATTACTTCTTTTTGTCGAAGACATGGAGAGCAGTAAATTACTTCATTCCTGAAATCTGAAGCAATATCGCGATGAAACCAATGCAACTATTGACACGAATTACTTCAGCATGGTTTATCATGGCTATAAACAAATTGAAGGATGGATTCGCTGAGAGATTTGAGCAATTAAAAAACAAACGCAAGTACTCTAGCGTTCAAATTAAATCCTCTCAACACAAATACAAAGGATATTGCTGGATTTCAAAACGATACAGTTGTGGAGTGGCAAGTTCACAGAACTCAAGACAAGTTAGAAGATTTGTAGGTCCAGAAAAGCATGCACGTGCGCTGCACAACTGGACAGCTCTAAAAGAAATGCCGCGAGTTGAGGCATTCATATTTGAGGCATGGAATAGTCTTTCAGAATGGTACAGTGATGTGAAGAAGTTGGCATTTGGAGTGCTGACGATCTTCGGGTCAACATATTCGTGCGAGCAAGCATTCTCTTTTATGGATATAATAAAAAATAAAGTAAGAAGCCAACTAAGAAATAAAAATCTAGAGGCGTGCTTGAAACTGAAAACAAGTTATGAGCTAGATTTAACCAAACTTTTAAAAGGCATGCAAGGCCAATGCTCCCTTTCATGTAACTATTGTAACTATCTATTACTTAATAATCATAGTTACATTATTTGATTACTTATTTCCAGAGCCGTTGCAAGGGATTTGGGGGCCCGGGGGGCTTGGCCTCTTTAGGGGCCCCTACATTTTGACATTCGACATTATGACATAAGAAAAAACACTCCTTTGGGGGCCCCCCTCAAGTAGGGGCCCGGGGGGATTTTCGAATTTTGACACCCCCTCCCCCTCCCCTAGCTACGCCACTGCTAATTTCATTATTCTAGCAGACCTAGCTAAAACACTTTAATATGTTTTGTGCGGAATATGTGTATGTTTTTATATGAATAAATATTATTTCATATTCAAAGCTATTTATTTTAAATCAAAGTTATATACCCAATCTCAATCAAATACCATAATATTGACACAAAAATGTTAGTGGCTCTTTAAAAACTGGTAAATTGTGTAAATTGTAACTTTTGGCTCTTCAGTCTCAAAAGGTTGCCGACCCCTGACCTAGAGGTAATGGGACCTATACAGAAATGCATATAACCTTTTCTACCGCAGATTGAAAAGAAATAATTTTTTCACTCAGAATCAAATTCTCTAAATTCTCAATTTTATATCTACACAGTCTGCACGTGTGAGGTTTAATTATCGTTTAATATTTTTATAAATTTTAATCCATTTATTAAAACAGTTTTAATGTTTAAGTTCGATGATATTAACTCAATATTTTTATACTTTTTAAACATATATTTATCTTTACGGTGAGTTAATTTTGTAATAACTAATGGCAGAGATATAGAAACAATTTGAAATAAAGATAAAAGAAACTATACACGTCGTTAGATTCCATTGAAAATGTGTCTGTAAGAAATGTTGATTGATCTTCTTTTTCTACTTCGTTCTCAAGTGTATGATTTGGAGGATTTAGACAACAAGTCCAATACTTGTGATGAATTGCGCCGTGGCTGTCAGTGGTTCCAGTCCACCATATATTTTGACATTGAAGGTAGCTTCCTGTGACCATATGGCTGACCGGGTAGAGTGGTACAGGGGGCAGGTTTGAAGGACATGGGTACATTTCACTTGTTCGTTAATTCATCTGAAGAAGTTGTTCGCCGTCCAATCTCGACATTAAAATTCGACAAGTTCAATTTGTTTGTTTTTCTAGTAACGTTCTCTATGACACACAGTTTTTATTTCCTTGAAAATGTACGTTATTTAATGTACGTTATGTTACGTTATGTTACGTTATGTAACGTTATGTAACGTTATGTTACGTTATGTTACATTATGTTACGTTATGTTACGTTATGTTACGTTATGTTACGTTATGTTACGTTATGTTACGTTATGTTACGTTATGTTACGTTATGTTACGTTATGTTACGTTATGTTACGTTATGTTACGTTATGTTACGTTATGTTACGTTATGTTACGTTATGTTACGTTATGTTACGTTATGTTACGTTATGTTACGTTATGTTACGTTATGTTACGTTATGTTACGTTATGTTACGTTATGTTACGTTATGTTACGTTATGTTACGTTATGTTACGTTATGTTACGTTATGTTACGTTATGTTACGTTATGTTACGTTATGTTACGTTATGTTACGTTATGTTACGTTATGTTACGTTATGTTACGTTATGTTACGTTATGTTACGTTATGTTACGTTATGTTACGTTATGTTACGTTATGTTACGTTATGTTACGTTATGTTACGTTATGTTACGTTATGTTACGTTATGTTACGTTATGTTACGTTATGTTACGTTATGTTACGTTATGTTACGTTATGTTACGTTATGTTACGTTATGTTACGTTATGTTACGTTATGTTAGAAATGACGAGAAATGCTAGATCTATCTTATGTTTTTCTTATCTACTACAGACGCTCCTTATATTAAGAAGATTATTGCGTCCTACGCTCGTCCATGGTCTGAGTCTAGTCTTGCAATTTTTTATTAGTGTTTTAAATACCCAGTGGCGTATATGAGCGGCCGCCCCAGGGCGCTGATGTTCGGACTGGCTCTAAAGACTATTGGAAAATTTACAAAATAATATTTAAAAACAAAACAGAGTAGGGCCTACGTCTAGTTAAAAAATGTAGCAGTTTGTTAGAGACACAAATTTCTGTTAAATAAAAACACTTCTCCGCCTCACATACAACGTTAGTGCAAACTATAATTCAAAATAGGCGCCACTTTTACCCCCAACCCCCTTTCCCTCTACTACCAGGGCGCTATTTCCCCCATTGTCACACCACTGGCTATACTCAATCGTATAACTGTGTTTCTATAAGATCCAGTGTTATCTTATAATTATATTCTTATAATTAATAAACGTTCCATTTAAAAAGAGAAGATTATTCCAAGCCTACAGTTATCCATGGTTGAAATCTTGTCTTGCAAGTCGATACAAGTTGTGTTTTTTTTAACTAGTTGGTTTTCCAGGTTAGATCAGATATCTTTGTGTATCTGTTTGTTTGTTTTTTGTTTATCATGTAGAGTTATGTAGAGTTAGGGTTAGGGTTAGATACAACTGAGGTAATCTTTATTACAAAATCCAAATGTCTTTATTCTTGTGTCTCCTATCACCCAGGAGCGCTACAATGAGACCCGGTTTCAAATGTAAGGCGCTTTTTTTTTTTTTAAATATATTGTTTTCTTGCTTTTTGACGAGAAATTGTATTTTTCTTTGTTGTATTCCCTAAAGCATTTATTGTTTGAACACACAAAAGAAGGACGAAACACCTACACATACACACACACAAAACGCGGGAACCATGTCATAAGCTAACAATAAGACCACGTGATGTATCGGCCATTGAAGTTATGGGGGAAATAAACAAAAAGATTTCCAACTTGATGATTCTATTCTAGAGTAAGATCAAAATATAGACGGATCACTTCCGGCGCATAATAAGTGACGTCACTTGCAGTACAAAAAGAAATGGCGATAGATAAGTGGGCAGAGATGAGTAGTTAATGTGTGTGTTTATGTATCTTTAATGTGTGTTTGTGTGTGAATTTGTTGAAATTATTCAAGGATCATTTAAAACGACACTTGACTTCGTACGCATCGTATGTTTGGAGCTAGAATTGTTTTACATGATGGCGTTGTTTGTGCCACTTAACTTGCATATTACATAGGCTACATGCTTATAGACTTTTTACAAGTTTATATTGTGTATTCAAACATATTGTTATTGTATTTGTAAATACAGGTATAGTGTTAGCGATTAATGTAACGTATAGACAAAGTAAAATATTATATATTGTTTAATTATTGCTTGCAAAACACTGCAGAACATACACACACACATACACACAAACTTAAACCACAGATAAGCGTAGATGAAACATATTATGTAATTTTTTTTTAAAAATCGAACGTCGTTAACAATATCAAGAAGGGTTTTAACGGCAATGATAGATTTACTTGAAACAAAGTTTGTATGTAAGTACATACCATTGTTTTAAATTTTCATAAATGTTAAATAACTAATAGTTCAATAGTAACGTAAATATGTACATAGTGCTACTGAATTTTATTAACAAATTTCGATGTTAAAATCTTCGCTGCTAAATTATTTCAGCTTGAAGAAGAACCTTTTACGAAAAAAATATCTCAATGAATAAGTTAGAAAAGTAACTTACAATTAATGCTAAAATACAACTTCTGTTGTATTGCGATTCCTTCGCATTGTTGATATAAAGTTAGTTTCGTAAGACAAAATGAGGGGGTTCATTTTATTTAAAAAATGACATACTTGACTAGATTTATAAGACAAAACAAAATCGAATTCATCTAAATTCATTCAAAATTATTTATATGTCTTTATCTTTTATTTAAAATAAAGTCATGTTTTTTTTCACATTAATAGTTGTTGTTTTTTAAAACGCTATAAATAAATACTGTTTGATAATTTAAAAAATGACTACTGATGCGGATCCATTGATGCTATTTTAAGAAACGATTGTAACCCATCTTAACCGATAATGTGGTAGCAAAAAAAAAAAAATTGATTTTCCAACTAGACTCCTAGCTCTTGACAGTCTACATATAGGCTTAGTCTATTATTTTGTAAAGGGGTACGTTGCCGAGTGGCAGAACTTTCGACTGGCGTACCGAAGGTCCTGGGTTCGAATCCTGGTGAAGGCTAGGATACGTTCACGGGTATGTAGGGTGTCCCTGAGTCTACCCAGCTCTGTGGGAAACTGGTGAACGCTGTTTCACCGGCCCTATAGATTAGTTTGGTCTGACGGGATACTTAACTACTTACTGATTATTTAGTAAACATGAATCAAATGTTTGTTTTGGAGCGTAATCATTAATTGAAATAAATAGCGTTATGAAATTTAATAAAGCTCAATTAAACTGCCAACTAGATTCTACTAAGATTATGTGAAAATTCATCTACAAAAATACTAATTATTTGGCTTACACATTTGACAATATGCAATATGGTTATATGTAGCATTCTCATTTCGAATATATATTAAAACATAATGATACTATAGCCTATCAATCTATTTGTTTAATATGCACGATAAACAAGATCTGAACATTCTTAAATGTCCGAAAAAGACGCCAATTAATTATGCATAAACTCTAAAGCAAATACTTGGGCACTGAAATTAAGATATTTTGTTGGAAGATACTTTACCTTAATTTCTTTTTTTCTTTTTCAATATATTTAAAAAATCAATTTAAGGTAATCGTGTGCTAATCAATGTAAAGGTGAAGGTCATTAAGATCCATTGAGATTCCGATAAAAATTCCGATGATCAATTAAATAAAAATAACTATAAAAATCCAACTTATAGACAGTTTCCCTAGGCCTAGTCTGAAAGTCTATACATGTAGATCTATACGTGTCATCACTTACGTTTACAGTACGCCAGACCGGAAATAAACGTTCTGTTGGATCAAGAACTACTGACAATCATTTTGGGTCTCCAATTGGCTCAGTGCTATTAGTATACTAACATATTTACACTCAAAGAGGATTGATAGGGCAAAGAAAAGGCGTTGCCAGGAAGAAAAAAATCCTTTTTATTATAATTTTCAAATATAATTTTTTCATTTTTTTATCATTTCAAAAGTCCAAATAAAAATTGTATTCATTGTTTTTTCTTGGGAATTTTGTATGGAAAAAAACATTTCGGCCATCTGCCTATGTTAGCATCACAATGAAAAAGTTTCTCAAAACATCCTACGCACATCCTTGGTTTGAGTCTAGTCCTACATTTCTATTAGTGTTTTAAATGATGTTAATTTACTTGTTTGTCCAGGCAACCCATTCCATGCCCCGGCTGCCATTCGGTAAGAAAGAATCCTTATATGCATTTGTTCTAGCATAAGGGATAACGAAAGTATTTTTGTCCTTATGTTTATCTGAGCATTGTAACAGAGTGTCTTTGTGTCGTGTTTATTAATTATAATTTAATGCCTTATGTATTTTTACTACTTTACTCTTTGCTCTTCTGTCCTCTGGTGTTTTTTAGATTTAGTGATTTAACTATTGGTGCTTCTCTTGTCAGTTGTGAATATTTGCTGGTAATGAACCTTGCAGAATTTTTCTGAATTCGTTCTAAGTTTTTAATGTTTTCCTTAGTTGATGGGTCCCATACAGATGATGCATATTCTAGCCTATAGGTCTAACTAATGTGAGATATCATTTTTATGAAGCCTAATGTGTTGTTAATTTTTTAATTAATTCATCAATATGTGGATTCCAAGTTATCTATTCTCAGCTATTCTCAGTTATCTGAGAATCTATATAGATCTACTGCTATGGAAGGAAATATTAGGGTTCGTACCTCAAACGAAGCCCCAAAATGTGACTTTTATTCAACGTGTCCTTTACACGATGTAGTCTGTCTAAAGTTTAAAGTCTTGCAATAATTGGTTGTGTCTATACACTAACATTTACATATAATGTATATAGGGGTCCGTTTCAAGTTTCAGACTATTGGTCGCATTTTGTCATTGGGTGTTCACCGAGGAGGCTTCCTTGTAGAATATCTCTTAGGAAAACTCACTATAAGTGTAATATCATTTCAATCTCCCTTTAACTACAGTTACAAGTTACAAGGCTTAGGGGCAGCATTCGGTATAAATCCACTCCACTCTGGTGTATATATACACTAGCTCAGGTGTTACAAAATGTGAAAGAAATTAGATATTCGTTTCAAATATCCCAAGAAAAGTTAGAAAAATATTTCATGGCTCGTTTAAAATTTCATTGTTCTGGGTATTAGGCTATAGGCTAGTTTTGTTCAGCTTTACTTTCACTTTTTGTGCTTTTATAAAACACTAGCTATTGTATCTTTAGTTTCCAATGTAGCCCTGAGCCAGTAAAAGTTGGAAGCAATCGCCCCGCCACTCGCTCCAGTTAAAAGATTAAATTACTAAAATGACTATAATATTCAATAGAAAACAAGAATTTCTCTAGCGACGAAACACTAGAAAGCAATGTCGACTTAGTGGGTTGATTTACCAGCAAGGGGCGACAACACTGAATGTTTGAAAGGTTTACGTGTTGAATTATTTATTTCACTTCAAAATGGGTAAATGGAATCAATACATTACAAAAAAAGTTCCCCTAACAAGGTCACTCCCATTGAAAACGAAACACTACTTTTGTTTGAAGGATCTGATTTTTCTGAAGGCCACAGTCCAATTTGTTATACATATAGGACTAAATATTTATATATAAAAAATAAAATCATTGTATAAAAGGAAATTATTTTTTTCTAAGAGTAAGAGATGATTTACTATATTATTGAATACTGAACAACACCAACAGTTATTCTTTGATCAACAATGCTATAGGCCTAAAGTTAACGTTTTGTTGTTTTTTTAAATTTGCATATTTTGTTTAATAGTTATGCGGCGTCACATCCCTCGATCACCCCACTCCCATGGCCACATCTCACCCCTCAAAATTTGACTACTTCACGCCTTCTCCGGGACTTCTCCCACTATACTTCCTCCACTTTAACGTGCGATATTATTCACGACAGCTCCTCCCACCTCCCCTAAACATACTATAATCCTTTTTTTTTAAGCCACATAAATCATATTATAATGCCTACGTGTTATGCTTAAACATAGATGTGTAGCATGGGGTTTTAGCTCACAGTCATAATATAGGGCTCTGAAGATGTTCACTGTGTGCTGAATGCAAGTGCAAGCTCGTCCCGGCAGTTTTGACATGCTCCGTGTTGAAGCTGAATGTTATTTACCACAACTAGCACTGCCTTTACACTGGTGTATGACCTAGTTACTAGTTATGCTTACTGCAGTTGGGTGACCTACATATCCCTATAACACTCTTCTTCTATGTCTGTCTGACCTACAAAGTGTATATATCACTTGAGATTCCAGACTGTGTTGGGCTACCCCTCTCCCCCTTTTTAAAAAAAAACAACTCTTGAACTATGCACGCGCCACTTCCTGATGTAAAACGTTCCCTCTGGAAGTCTGCAAGTTGTGATCGATTCTCTGACAGACGTACACTGGGTTCCCATAGAGCTCTGCTTGTGGGTGAGTGCCTTGTGGGGGTCAAGGTCAACTTATCGATCGCCTGGCAGCCAGCCAGACCCGGCCACTGCTTGATAGCCTGGTAATCACGACACTGTAAGCGAGGGAGGGATAGAGAGAGGAGAGGAGAAGAAAAGGTATACTTAAGCAAGAAATGTAGAATGAAAGAAATTTGAAGGTACGTTCATGTCTAAATGGAGGGGGAAATACTGAGGTATGCTATCATGTTATGAGGCGCGAGGTACGCTTACTTTATGTGTTTCATTCCATGAACATAAATGATACATTGTGTATAACAATCACATTATGTAGCTCATGTCTTCTATTTTTTATAGTTGACTAAACACAACTAAACTTGGCATCGTCCACGCTAGCATACCTCATTAGATCACAAGTTATTGCTTTTTTTTTTTACCCTCAACCTATTTTGTGTGAATCTGAGTATTCAAGTTTGTGGAATATGTACAATATGTAAAACCAAAGTGTTTAATTTTGTCTCTCAACCTACAGATTAGAAATGTAATGTATGCAATAATGAATTGTCAAATTCTTGTGTAACAGAACTTAAAAGCTCAACACGCAGAAATTTAACAAGCCACTTTTAAACAAACGTATTCAAACACTAAATAAAGACATAAATCTTGTGTATTGATAAAAGCCATGATTTATTTTTTTAATGTTTTTTTTTGTCTGTTTTTTTTTCCTCATGTATTTTATGTACAAATGCAAGAGACCGTAAGCCATATTAATTAACATCACGGGGTCTCATATACAGCCAGATTTTGTTTTCTCTTCAAAATTAAAACATAGAAAAGGATGGAAGTTGTGGTCACATAATGAAATATGAAAACATGCACATAGACGAATTGGCGGACATACCTAGAACAGACATCTAAATAGACTACGTTTAACACACAGACTTTTCAGCCCTCGATCAACCGCTCGTTGAAATACTATAACATTTCACGAACTGTTCTTGAAGAAAATGTCACTTTCTCTATAAGGTATTCAAACTATAATAAACTAGTTTTTATACCCGTCAAAATGAGGAAAAAATTATGGCTATAGATCTAATTCGTTTAAATTTTTAGTTTAGTTTTAATATCAGAATATCTTTATTATAGTTTCATATTTACTATATAGAACGACTAGATCTACCACGCAACACACTATTTTATAATTAGGCCTAACGTTTCACTAGTCTTTAAAGAGTAAAGTCAAGGACTACCGTGCAGGTGTATGAGCAACAGAAATTTGAATCAACGGTCTGAGAAGTCAATGTGTTTAAAGTAGTTTTTTTTATACAAAGTATTATTAATACATTTTTGTACAATGTAACATAAACATTTGAAAAAAAATCGTATTAAAACTTCATTTAAAAGAATGATAGTGAATATATTAATAACACACTATACAAAGCAGGCGATTTCTTTAAAACATCAGATTTAACAGAGAGAAAAAACACTAAATAATTTAAAACTTTCTTTTCTGAGCTTTGCATCGTGTTGATAAATTGAGACATTACACATAAACCGTAGATCTAGGTAATGTATGTAATCCCACCTTTCCAATATGTTTTCCTTTTCAACATAATCAATACACAGACAATACACGACAATTAAGTTATAAGCTCTGTCATTAGTCAGTTAAAGCCACGTGTCTTCAACACCCAGAATGTCTAACACATATAAATACGCATTTTCACTGGCTCCTCGAATACCCTCGGTGGTTATTGGACTTCCACCAACACACGGGATGGACTTGAAGCAAAGGAACCAACCGGCCAGAGTGTGATCAGCTTTATAAAAAAAAAAAAAACGAAGGGCGACTCTAATTGCAACATGAGTGAAAGGAAAAAAGGGGGGACGGGGGGGGGGGGGGAGAGAGAAAACGGAGGAGGAAATCGATAACGGAGCGCCCCCCCCCACACACACACACTGTCACGTGACATTACGAGAGGGAGGAAACCAAATGGAGAGAGTTGAACGGCAGATACTTAAGAGGTAAAAATAACTAGGGTAGGCGATTACATCCTATTCATGGTGTGTGTCTCTAACACAGTTACAGTGGAAAGTTTACGCACACGGTGTATACAATATATAATATTATATAGACACGTGATTGCATCAAAAGCATTCAACAATTTCCATACAAAATAATGTAGAGTTTAAAAACAACAACAACAACATTACCGCGACAAGATCTTAACAGATCAACAGTGGAATTACTGTAAACACCAGGCTACGACCACATATTAATATAACGGAAATACATTAAGGATATATTAGATACCCTTCTCAGCTAACACACAAATAACTACTATTCTTCTAGTTTTACATTAAGTAATACCTTCAAAATGGTGGATGTACTAAGCTAGATGAAAATACAAATGCCACTAGACAAAAGAAAAAAAAAGAAATTATAACTACATAGATTATAGCGATATCAGATCGACCTTCACATTTGCTATTCTACGTTTGTGACAAGCTTATTTTCATACCATTTAACTATAGGCCTACTTAGAGAACACTGATATATCACCCTCAGTCCTAAACTGTATTAAACTATACTTAGACAACACTGATATATCACCCTCAGTCCTAAACTGTATTAAACTATACTTAGAGAACACTGATATATCACCCTCAGTCCTAAACTGTATTAAACTATACTTAGACAACACTGATAGATCACCCTAGTCATAAACTGTTGATTACTAACTGTACTTTAAATACATTCGGGGACAAGAGTATTAAAGCTTGAGTCAACAGATTAGATAGAAGATGTCAAATCCTACACAGCACAATCACAATGAGTCGGTCTACTGAGTCATTCCCTGGACCAGGCTACAGAAATGTAGCGACTTGATCAAGAGTGTTACATGATTCACTCACTAATGAGTGACATGGTACTTAAAGCCGTCTCCTTCACCCCGGTGTTACTGGCTGTTCTGCCGCACTCCAGTGATTCAGCCTTCTATAAACTACATACTACAAGAACTTTAGGAAGTACGCAGGTGTACTGTACAATGGCATTTAATCCATCTATTGACCTGTCAATGTACTGACTTTTATTTATACCTATATCTGAAGGATGGTAGCTAACAGAATATCTGAATATCGCTTACAGTATCTGATAATATATATAAAGCCAAGTCTGTGTACACAAAAAGCTAAACCTAAAACTCTCACATTGCAAACTATTTACTATGAACTATTATTATTATGTAATCAAGTCAAATTTCCATTTATTTGGATCAATAAAGTAATCTTATTTTAACATTATTGACCCGTGACGCAAAACGAGGAAACTTTCATAATACAGTTATACGAGATTTTTCAACGAAGACGGTAAAACGAGATGTTCTATCAAGACCGTAAAAAAAACGAGATTTTATTCTATGAAGACAGTAAAAAAAATTACGAGATTTTAATAATAATTTTTATTATATCAAGATAGGCCTACCAGAACTAGATTTTCTAGCAAAACGGCTAAGGGATATTTCTATGCCAGAGCAAAAATAAAATTATAATAAATGCATCATTGGCTTACATTATTTTATAACAAAAATGGTTTTTGACTATAATCATGAGTATTTTTGTATAGCACCTATTATTATAATATAGCCTCGAAGATTTCCAATATCTTATCTATCACAGCCGCTTTGAACTAAACCAACCATTGAACTAAGAACAGCAATCTAATTACAGTCTATGGAAGAGAATACACGATGCAGCTGAAACCAACAGAGCAACACACCAACATTTCCTATCAACAAAAGAAAACAGCTCCAGTAAAAATTATAGGAAAGTGAAGAAAACAAACGTCTATTAAAGTCAAAAGTTTAAATTTTGGTATCTAAACCAGGGCTCGGCATTCTTTTGATAATAGCGCACTAAAGTAGGATGTCTAATTCATTCAGCGTGATACCAGCCTAAAACTCACCCTGCTCTTTGTGAATCGCTATGCACGCCAAGTCTGACAAGCATTCCATTGTCGACCCCTGAGCTAAACAAAGTTAGACAGACCGAAAAGAACAAAACATCCTCAGCACTAACAAACTATAATTCCAAATCTGTGTGAACATAATTGTGTAGTTAACAATAATTCGATAACTCTAAGTGAAATGTGTGTAGTTTTTCAGCAAACTTTAAAAAAAACCTTTACAAACTATTCTAGTTAACACATTGTCTAGTCCGCCCCTGAGCAATACAGACATTTTAAGAGCATCCGGTCTGACAGTCGTTGTTTTTTTCCAACACCTGTTGTAGACAAGGCATGCTGGGCCAGGTAGGTCTAAAATAGATAAGGTGGGGAAGGGGGAGGATAGAGAAATGTCATTCCAATGAGCGATGCCTGGAGTTTGAGTCCCTGTCGTTGTCAACTACTGCACACCTGCAAACAGTGCCTGCTGTAAAATACAACAGTCTGTTTTAAATGAATATTTAACAGGTAGACTGTGTGGGAACATATCTCTTCCCACAACTCATTCAATAAACTTTTGTTTACAATGCTTCAGGGACAAAACTAAAAGCTCTAGTTTGTGTTCAAAGAATGTGACACGAGAGGATATTGTGTATAGAATCTGGACATACATTCCACAGGATACACGGTCAGTTTAACTGGTGGAGATAGTCAAACTAGTCGCAAGTAAACAAAACAACTTACATGAACATATTTTAAGAAGCTACAGTGCAGCTGTAGATAGTTGAATAACACCCCGGAAAAATCTACGAAAACAAAATAGAAGGGACTATAAAATACCTTACATAACAAGGTAATCAATTGATATTTTGACAAACTATTTAAAACCTTAGACCATGGCTACATAAGTCAGAATATTTGAATAAAAGAAAGCATTACAACTATTCACTGACCTAAATACGGCGTTAAGGTCGCCTGACCTTTCCAATGTTACATTTAAAGACAAATTCACTTAATCAACATTTTTTTCTTATTCCTACACCGATCCGATGTAACCAAATATAAGAAGTATATGTAAATATTAAAGCAACCTAACCCCCTCCCATTTTCCAAAAACAACAACAAAAGAAAACAAGATCATAAACTTTTTTAAGTGTTAAAAATTTCCCCAAACTGTGGAACGATAAAACGATATCTTGGACTAAAGATAAAACTATGACGCTCATATTTACTATGACAAGTATTTGCGTTTAGACGCAGATATGTTGTATCTGCCGGAAATAGAATATCAACCAGCAGGTCGCTCCTAGCTTACTTCCTGTTTACATTAATTAATGTCCGTCCACCGTATGCTTACATTAAATACAACTTTATTTTCACACAATTAATATGTCAACTGCAAGCAAACTTTTACACAGTTGTAAGATGATTGGGAAAAAGAAGCGAATACTTTTTGTATTTATTTGACTATCAAAGAGTGAGGCTCGTCCGGTGATTAATAAAACTATTAAATTCTTTTTCATGGGTGAATAGTTACCATGTTAACAGTATCGGCTGATACAGCAAGAGTTTCTCAATGACAATACCTTTCAATAATTCTCGACAACACGCTTCAAACAAAATTTTGTCTTCAAATATTCATACAGTACCAAACCCATTAAACGGTGAACACAGGAAAAACAAAACAAATACCAAAAGGTCCCTTTACAAAAAAAAATTATATAAAAAAATCGCGCGATAACATATTCACATAAACATTGATACAAATTTGAGACTCCTTTCTCATACTCCTTACACACACACAAACACACAATTATTCGATCCTAGTTTCCAGACAAACTATTGATCAACGATTGGTTTAGTAATGGAGCCGAACACTTGGACATGGCTTCAACATAAAGAAGGAAGTCGTACAGCATCAAGAGAAGTCTTACAACTGAATGGGAGGAACTTCTTACAAGACAACCTGGGAACAGCTCTGTCCACCCACACAGACAACAACAAAAACTGTTTAAAAAATGGCAACATAAATAATTGCGCTGACTAGTTCCAGCAAAAACACACAATGACAAAACTTTAGGCGTGGGCTTATTTACTGACATATGATCACAAATGGAAATGTACTGACTTAATCAGAATAAATAAACGTACATTAAATTAAATAAATAAAATGTGTACAAAAATGAAGGAAAAGAAAGTCTTTGTACAACAAGCAAATAAATAAATGTGTAAACATAAAAGATGGACATGTATAACCTTCTTGTTACATTGTGTATATTGTGTATATTATATACTAATATCTGAACTCACAGAGTACACAGCCAGGGTCAAGGGGAAGACAGAAAATACACGCGCATGAGAGAAAGAGAGTAGGAGAGAGAGATTGACGGTGGGAGAAAAAGCGAGAGTGCGGGAGAGATAGACAGGAAAGTTAACACAGAAGAGAGAGAGAGAGAGAGCAAAAGATCGGTGGAAGTTAACAATAGAAGATGAAGAGGAGAAAGAGATATGAGGAGACAATACAAAGCTGTTAAGTTGTCGCTACTTGAATGTCGGCCCTATTCCGTAAATATCAAACTATTAACATGAACTGACACTAGCAATGTGTAGCAAGCAACAATTTCATCACACTAAAACTTGGTCACTAGCCAACTTCTCTTAATGTCCTTAATGGTCTCTGAATATATATATATATATCGAGAGAGACACATATATATCGAGAGAGATATGTCATCTATAAAGACACGCCTGCTCATAAGTTAACCAGCATTAACAGTCAAAGAAACCATGAAATGTGTTGTTTTGTTTTTTTAGAATTCACAGCCTAATTATACCCATCGGACAAGACAACTAGGCGCAAATGTTCATATAAATAAATAATGCTTTTAAAATACTTTCCCATTAATTTATATAAATATATTTATATATAATATATCTAGCAGTTGAATGCAAACTAATACGAAGTCACACACAGAAAAAAAAAAACAGTGGACATCTATGCACCTGCATAACAGCTGCGAACGCCTGCAATATACTGCGCCTAGTTTACATTTTTGATTTTAAAAGATATGACATAGTTGATAACATTATGATAATATAGATCTACCTATATAATATATATTTATTTACCGTCGTTGTGATTAGCAATAACCTCGTTTGATAAACGTTTTTGCTATGCTTTTTCTCAATATAACCAACGCAATACTTCTGCAATATTTCTGCAATATTTCTTTTGTTTTAGGAGTTCCATGTTCTTCCAGGTGAACTAAAAAGTGGAGGAGGGGGGAGGGAGAAGGGGGAGGGGTGAGGGTGAGAAATACTAGATCCATATCCAAGGTTTCTGTCATCTGCACACTATTTTAAAAACTCTTGAATAAATAATTAATTTAAAACAAAAAATGTCACAGCAACTGTCTTTGTCTATTGGCACACTGGTAGATGGTGTATATAGTCAACTGTTTCTACAGTTCATAGGAATGTTATTACATGTATTAGAAGAATAGTTTATAGCCCAAATCAGTCACGTGATAAATTATATTTACGTTCAATAAATAAAATTCTGTCTGTACACTAAAGAAAAAAACAACCACAATGTCATTTCAATCTAATGTTATCACCATGACCACCAGTTGATATAGTTTTTTTTATCAACTCTCTCTATATTGGTCAACAGAAGGAGCCTCCAAGTTTCACCACAGGGAGAGAGGTGAACAATGGCAAGACAAGCAGTTGACACAAAGGTCAACGTAGACCAGTCCATTCAGGTCAATGTAGACCAGTCCATAGAGGTCAAACAAGACCCGTCCACCATTGGTCAATGACTAGAGGCTACACCCATCAAACATGGCCGCATGTTATTGTATTTTTACTCCAAGTTACAGGCCATTACAATTGTATCGAAAGAAAAATAAAAACATTTAAAAAAATCAACAACTAGCTAATACAAGACATGCATCTCCACAAATGTCTAGCTACAATAATTGAACCACTATATTTTCTGCCAAATACAACTTGACAAAAGATACAAAACAACAACTACCACCACAATTTCTTAAAACGAAGAAGGACAAGACTAGAATAAATGCATAATGAAAAGAATTCAGATAGTATCAAATATTTTCTCTAACAGCCAAACAGTGTTGCCTAGGTAACTGAACAGTGATGTACGGTGATGATGCATGCAACAGAAGGGGGAATGGAGGAGGGGGAGATAACTTATATGATACTTAATAATAACTTATCACAATATAATCATTCAGAGTTGTCTTTTCCTTGGCCTCAGAGGTCAAGGACAACAGTGACACCATAGGGTAACATAACAATCAACCAGTGTTACACAACAGAATGTAAGCCTGTATGGTCCACTCATATACTCCTCCTTGGGAGGTAGTACTTATGACCTGTATTAGCAGACTTGTATATTATCCAAAATGACCTGATGATTTATGAATCACTAGGAAAAGTTCAGGACTTAGAGGACGACTGGGAGTAATCCAAAGGCATGGCGTCTGTATCGTAATGGAGGTCGTGAAACTTTGGATGCGAGGGCAGTTTAAATCCATTGAACAGAAGGTCAGCCGTGGTGTAGTTGTGCCAGTGGGGGTTCATCAGCAGCTCCGAGTCCGACGGTCGCCTGGTATCCCGGGGAGCTGGCCGATCGGACACACCACCACCACCGCCGCCGCTGGGAGAGCCGCAGTCGCTCCCGCTTCTCTGGTGGCCCCGGTTGGAACCATTTTCCACGGGAACTCGCTGCGAGGCGGCGTGGTTGTAAGATCTGTACTGGGGGGAAACGTGGCTGCTGATACCACTCTCCACTATGATAGGATTTCTGTTGATATCCGATATTTTAATACTTGGCACACGTTGATGTCTTTCACCAAGGTACGCACTGTCTTTGGATTGGATGTTGGGAGATGTCATGACCCTGGAATTTGTCGGTTTTTCTTTACTGCCTTTACTCCTTTCCCCGTTGTGATGGCCACTCAGCCCGAAATGGTTGACTGGGGCAAAAATGTAGTGGTCAGTGGAACCAGGTGACCGCTGAAGTTTCAGCGTGGTGCCCCCAAGGGTAGCCTTCGGGATCGTCAGAGGTGGCACACTTTTGCCTTTGGCAGGCTTCTCTGGCTTGCTCTCCCCGTCTCTTGCCCCGTGCTTGGACCCAGCCCTGGGATGAGGCGCAGAGGGCGATGGGGCAGTAGACTTGGAAGAGGAGTGGGCAAACAAAGCAGAGGCCTTGCCCATATTGGCTCGCTGGTAGACTGCTGCACCATTTATAATGGTACTCAGGTCAGGGCGAGACAAAGGGTGGGGCAGTGCAGTGTGGAGGAAACTTCTGCTAGACGGAACACTGTTGATGGTGGTTGGGTAAGAGAAAGACTTTGTGTACATGCTTGACTTGGACGTGACTGAATTGGACTTTGGGATCAGGGTGCTGATCTTTGTTGTCTGTATGATATTACTGTTGGCTCTGCTGGCCGAGGATGGCGAGGCCGTGGCTGAGCGTGCAACAGAGTACGACTTTGAGTTCTGAGATATTGTCTTAGGTAACTGGTGCACAGCAGTCAGCTGAGACTCCTTGGATTTCAAAGATCTCTCCAGCGGCTCATCTGTTGGAGATGCTGGTTTGGATTTTAGAACATTCTTTGGCGACTGCTTTGTTTGAGGAGACAGCTGTTGGTGTTTAGGGCTCCTGTTTGCTTTAGGAGAGTCTTTCTCAGAAGGCTTTGTGTCAAACAGGAAGTTGTCCACATTTATAGCCTCCTTGGGAATCCTCAACGTTATGGTGGCAGTGTCAAGGTGAGGCTTTGGCGTGGATCTCGTGACAGTTTCAGTGACAGATTCAGATGTAACCACAGGAGGAGCAATAAGAAATGTGTTGACTATGGATGGAGCAGTGGGCTGAATGGGTGAACTAGGCGTGGGTGAGCTTGTGGGTGAGCTTGGAGTAGGCGTGCTGGATGGAGATTTACCTGATGAATGAACAGAGCCATTGCTCAATATTGGTGAGATTGGTTCGGGTGGAACACTGGAGGTCCTGCTGTCTATGTTCTCATGTAGTTGTACTTTTTCCACATCCTTTGTTGTCAATTGAACTGGAGTGCCAGGCGCTTCCGTAGGTTTATGTATAGAAGCCTGTGGTTCCAAAGGTGCTGAGACCTGCTGTCCCGCGTCTGTGAACTGCTTGGTATTGGCGGGTAAAGGTGACGCGGGTTTTGGTGTAATATCAATCCTAGATACTGAAGACAAAGTGTTGGTTGTATGTGAGCTAATGGGCTTTGAAAGTGACAAACTGCAGGTTGAGAAACGCTGGGCCGTGTTGGCCATAGACACAATGGAAGCTATAGAGTAAGACAGTGAAGAAGACGTCACAGTTATACGCATTGGAGGCTCTGGCAAAGATTTCGGAGAAGAATTTCCATTGGTGGAAGTAGAATCATTCTTGCCAACAGGTTCCAAACTAGCCTTATCCGAGTCATGAGATTCATTGGCTACTGAAGTAGGTGGGTTCTGAATGTCCTTTGGTGGGCATTGAATATCCGTGGGTGGCTTCTGAATTTCCATGGGTGTGCTGTGAATGTCTATTGGTGGGCTCTGAATGTTTGTGGGTGGGCTCTGAATGTTTGTGGGTGGGCTCTGAATGTTTGTGGTTGGGCTCTGAATGTCCATTGGTGTGCTGTGAATGTCCAATGGTGTGCTGTGAATGTCCCTGGTTGGGATCTGAATATCCGAGTTTGAAGAAAGTGTTTCTTTAACATTATTATTCTCCAGAGTTTTAGTTTGACCATTAACTAACTGAACACATGAACCATTCACTAATGAACACACTTCATTCTCAAGTTTACAGTCTTTACTTGGTGAAATTTCACATACTCCATTAATTTCTAGTTTACACATTTCTGATTTAAGACTCTCTTGCTTAAGAATGTCTTTATCAATGAGTTTGATATCCTGAGGAGATATACATGTCACATTTTTCTTATTATCTAAGATTATCCCGGGTTTTTTGTTGTCTGTAAAAATCCCTGACTTTCTGTTGTCTGTAATAATCCCAGACTTTTTGCTGTCCGCAATAATCCCGGACTTATTGCTGTCTGTAATAATCCCAAGCTTTCTATTGTCTTTGGCTATTCCAGACTTGATATTTTCAGTTTTAACACAAGACACTTTGCTGTCTAGGTTTGTACCAACGTTGTTTTCGTCAGCTGCACTGCTAAAGTGATGACCGACTTCAACTACAGGTACAGCATCTTTCTTTTGGGCCATCACCTTGTCTTCAGCTCCAAGCTTCATGATTGAATGTGCTCTATGATCCTTCACTGGGTCTTCTGTCTTTCTCCGCTTGATATCCTCTAGACTTCTTTGCCTGCCTTTAGGTGTGACCTGAAAATGCCCCTGTGGAGATTCTCGCGAATGTGCCTGACAGAAGTTTGCAGTCTTTGCGGAACAGCTTAGGTTAATGGGTTCATCCCTAAATTGCAGCTCAGCTGTGTCGTTTGACCTTTCCATTTGGCTGGCCAACTCTGACGGCTTACTGTCCGAAGGCAGTTCTGCCTTGATCTCGGATACAGGTGGGGCTGGTGGACCCACATGCTGCACATGGTTAGACAAGTCTAGTGACATTTGTTGTACAGAATTGAAAATGTTGGCTTCAACAAACCCTCCTGGTCTATCCGCTGGCTTCATCACCCCAGTGTTGGGTTTCTCTGAGGCCATGGCAGAATTCAATGTTACTTTGTGACATCTGTCAGCTTTCTCAACTTTGACCTTCTTAACACTCTGAGGCATTTGTTTGGGACTGGCAAGAAGAGCTGACTTTGAGTCAGGTCTGTCTACCTGGTCAGGTAGTGGACATTTCGCTAAGGAATCCATTCTCTCAAATAGGTTGGATTTAGTCAGATTGGTCTTCTCTACCTGTTTCTTCCCTTCCTTGGCTGGTTTCACCTGGGAAGATTTGATCAACAGTTTCAATCCTGTCTTAGTTTTATCCTTGACACTTTTAGTCTTCTCCTTCAAGTTGGTTGTTGGGATGATGGAATAAGAAGCCTTCTCCGGCGGACACTTCTGCTTAAACGGCGGCCCTTTAGAGTGGACAGAGAGTCCGTTCAGGCTGCTCTTGGTCAGCTTGGCTGGCTGGAGGTCAGCCTCACCAGGTTTCGAATCAGAATGTTTTCTTTTCAGTTTCTGGCTGCTCTGGTCACTCTGTGCTTGACCAGGTGTGTCGGCGCTCACGATGGAAGTGGCACTCTCTGTCACTTTGCACTGCTTTTTGTCTTTACTTTTCTCCTTCCTACTTTTGGACTTTCTTTCCGCTTTCCTCTTCTGTGCCTTCTCTTCTTTCTTCTCCCTGCTTTTCTTATTGACTTTCTCAGAAACTGTGACAGTCTCAAGTTTTCTGACTTTTGGTGGAATCTCATAGAAGGAGTAGAACAGTCGCAGCACACAGTCCTGGGGGGAAGACACAAGGGCTTGATGTGATTCATAATACTTATGAAGGGTATATTAAATGAAGACACAGCTTAGATGTCTGAGCTGATCTTAAATGATTGTAAAAATTAACTAGTATTTCTCAACTGATCTCTATGTGTATGGTTTCAAGGCTTACCCTCTTCCACAGGTATATGTAAGCTACATCCATTAGAGTGAAGGTGTCGCACAGTGGCTCTTTATCCAGGAACAAGTCAATCTGTACAGAGAAATTCAATGAAACTGTTTTAAATTTTTCTTAGTAAACACAAACTAGTAAAACTAACAGTAACAGATACAAAAACCTCCAGATTGTGAAGAATGTGTCAAAATACAGCACAATAGAAAATATCCAATTCTATTCAATAAACTATCAAAATGTAATTAGCCAAAAAATAGGTGATGTAAAATCTGCCAGGTAGACAAAATACCCAAGACATTGTTAGGTTTCAGACATTTTTAGGTTTCAGACAGTTTACTTCTCAGTTACCTGTATGTTTGGAGGCAAGGAAAACTTTGCTCGGATGAACTTTTTCAGGTGTTCAACTCTGAGGGCTGCAGGACATTTGAGGTAACGTTTCTCTGGCTGGTACTGAAGTTAGAACAAATTTAGTGAAATTTTATTTCTTCCCAGAAAAGGCAAACATCATTATTTCTAATAAAACAAAAATAGTATTTAATGCAGCATTATTTCTTAGTTACCGACCCTGTATTTTTCTATGTACAAATAGTTAGCAATATGTACACAATTATCTCTACTAAAAACAATTATTTTACAAATTTTGAACTGTATAGGTACAAACTTACTTTGCATTTTTGTCTTTTCTGTAATGTCACAGAGGTCTCTTTCACAGGCTGGCCACTGGAGATAAAAAAACAACAAGTGGATGCACATTTACCAGCCAACATTTGGATGCAAATTTATTAAGTTCTTTCTATTGGCTAACTCTGGCCACACCCACTAGCCTACCTGGTTACATAGTGTACTCACTCTGGTCACACCCACTAGTAGACCTGGTTATATATTGTACTCACTCTGGTCACACCCACTAGTAGACCTGGTTATATATTGTACTCACTCTGGTCACACCCACTAGTAGACCTGGTTATATATTGTACTCACTCTGGTCACACCCACTAGTAGACCTGGTTATATATTGTACTCACTCTGGTCACACCCACTAGTAGACCTGGTTATATATTGTACTCACTCTGGTCACACCCACTAGTAGACCTGGTTATATAGTGTACTCACTCTGGTCACACCCACAAGTAAATCTGGTTACATAGTATACTTCTCTGGTCACACCCAATAGTAGACCTGGTTATATAGTGTACTCACTCTGGTCACACCCACTAGTAGACCTTGTTATATAGTGTACTCACTCTGGTCACACCCACTAGTAGACCTGGTTACATAGTGTACTCACTCTGGTCACACCCAATAGTAGACCTGGTTACATAGTGTACTCACTCTGGTCACACCCACTAGTAGACCTGGTTATATAGTGTACTCACTCTGGTCACACCCAATAGTAGACCTGGTTATATAGTGTACTCACTCTGGTCACACCCACTAGTAGACCTTGTTATATAGTGTACTCACTCTGGTCACACCCAATAGTAGACCTGGTTATATAGTGTACTCACTCTGGTCACACCCACTAGTAGACCTGGTTATATAGTGTACTCACTCTGGTCCCACCCACTAGCCGACCTGGTTATATAGTGTACTCACTCTGGTCACACCCACTAGTAGACCTGGTTATATAGTGTACTCACTCTGGTCCCACCCACTAGCCGACCTGGTTATATAGTGTACTCACTCTGGCCACACCCACTAGTAGACCTGGTTATATAGTGTACTCACTCTGGTCACACCCAATAGTAGACCTGGTTATATAGTGTACTCACTCTGGTCACACCCACTAGTAGACCTGGTTATATAGTGTACTCACTCTGGTCCCACCCACTAGTAGACCTGGTTATATAGTGTACTCACTCTGGTCACACCCACTAGTAGACCTGGTTATATAGTGTACTCACTCTGGTCCCACCCACTAGTAGACCTGGTTATATAGTGTACTCACTCTGGTCCCACCCACTAGCCGACCTGGTTATATAGTGTACTCACTCTGGTCCCACCCACTAGTAGACCTGGTTATATAGTGTACTCACTCTGGTCACACCCACTAGTAGACCTGGTTATATAGTGTACTCGCTCTGGCCACACCCACTAATAGATGCAGTTCCAATTCCAAGGGTTACTCACTCTGGCCACACCAACTAATAGACCTGTTTACATGGTGTACTCACTTTGGCCACACCAACTAATAGACCTGGTTACATAGTGTACTCACTTTGGCCACACCCACTAATAGACCTGGTTCCAATGGTTACTCACTCTGGCCACACCCACTAGTAGACCTAATTACAAGGGTACTCACTCTGGTGAAAACTCGATAGAGATGCTGAACTCTTCATCTTGAGAGAAGATTATTCTGTCTCCAAGTTCTCCCTGAGGCTGACTGCATGCCAAGACTTTTTTGTCTGCAAGTTCAAAACAGATGACATTGGTCTATCTCATTTTTGTTAAAAATTCATTACTGATACAATTATATTTTACACAAATCAACACTAAAAACACTTACAATTGATAAGATTGTTTTGATATGTGTAAACTTGATATTGATATCTGAAGAATCTCTTGTATCATATATATATATATATATATATATATATATATATATATATATATATATATATATATACATATATATATAAATAAACTGTAGGCAATAAACACAGCCAATTCGATATATAAAACTGTTATATACTACATAGGTACATCAGTGTTTCTGGAGAGAGGGCGTGGTGGGGGGGGGGGGGGGGAGACATTGACTATGCTAAACAGGAAGTTCACTGTGAAAACAGTTCCGGAGTTAATTCAGGTGTATATGAGCCTAAGGATTACGGTGGTTTCAGGCTGATAAAAGGCTCTGTATATATCTATCTATCTGGTATGCAGAGAATGGCCGTGTAAGTTATGGTTAAATGCAGGCATATTTAGATCATGGCTATTGAGTAGATTCTTATTTTTAGAAGAGCTTGACTATTAGCTTCCACTCCCGTCTAATGATTGTTTACAATACAAAACGCAGTTATTATAGCGACACTGAACAGCTGGTAGATTTAGAATCTTAAATACATCTAGTACATGTGTCTGTGCCAGTCTGTGTTGTGTGTGTGTCTGATGTTTGTGTGAGCGTGTCTGTGATGTGTCACAATGTGTGTGTGTGTGAGATGTGTGTCTGTGTCTCTCTAAGGTGTGTGTGTAAGTGTGTCTGTGGTGTGTGTGTATGTGTGTCTGTGGTGTGTGTGTGTCTTATGTGTGTGTCGGTGTGTCTCTGGTGTGTGTCTCAGTGTGTCTGTGATGTGTCACAATGTGTGTGTATATGATGTGTGTCAGTCATGTGTGTGTGTATGCGATGTATGTGTGTCTGTGTGTCTCTCTGATGTGTGTGTCTGTAATGTGTTTGTATGTGTGTCTCTGTATGCCTGTATGTTTGAAACTCATGTGATTTTCGGTCCTTGCAATGTGCACAACAGACTTGTTTTCGTGCTTACAACAAAAAACAACAAGCGTCTGTGTATGTGCGCACGTGTGTCTATGTGTGCGCATGTCAGTTCCGGCACGGGTCTGTACATCTATGCGCGTGTGTCTGTGCGTGCGCGCTCACGTAATGCAACAGTCAAGTTCCATAAAATCAAACATGCATACGTATACAAGAAACAGACAGACATGACCACATGATCTCCTCACCTGTTTGGTTCAACTTTTCGTAAAATTCACGTCGGCGTTTCATTTCATCTGCAACACACACAAAAATGAAAACAAATATTATTTGGGACAAAATAATTCTTCTATAAATAACTTTGTTTGTCCCTGTTTTTTGTCTTATATTGCTAAATATTAACCAAGTAGGACTAATTATAACGAAATATAGGTCGATGTAATGTTTAAAAACATACATGAACTTTTATGTTCTCTTGTGTGTACTGAATAATACAGATAATACCCAATAAAGGAAAGCGTTATATTTACACATAGGTTATTGTGTATTAGACCACTTTGTAGTCGCCAGAGGCAAAGTTTTCAATTTAATAACAAGTTTTTTTTATCCATTCCCTTTTCTTTTAAATAATCATTATTGTTTTACCTTTCAAAAGACGTAGCGTAGGTAGAAAGAACATTTTTTTTTTAAAGTATAGCAGTAGGCTATAGCTTAATACATAATGCGGGGAAGGGGAGTGGGGGGGTGTTTCAGCTAGGAATTGACACTGTTAACTCAATTGTATTCTACACCATACTTCCTACAGCAATTTGGGCACACTTTAAAAAAAAAAAAAAGGTAAAAATTTCTTACGTCCGTGTATCTAATCTTATACATTACAGACGCTCGTTATATAAAGAAGATTATTGAGTCCTACGCTCATCCGTAGTCCGAGTCTATTCTTGCATTTTTATTTTAGTTAGTGATAGTGGTTTAAATGATGTTAATTACTGGTTTTCCTGGGTTGTTCAGGCAACACATTCCATGCCCGGATGCCACTCGGGATAGAAAGTGTACTGATATGCATTTGTACTCGCATAAGGGATAAGGAAAGTGTTTTTGTCCTTATGTTTATGTGTAAACTAAGTATCTACGAACATGGAAGCAGTGGGTTTAAATCCACAAGTTCTGTATAAGTCTAGGGCCTACTATAGCGATAACGTAGGAGTTCACTACTACTAGCTAGTTATTTACACACAAAACGTCTTAGAAACTTTACATTACGCTTGAATACAATTCAAAACTTACTTTTCGTATAAATGTAATAATCTATATGTATGTGTGCATCTTAGATCTTTATTGGCTATATATTGGCCGATAAGAATAATAAATATACGTAAAAAATAATCAAACAGCTTAGGCTAGGTTGGTCAAGCGATGCTCAATGTATTGAAAATGCACCATACTAAAACGATGCCATGCAGTACCAAAAATCCTGCGCAATAATTTAGATGTAGCGTGCAAACTGCGCAAATGTCTAGCGGTGTGTAGTCTATCATGAATTCGTTGTTGTTGTTGTTTTAGAACAAGGGTGTGCAACAGGCGGCCCGCGGGCCACAAAACGGCCCGCCAAGCCTTTTAGAGTGGCCCCCAAAGAGCTTCTAACGGCATTTGTGTTAAGTCGTTGCATTGATAATGCAAATAAATTTTCAGACTGTGTGGCCCGTCTTGTTGTATAAAATTTCTTATGCGGCCCAAAGCAGAACAATTTTGCACACTCCTGTTTTAGAATAATAATAATATAAATAATCGTATCTTATAGTCTACATGCTACCAAAGACTATAATAAGACGGGCCGCTTGCTCTATTTTCAGAACTTATGTGTCCTTTTTTTCCCTGCGCATCCAATAACGCTGTCTTAAATTACTTCTACGCTCCTACGTTTGCCTAAAGGTTTCCGCTGTAGGCCCTAAATCATAGGTTCTCAACCTTTTTCGGCTCACCGCCCCCTTTAAAAAAAATTTTCCACTCACCGCCCCCCTCCCAACTTTCTTTTAGCGCCCACACCCCCCCCTTCCGCCCATCTGGACTATAGTTTCCGCAATTTTTTTAGGCGGACTAGACTTTTTGTGTGATTAATTATCTTTAAAAAAAACTAAAAAGGAAACTTATAGAGCGATTGCAATAGGCGTGGCTCAGGTTTTTTAGTGACGTAATTGTGTAAATATAAGGAACAAGATACATTGCACGGCGTTGCCCGGGTGAAAAAAACAGGACTGTATAAGGTGCAGAAAAAAATTGTATTAACTACAATTAAAAGAAAGCTATAGATCTAAATCTAATATTTAAATTACTATTTTTTACTGAAGATTTTTAGGAAAGTAATTTAAAATAAATATTGTAATCGGGTAAAAAAAAAAGGGAAATATTTTTATTTAACAAAAATCTAAATTGCCCGTACATTTACAATATCTTTTGTTTTTAAAACTTTGAAAAAAAATGTAGAAAAAAAAGGTATAGTCTAACTGGAGAATCGAACTCGGGTCGCCCGCGTAGTAGTCCGCTACATTAACCACTGGGCCAACAAAGACACATGTCCAAAGTGAAAAAATTATTAAATACTATATATGCCTAGGCCTTAATAGGTCAGTGACACACACTCACGTGATTAAAAATGACCAATGGGGATCCGTATGGGGACAAACAGTCTCATTTTATATATATAGATTAGTTTCCATAAATTTTGATATTTAACTGTGATACTAGATCTAGTCCTTAGTAGTCCGTTCACGAAATAAACAAGATCTTAGGCATTTATAGTTTTTCAATAGTTCTTTTGAAACAGAGGCCTAAATTTTGCTTTATGCTTTACTTTTACTAACTTTTAGATAGTAAGTAATAGGCTAACTTTCGACAATCGACATCCTAAATTAATTATTCGGCACTTACGGCTATAGTAATACCGCTGCCATTTATCACCACTAGACAAAGTAACCAAACAGCACGCGCTTTTTGTCACGTGATTGCAATCGCTCTATTGTAAGAATAAATAGATAAAAAAAATTGCCTTAATAAAGGTTTAAATAAATCAATGCGAATCGTTTGCCTGGTGTGTTGCTAGCAATTTGTCTATTTTTGTTTCAATTTCGGTTGCAAAAGCCTAGGTCTAATAATCAGTTATATTTATTATATTACAAAACAGAACTTGTTCGGCATCACTATTGAATCAAACATTTTTTTTTGTTAAAGGGAGATAATTAGCCCGTTTTATTTTAGCTAATATTTCTGTTCTTTTATTTCTTTTATAAAAAATAAATAGCTTACAATTTATAACTTTGAAATGGTCAAACTGTAAAAAGTATTTGAAAATTATATAAATATTATATTATATGACTAAAGAATTTATATGTATATTTTCAAACATTACAATAACTACCCAGTTTGTATGATTACCACTTATCTATACCGATTAACAATATTATTATTAGATGAAAGCGGTCTTGAAATACATTAAGGACATCTCGGTTAAACTGAAATCAAAATATAATATTAGCAGATGTTAAGGCGACAGTGATCGGTCAGCAGGGTTGACAGTCTGGTGAATCAACCACAGGACTAGCCGGCCGCACACTGTATTTGCCAAATACAGGCCCCTACTTCATCGAAAAGTCACTGCGATTCCTATTTCTTATTAATATAATAATATGTAGGCATACTGTTGGGGGATATTAGATATTTAGCGGCACTTGCGTTTACATCACATTTAATTCTCCAAAAACGAATCGATTCAAATAGCTGAGGTGTTAAAATATATCAGGTACGTTTGTACCACCCACTTGCCCTTCACCGCCCCTCAATCGCCCCCGGGAATGTCAGCGCCCCTCTAAAGCTTCTCACCGCCCCCTGGGGGGACGATATCGCCCCCGTTGAGAACCTATGCCCTAAATAATTTTAATTTTTCATTGAGAAAATCATAACAATAAAATAAAACGGAAGTGCACAGTACAAAAGTGAATCGAAAATTCCAAAAAAGAAGTAATTCGAGTCATCAAATAGCAGAAATATTAAAGCAAGCGGTCCATCTCATTATAGTCTTTGATGTTACAGACGCTGTTTCTATACTGAAGATAATTTTTCTTCTGTTGGGGTAAATATCTAGAAATGATAATTTTATTCTTAAAAAAAAAAAAAATTATATCGCAACATACAGACGAAAACATGCGAGTCTGTTACAGATCTGCTAGCGCCGCGGTCATGTTGGATTTTCGGTAAATTGATTGTCAAGACTCTAAAGACCAGGAGTCGGCAACCTATGACACGCGTTCCAGACTTGAAACGCAGAGCGATTTTCAATGACACGCGGAAGACCCACAAAAAACCAATTCATGTCTTTTCTAGAAAAAACACTTTATGGTGGCTCAGGTTGACTTTTACACTGTTGGCACGCTGAATGAATTTGATATCCTACTTTGACATACTGTTATCTTATCTTATATAGAATATTACAGACGCTCCATCTATAAAGAATATAATTGCGTCCTAGTTTATCCGTTGTCCGAGTGTAGGGTTGCATTTTTATTAGTGTTTTAAATTATGTTAAGTTACTGGTTGACGACCCTGTCTTAGACTATTTTGCCACGTGAGTATGTACAAAATACAAAACTTGATGGCAATCGAGCAACCAAAAAAAATGGAATGCAACACAACAGGAAAAATGAAGTTCATCAGCAAATTGCTATCTATTGTCGACACTGACTTGATTAGAAATACCACTTCATGGTAGAAGTGAATGAAATCATGTCTTTAAGAAAGTGTGAATAATTAACTAGCTCTAAAGCAAAAATATTATTGTTAAAAAAACTCCAGCCAGATGGTTGGGTGTAAGAATATCAAACGATTCCTATATGAAATGTCATTTTTCATAGATTTAGAATTTGACGAAAACATTCTCATTTTTCTTTTCTTTTTAAATGAATGAGTTTTATAAATAATTTATCAATAAAATTATTCTACAGCCAACAAAAGCTCCAATTTATGTAAAATGAAAATTAGAATTTACACAAGAAAAGATCTAATGTCTATCTAATTTACTTAAATAAGAATGTAACATTTATACAAATCAAGAAAGAAAATGACTTACCAACATTTCATTTTCACACTATCTTATAATTAATAAAGACGATGATAACATTCTGCGCCTATCCAACGCCTGTTGTAAGTCTAATATTACATTTTGATTAGGAGAAATATTGTTGCCCTGTCTAGTTAAGGCTACCAAATCTCTGAATATTTAAATATTACTCCGACCTTTGCGTTTTAAAATTAGTGTATGCTTAAAAAGAGCTTTTTTTTTTTACCTTTTTTGAAACTAATAATAGAATATATTATTTACAATTTTTCGCGTAGCACAAAATTTTTACAGCTATTTCTCGCGTAATTTTACAACAAAATTTAAAAAAAAAGACAGATAGAACCATTTTAAGAACTATCTTAAATCCACTTTGTAAACAGCCATTTAGGAAGAAGGCTTTTAGTTTAAAGTTTATTACGCCAGGTTAAGCCCCGGGCAAGATGCAGCAGTAGCAATCAGGTATTCACGCAAGGAATGGGTTGCAGTGAACTTATGAAACTGCTAGACTAGATCACAGACAATAAACTGCAATAATCTTACTAAAAGAAGTGGCGTTTGTAAAATATTACGATATTTTTTTTTACCATACGATAATAGAAGTCTGAAGATATTTTACAATATTTTATAAAACAACATTAATGAAACTGTATGTTAAAAAAATATAAAGAAGAAAAACAAATATTTATATTAAAGTAACGTTGCCATTTGTATCAATGTGTAAATGTATCAGCATTACTCCATATTACACGGTAATTATCCAATACACATGATACACTCAGATTTGATAACAAAATTTTAATGCTGTCTTCTTAAGCATTTAGCGGATGATAAAATCCGTTTCTGTCTCGCGAGCTTCAAACTATGTCTATGGGGTAGCTACCAACACAATATCACATCTGCACGTCACAAGTTGTAGGCCAAATATTTACTGCACATGCGTCTATTTTAGCTAGTAATATCACTTCTTTTATTTTATTATAACTGTTACTTTTACAGAAATTCGTGATTGGGTTTATGATTAAATTTCTAAAAAGATTTCTATATCTGCTCAAAGTAACATCTAGTGTATGGGAAAAGTTAACAAAAACATTACTTTTTAAGAAGATGGCTTTCAACAATCCCATTTTAAGGGAGTAAGGCCTTGTATTTAAGTAGTGCTCAAATTGTAGTATTTTTTTCCCCTTAAATGTCAGAATAAAAAAATAAATATATTCATTGGGCTTTAGTGTAGGATTTGACAATCGTTAACCAAACCAATTGTCAAATCTAACTGATTCCTACCGCATACGTGATATAAGGTGGGTATGATAGTGAAATGCCGTTTGTGGTGTTGTGTTGGCTTTACAATCCCATGACAAACGCCTATCAACGGGGATTTATCACTGCGTGAAAACGTGAAAACCGTTGGTAAGGGAGTAAAGATAATCTCAACACTACTTACTTTGAAACAGACCAGGTACCATTTTATACACAGCATTTTGTAAGGAATGATCTAGTCTGTGGAGAGAAATAGATTTTCATGTCACTCATTCAGACAACAACTAATTACTTGTAGAGGTTTCAGAAAATAACATTGCAGGGTGGCGTTGTAGGATGGGTTGTTGGCACCCAGTTGCAGGTATTCCAGGATGGGTTGCTGGCACCCATACAGGTATTTGGTTAATGGGTACACAATTTTACCAGCAGAAGAGTGTGTATACTAAGTTTATTTTTATTTCTTCTTTTTTAGTTATTTGAATTGTTCGTGGGAATGTTTCTTTAAAGTTAGACACAGAACGTTCATTCTAGAAAGTAGATTAATGAGCCCATATAGCCCAAACCATGTAGCCGGGTGGCAGGGGAGGGTAGGCGGCAGGATTTGAACCCGCTATGTCCAGAATGCAAGCCTCACGTGACCAGCAAAGTTATAAAAAAAATGTTCCCTCTAGATGACCTACAAACAGAAAGGACCCAGGCCTCAAATGGATTATGTGCATTATTACATTATGTTTAATTCTCAATGTGTCACTGCTTAATAAAAAAGTTGTTTGTTGGCAAGTCTAAAAAAAAAAATAAAGTACCGAATACAAAATATTTGTTGATTTTTTTAAACTATTTTTTTTTACATTATTCAAATGTTTCCAAGACATTAAAAATCAGACCATTCCTAGAACCTGGTGATCTCACCTTATGTTCTGCCAGGGCCGTGTTTTGTGAATGAGGACCTCACAGATGGGACAGTAGTTGCTGGTCTCTAGGTAACGTAAGATACATGTCTTGCAAACTGTGGAAGAGACAGAAGGCTAAATTGAGTACACCAGAAAACTGAGAAACAAAATGCGCACACATCTTTTTTTTATAAAAACATATAATGAAAATATAAAAAATTAAAATACAAACCCAGCGGATGAGTTACTTATTTTGTGTTTTTAAACAAAATGAACAATGCTAAGACAGAAAAAGACTAGGAACCAAAGGAACTAAGCACACTACAGAAGAAAAAAGTGAAGCTGAAGGCGCTATCGACTGACTAATTGTGAACTAATTTGTAAATCGCATTTTTACTTCCATTATTTCAATGACATAGAAATATAGTTTCAAAAATAAAGCAACAATAATAATAACAACAACAACAACTGATTATTGGAGTGACGATAACAACTGTAGGCCTACTTTAGTGGAGGAAACATTTACTTTCAATGAAAGTAACAAAAGTATTGAATTAACTCATTTGAGCATTTAGGTGTAGTTTTTTTCACATAGCGATAACTTTTGACTTACAGCGATGGCATTGGTAATGGTTCCTGTCAACTTCCTGTATAGTTTATTCCAGACTTGCGCAATAGCAAGTAGTTTGTTATTTAATTTTATGTATATCCCAATAAGACCACGTTTGATCCATGGGCCAAGTAAAAAAGCGTTAAGAAGTTTAAGGGACCACGAAACACAAAGGTGGTTGTGTGGTCAGCACACTGCTCAGTTCCCTATACTTATCCCTAATGTCAGGAACCTATCACAACTATGTAGATTCACATGCATCCGGAGAAAAAAACCTGGAGTTAACAAGGACTTTAAGCAAGGACCATCGGTACGGTAAAGCTAAGAAAAGAGTAATTTTAAAATGGTCGTTTAAAAGACAATTATTCTACATTAAGTAGTAATAATAAGGGTGACTTCTTCAGAATGTGGACAGGTCAGTTATAATATAATAAATCAGTTTTATGCTTTTGTCATAAATAGTGCTCTAAAGCAAAACAAATAAATACAGAAATAGCCCTAAATAAATATATCTGTAGGGGTGTGCAGTGTGGGTTTTGGACGGTGGGAAATGGGAGAGGGGGGGGGGGGGCCTGAACTTTGGATTGTGTGCCTTTGCTCCCATCGGAATCAATGGATGCAACAATGTTCACGTCGCGCTACGATTGTATTGTCGTAGCGATGCCGAAAAGAAGTAATTAGTAGACTGAGAAATATTTGTTGAATATAATACAAGTGAAGTGCCACGTGGTTGCTCGGCTCATTTGACGAGCCCAAGACTGTGGGACGTTCACGAGTGTGCAGGTTTAACGATGTGCTATCTGCGCAGATATTGTCTATCATTTCTTTTTTACGTCTTCTAGTTTTACGTATCTACCAGTGTTAAGTTCTCTTAATGTGCTAAGGCTGTGTTGCGATAACATAGAGCTAGAGACTTGAGAGAGCAGCGAATCTTTGTGATATCTAACGGCTACAAACAATTTCTTTTTTTTGGACATATGAATGTAAAAAAAAAAAACATTTCCCTCGAATGACATGAATGAGTTTCAATCAAACATGGCGACCTGTATAGGTGGTGAGCAATGACTAGATGAAGCCTAACACAAGGGTAGAAAAAGTACGGGACACGTGATTGATGCGATGCATAAAACTCCTAGATTGTATCTCTACGCTCACTGCAAGGTGTTACATCTTGACATGCTACACAGTGTAACGAGGCGGTACAAGAGCTACACACACAAAAAAGGTCAACAGATTTGTCGTGTGTAACATTTGACTAGGATACATAGAGACACGTGCCGCCCACGTGAGTAATAAAGGTCCACCTCGTAGGACGCAAGTCTGAATGAAACAATCCTACTCGTTTAACACCCCCCCCCCCTCCACACTTTTGCAACCTGCCCTTTACACAACAATCAACCAATTTATAAAAGACGAGTATTTCATCGACAAAACACGTGTATCCGTTTAAAAAAATGAGTTTCATTGAAATGAAAAAGTGACCAAAATACACATTGTCCATTACGCTAAACAAACGCGTAGCATCAGTGTAGCACTGTAAGATGTGGAGCGGACTTTATTGCCAGTGTCATAATTAGTGTAACCTGTACCTAGGGATCAAATGGATATCAAACATTTGAGTTGAGCTGTTATTTATACACTACAGCAATCATTTCATCATTTTTATAAAAATATATTTTTAAAAAGTGATGTGGAATGAGATCGCGACGATGGTCACTAGCTCAGCTAAGCCTTCACTAAAGTGGTTATATATAACTGTGACCCTTCCCAGTGTCCACTCGCTTCAACAATCTACAGATTCCACGCCCGCCCTACAATGGACTGCTGTTTTGTATCCTTCCTCCTACTACTTAAAACCCTACCCCCATTACTCTATCCTTCACTCGCCGAACTTTTTCTCTCCTCCCTCCCTCTCTCCTTTCTTTTTATCTCTCTCTCCCTCTCTCTCTCTGTCCAAGCGGATGCGCTAGGGTCATTATGACCACTTGTAACCCCCGCGAGCTATTAGCTGACACGGGCAAGGGAGGGGGTGGGGAGTGGGGGGCCCATTAAAGGCACACGGATTGGATGATTGCGGCTAATCTTCAACTTTTTGACTCCCACGGACCCTCTGCGTACCACCGGCGTCTGTGCCGTATGCCGTATAATAGTTATTGCTTTAATTTGACTCGTTTGGGGAGGAGGGAAGGGCAGAGGGGAGGGACACGACATCCATGGGTGGGTGATTTTGTGTGACACTGCTACATTAAGTAGACAAGCAATCAAATGCGGGATCGAGTGAAACGGTGATGACTGCACCAAGTACCAAATAACGATCGTTTGTAGACAAATCTATTGTCTGCCCGGGCGCTTTCAGTTGAGCGTAGAAAGACATAAATGGTCGAACGATTTCTTTGTTTGTTCACAATGTCTATCCGGCTATAAGCGACATTAATCTTCCTATTGATACACAGGAAACAAACACTTGACAATACTTAAAAGTAAAAAACAACAAAAAAAAAAAACTCAGCGCAAGTTTTAATATTCTCATTATAGTCGCAAATATACTATAGCTTAATAGTATGAACGTTTTGTCATATATCATTTTCATTACAATTAATTTTAATATGTACTTTTTGAGTGAATATATGCAACTTTTCAATTTATAACATCGGCGATGTAAACTCTAAATCTCTGGCAGTACTATAGGCTTTTAAAAAGATATATCATTATTGTAGTTTCGTTTTAAATTAGAGCATTACTGTGCACTTCCATAGAAGATTTTATTTCAAGTACTTAATTAAGTAGATTTGATTTTCCGTCTGTGTGTCTGCTTTCACTATGTTTCATGTATATAGTTTAGTGGCTGTATACTGTATACGTTGAGTTTGACTAGTAGATAGGTCGTATTGAGAGTCTTTTGTTTTCTCAACAACCAGCCCGACAGAGACTGTTTACATTAAACCATGAAACCCGTTAATCTGGTACTACAGATAGCACAATTAAATACGTTTAGGAATGAAGCCCAACGGTCACCCGGTAATTAGCTGCCGTAGTTGGGGAGATTTATTCTCTCGCCAATGACCTAAATAAATATGTAAAACGAGCTTAATTGCCCGGCGTTGCCCGGGGAAAAAATTACAGACCTATAGTATAGCTACAGATACAAAACTGTATAAACTACAATGAACAGAAAGCTATAGATCTAACAATTCTAAGAATATAATTTTTATTTATTTACTGAAAACATTTAAGAAAGTCATTTAAAATAAATATTATAATCGGGGGTTTTAAAAAAGCATGTCTTTTTATTTAACAAAAAGTTAGGACTATCCCTGGCTAAGAATCGAACACCCGTCTCCCGCATGCGTCTAAAATATAATTGTTACAATTTAATGACTGAAAACATTTCAGGAAAGCTTTAAGTCCAGAAATTTTTTACTATCTTTAAAAAAAAAAAAAAGTTATATTTATATTTATGGAAATAAAATATTTAAAAATCGGAGAAAAAGAAATAAAAATAATAATTGGGGAATTGAACCCAGGTCACTCGCATGGCAGTCGGATACGCAAACCACTCAGCTTGGTAGGACACACGACGGAAGCGAGATCTCAAACGTAAAATATGAAACAATACGGTCACGTGTATTTAAATTAACCAATTGGGATCGGAATCCACACACACATCGTACTTTATATATGTGTATATGTGGATACATAGAGGACTAATGCTTCCTCCACACTGACCATTGGTCAATACTGTAATTGATCTATTAGCTCCAGTGGAGCAAAACATTTTAGTACAAGGCAAGCTAAGAATGCTTCGCAGAAGAATACACTGTTACATTCTACGAGCTATATAATATGGTCTAGTTCAGTACACTGTTACACTCTACAAGCTATATAATATGGTCTAGTTCAGTACACTGTTACACTCTACAAGCTATATAATATGGTCTAGTTCAGTACACTGTTACACTCTACAAGCTATATAATATGGTCTAGTTCAGTACACTATTACATTCTACAAGCTAAATAATATGGGCTAGTTCAGTACACTGTTACACTCTACAAGCTATATAATATGGTCTAGTTCAGTACACTGTTACACTCTACAAGCTATATAATATGGTCTAGTTCAGTACACTATTACATTCTACAAGCTAAATAATATGGTCTAGTTCAGTACATTGTTACATTCTACAAGCTAAATAATATGGTCTAGTTCAGTACACTATTACATTCTACAAGCTAAATAATATGGGCTAGTTCAGTACACTGTTACACTCTACAAGCTATATAATATGGTCTAGTTCAGTACACTGTTACACTCTACAAGCTATATAATATGGTCTAGTTCAGTACACTATTACATTCTACAAGCTAAATAAAATGGTCTAGTTCAGTACATTGTTACATTCTACAAGCTAAATAATATGGTCTAGTTCAGTACACTATTACATTCTACAAGCTAAATAATATGGGCTAGTTCAGTACACTGTTACACTCTACAAGCTATATAATATGGTCTAGTTCAGTACACTGTTACACTCTACAAGCTATATAATATGGTCTAGTTCAGTACACTATTACATTCTACAAGCTAAATAATATGGTCTAGTTCAGTACACTATTACATTCTACAAGCTAAATAATATGGTATAGTTCAGTACACTATTACATTCTACAAGCTAAATAATTTGGTCTAGTTCAGTACACTATTACATTCTACAAGCTAAATAATATGGTTTAGTTCAGTACACTATTACATTCTACAAGCTAAATATGGTCTAGTTCAGTACACTGGTACATTCTACAAGCTAAATATGGTCTAGTTCAGTACACTATTACATTCTACAAGCTAAATATGGTCTAGTTCAGTACACTGTTACATTCTACAAGCTAAATATGGTCTAGTTCAGTACACTGGTACATTCTACAAGCTAAATATGGTCTAGTTCAGTACACTATTACATTCTACAAGCTAAATATGGTCTAGTTCAGTACACTGTTACATTCTACAAGCTAAATATGGTCTAGTTCAGTACACTATTACATTCTACAAGCTAAATATGGTCTAGTTCAGTACACTGTTACATTCTACAAGCTAATTATGGTCTAGTTCAGTACACTATTACGATCTACAAGCTAAATATGGTCTAGTTCAGTACACTGTTACATTCTACTAGCTAAATATGGTATAGTTTAGGGGTCGGCAACCTTTTGCTAACAGTGTGCCAAACTTGGATTTCTAAATCATTCAGCGTAATAACGGCCTAAAAGTCAACACTCTCTATTATACTTTTAAAAATCATTTTTATAGGACAATTTATTAAACTCCGTTGCAAGACCAAGGCTGAAAGACAAGGAGATAATTTATAGAGAAAATCGTAAAAGCGTTTTATATTTAATACACAAATAACATGTTTTTGATTAACATCCTTTTTTTTTTCATTTATAACAAATACAATATTTTATTACAAAACTTTCACAACTATGATACTCATTATCTAAACATTAATTGTTAGTCAACATGGGTATCTAACTATTTTTATCTCAGTTTAACTGAGAAGTCCTTTAATATGTTGCAAATAATTCACAGAGTTTCTATTGTCGTTGAGAGGAATGGATACGTAGTAATCATACAAACTGGGTAGTTAATGTAATGTTTGAAAATATACATATAAATTCATTAGTCATATAATATATATATATATATATTATTTTCCAATTTCTTTTTAGTTTGATTTAAGCGATTTACTATTTTATAAAAAAAAAACACGAAACAAATTAGAAATATTAACTAAAAAAAATGGGCTAATTATATCCCTTTAATTAAAAAACTTGTCCACATTTGATTCAATAGTGATGCCAAACAAGTTATGTTTTGTAATATAACAAATCTTACTGACTAATTATGATTTCTTTATATAAAACCAAAATTACGGTGTTCATTATAAGATTTAAATATTAGAGGATTAAAATAATTTGCGTTAAACAGTTGTAAATAAACATTTCCTGTATTAATTGTTTGTCCATCTAAGGAGTTTATATTTCAAACAATAATTACATAAATTACCTAATATAGTGATATTAAATAAGTCTCTTATATCTATTTAATTAATAAAACAAATAAATTTGTTTTAATGTTGCTTATATTTATGTTTAATTAAAGAAGATAAGCATAACTTTATTTTTAAATGTAATAAGTCTGTATCAATTAATGAGCAGTCAAGTGTAAGTGACTTCTTTGTATGCTTAAAACAGCTTTCATGTGCAAATAAAATCTGTTCACTGGTATAAATTGAACCAAAAGCTGAAGTAAAAGAGCAAGTGCCTAGCAGTTGAGAATAGCAGATGACTTTACTAAGCAGGTTTCTTACAGATGTTTTCAGCAAATCAAATGGGCTTATTTGGATGCCCATTTTATAAATGTTTCAAATTCAACTTGCCGAATTTCAAAATCGCCAATATCCATCCACTTAAAAAAAATATCTACATCCAAGAAGGTTGAAATAATATCAAACCAGTTAGGTGTGATGTGGTATGAAAAAAAAGAGTCCATCAATTTGAAAGTCTTGCCTTTGATTAGAAAACTCCACTTTGAGTGCTTCGATGTACTGCTGAAAAAGCCCAACTATCTATCTTAATATATTATTAAGCCTTAATATAGGGATGAACATGTAGTTAAATGCTTTGTAGAAATCCTGTACCATAGATGATAATGCTATTCTAATTTTAGAGGGAAGCGTGTCATTTGTTCTGATAGTGCATGGAAATGTTCCTGCCGATTTTAACTGTGACATTATTTTTGTTTATTTATTTTATTTTGCGATCACGATCGACAAATCACATTTGTCGTTTTTTTCCTCTGGAATATCAATCAATCATTGATAAATTACTACAGGGCTACATACTGAAAATATAGGAAGAGATGGAGATTGGAACCATTCAAGACAGTATGTATTCATACAAAAAATAGCTGGGCTATTTTCTGAAATTGGGTTGATGGATCTTAATGAGAGCAATTGTTAGATTTCCGGGCTATTGATAATGCAACTGACATCTATAACGTCAAACCAGTAGATGTTGTAACATTTTGTTAGCCTTGTAGGTAACATAAAAACAGAATATTTTATGGCAGTACTGAAGGTCGCGGGGTTGAACTGTTCGACTTCTAAAGTAGCTGCAGGTATTGGCAACTTGCCTCAACTCAAAAGCACCCCCCCCCCTTCCTGTCTAGTCTTCCTCCACTCTCATCTTTCCGCTAGTGGAATGTTGTATAGAATCAAGGTAACCCTCCGTAAACACAACACTTTAAACTCAAATCGGGCCAAAAAAAAGGAACAAAGACGAGAAAAAACGCCGTTACTCCCACGCCCTCCTCCCCCATCGTCCCACTCTCGCACCCTCTTCTTCTCCGATTATTTCGCCTTTTGTCCTTTGAAAAAAAAAATCCACTGTTCCTCTTTGTTTAATTGACCAAACTAATGTTGAGTTGATTTAAAGTGCAAGTGATGATCATACACGGAAGTAAACATCAAACAATGCCAGTGTTGACCAACAAATGAAAACTATTTATAGCTAGTCGCTTTATCAGTTGAAATAACTTCTTTATATTATGATCGCCAACAGTCCATGGAAACAACTACATGTATACTGTATACAAAGAAAGTAACGCTAAACGTCTTGGAACGTAAACTATCAAATCTCAGTGACGGATGAATGACGTACTTGATAATATTGGGTCACAATGGCCGAGCGTTAGGCTGGCTTACCGAAGAACCTGGGTTCGAATCCGGGTGAAGGCTACGTTTTAGTCTCGGGTCTGGAGGGTGTCCCTGAGTTTACCCGGCTCTGATGTTTCCTCCACAATCTCCTTTTCCCAGTATGCCGTGGCCACAGAAACTGGTGAACGCTACTTCACCATCCCAACTGATCAATTTGGTCCGACGGGATACTTTAGTTACATGATAATAGTGAATGTCATTTTGAGAATTAAACACCTTGATTAAAAAAAAGACTGTAGCCGTAGTCAAAATTGGAAAACTATCCAAAATTATTTAGGTTGTAAAGTAGTTGTTAATTATAAATTATATTTCAAATGTTATAAATAAAAATAAATATTACTAATATTATTAGTCCTATACTTAGAAGATGTCAAATATAATCATTAAAAGAACGAGTGCGCTAATTTTATGCACTAGTTGTTTGTTTTTTAACAAGCAAATTTAATGTTTTGTTTATTATTCGCAATCGTTTATAAAACAACGTATAGATGTATATGTGTTTATTTGATAGTCAATATAATACAAACACTTTTTGTTATACCCTAAACAAGATTAGAACAAACGCATATAAGTTCTTTTTCTTCCCGATGTGGCAACCGGACATGAAATGGGTTACCTGGGCAAACCAGGAGAACCAAAACTTAACATCATTTAAAACACTAATGAAAGCGCAAGACTAGGACTCAAACCATGAATAAGCGTAGGACGCAATAATCTTCTGTATAGAGTATAGAAAGGAGCATTAATTCCACAAACTGGATAAACCGTAGAATGTTCTGTGTTGATTTAACACAGACAATGAACTCAATGCCCCGTCACCAACACCAACAACAGTTTCGAACAACTTCTAAGAACCGTGGGATTGTTGTTTTCAATCAACTAGCGATATCGTTAACATGTGTACGCGCGCGGCGTGAGTATGTGTGTGAGAGAGATAGAGAGGCCCACAGAGACTGGAGTTTATATGTAAACAGGAAATACAAACGTGATATAATTCAAACCTCACGCTAATGAATCAAGATTCGTTGATCCACTCCAATGTATATCTCGGCAACCTTTTGATAATAAAATAGTTTGGCAAACTAGTATTTCTAATTCATTGAGCGTGCCAACAGTCTAAATTTCAGCCTGCGCCACCAATACATTTCTTGAATAAGAGACTTGAATTGCCTTTTTTTTTTGGCGGGTCTTCCGCGTGCCAATAAAAATTGCTCTGCTTATCACGTATGGCAGGGTTCTGTGCGTTGCCGAATCCTAGACTATAATCCTTTTACTTTAAGGTGAATGTCTATCTCTAATACTGTAACAAATTTGATCAAAGATCGTTGATGTATTTCTCTGCATTTGTTCTATGTCTTTCATTTAATTCAAGTCAAAATGTGCTTTACAATGCAATTAGCCCAAACGACATTCATGGTAAATGAATCGATTTTCTTGTTTTTCCTTTCTTTTTTTCCCTTTTTTGAATAATTTATTTGTTTGTGACCTAGACTAGACTAGACTACAATTGACTATTTACAATATAGATTGTCAATTAACGCGCAAATGTAAGGCTACTGGCACTAACGAAATTGAGCTCCGCCACTGAATCGTGGTTCAAAGATAATTTTTTAACTTTTCCCTTTAAATTAATTTGCATGTAAATCCTAAGGTTACACGTGGAATCGGCGTCTAAACGAGTAGATATTTTATACACCTACACACATACATTATTGACTTTACAAAATGTAGACCTACGCTAAGATTTCTTCTTTAGTTTTGTAACGTAGATAAATATAACGAATTATTTCTGAAATAACAAACTAAGTCTGGGAATTATTGTATCCTACAAACTACACTTTACGTTACTCAGTTTCTATCTACAAAATTGTCAACAATTCAATTCAAACAAATCTTAAGTTTACATAACACAATTCGCTATTATTATAAGTGTATATAATTATATCTTTATACTAACACGAACAACAACATAAGTAATAATAACTTTCTGCAAAAAGCTAACAACAGCAAAGAATGGAGAGTCATGACCGCCGATGTCTGTTCCAGACCTGGCACATAAAGAAGAAGAATACTAAACAAAAAACTACCCGGAGATTGTACAACTACTTGCATGAGACAGCGGTTGCCACGTAGACCCCGCAAATTGTACTAATTCTAATAATTTCAACCTGTTCAAAAGGTAGCAATTTGGTGTCTTCAGTCAGTCTCTACCTTCATATTTTTAGCATTAACTTTGTCGTTATAGTAGAATAAAATCATGTTTTTTATTGTGTTCAGGTGCCCGTGACTATGTTTCTAATAATATCCCCACGTTTATAGGTTACTATTGCACAAATTGGATACAACCGAATGCGCTAGGTGCTTGTCATTGAAAGGTTGAAGACCAAACGGTAAGACATTATGGCCGGCATTGTACAGCTCAAGACATTTGAACAAAAAAATATTTGTATGTCTTTTAATACTAATGTTACTTTTTTTTTTAAAGTATTCCGGTGAACAAAAAAGATAAAGAAAAGGAGAGAAAGAGAGAGACTTGGTAAATGAGGAAAAAAGATTGTAAAAGAAACTGGAGAGAGATAGAAAGAGGAAGTAGGGAATGACTGCGCCTATTTGATATTGCACTTCATGCAATTGACAAGTCTTAACGTGTATGTATGCATAAAAGTTCACGAGAAAGAACATTTCCGGTCGAATTCGATCACATTATAAAAACAACATGTCTGCCATGTGTGCTATGTTACTGGTTGTAGGCTACGAAAATATGTGTAGAATTAAATTTTATTTCATTTCCAAAAAGATGGCGCCAAAAGAAAACGATGGATTGTGAATGTCAGATTTGAAGAATCACCTATTTATAATCCCAATCTAATTGCTTGATGCAAAAGAATTTTCGTGTTTATGTTTTTTACGAATTTCCGCATTGTGTTTTTTTAATTACCAAGGACGCAACTTTTGACTAACTTATTTTATAAACAAAAGCTAAATTTAACCAAACGCGACTAACACTATGAGTACTAATTATCGCCTACTCACTTTTGATGTTAAAAACGGATTCCTCATAACTAATCTTGTAGCCGTTGTATATTTCTAAAAGACCAGAACTGGCTGTCGATGTTGAAATCAATTGTCAAACAGCACCAAAAGCATGGCTTTAATTTACGAAAACGGCGGTAAATTTCACCGGAAGTTCACGCTCATCCCAGTTCAAAAGGTCACACCTAATTAAGACTTGTCAATTAAAAAAACTACACAAGATTGTTTGTTTAGTCTGCTAATTAGACAGTGTGTATATAAACTGTATCTTAGCTTCAACGATGACCAACAGAACAGGATTTTAGCCAGTTGCTTGGGGCAAGAAGTATCCCAACATTAGTTTAGTCCCACTATATGACAAATGGTCGTTAGGGAGAAAGAAGTTGAAGACAAAAAAAAATTGAACTTACAAGCATGTAGACATTCAATGATGGTGGTGGCATCAATCAGATATCCCCCGCACAGTGCGCACAGCAGGTGAGGATTCAGTTCAGAAATACGGAGACGCTTCGAACTCTGACACTCAAGTTTACGCTCTGGAACAAAAGAAGAAAATAAAACGTTAGTTTTGAGGTAACATAACAATGACATAACATTGAACAATAACATAATAACAAAAACACTTTCCTTATCCCTTGTGCGAGAACAAATGCATATAAGTAATCTTTCTTCCCTATTGGCAATCGGGCATGGAATGTGTTGCCTGAAGAAACCAGGAAAACCAGTAACTTATCATTTAAAACATTAATAAAAATGCAAGACTAGACTCGGACCACTGATGAGCGTAGGACGCAATAATCTTCTTTATAGAAGGAGCGTCTGTAGTGTATAAGATAATTAAATACGGGTATTAAAAATCAACATAACGTAACAATACTGCAATTCTGAAACGGATCTTTGGGTTGTAATAAAGAGAAATACAATTAAATCTAATATAGAATTAAATGTAGGTCACACACATACAGTTGATATAAAAACTCGTTTAAATATTTAAATCTTAAAACTGTTTTATTTGACCTAGATACGTATCTACAAATGAGTGGTTGCCATTTTGTAGCAGATATATTTTTTTAATGTATAAAAAGGAACTAACTGTGTCGAACAGATCTAAAAATAGCCCAGGGCGTGGAATGTCTGGCACTGTCAATAAACATTAAGAAACACGCACACGTCACGCCAGACGCCAGTTGTTCTTTTTTTTTCTTCCTCTAGCGCGTGTTGCGTATATCATTTACCCAATCCAGTTTCATCTTACACTGTGCAAGACACAAAACCGTACACTTTAATATTTCAAATCTTCTCTTTGCAAACTTTCTTTTTCTTTTTGGAACGGCTTGTGTCTTTTATTGACAAAAAAAAAAGACAGTGTCCGTAAAAACTTGCTTCTCACTTTTAAAGTTAGGAGAAATGTTTTTCTTGTTTTGACAGTGTTATGTTTCGAGAGTTTCGACTAAATAAAGACCGCCCCCTTAATGTTGCACTCAAGCAAGTGCACGCTGTCAAAAAAAAAAAGTCTGCGGTAACTGTTTTGATTGATAGACCAGGACTAGCCTTGGAGAGATGTGGAGAAGTGATATTTTTGACTGAAAGGATCTTGCACAAGGGCAGGAGGGAGGTAGATGGTAAAAAAAAGGGGGGAAGGATGGGGGGGAGTACTGAAGCGCGAACTGGCTGTGGCGGAAACTCCCCCCTCCCCCTCCCTTTCCTCGAGGCTGGCTGGGCGATGGAAGAGAAAGAACAATAGCTGGCGGTAAGTCACACGTGTTCATGCGTGGATTATTTTAGAGGGCGGTAGGTATAGGTTGAGGGAAGAGGATTAGCGCGTCACAGACAGTCGTGGGGAGGGGGAAGGGGGGCCGAGGGAGGGCTGGGGGGCCGAGGGAGGGCTGGGGAGGGAGACGAGAAAGTAAATGAAAAGCATCGAATCGGTTAAATTATAAAATAATAATGCCAAAGATAGTCTGGAGGTATACCTCATACGTTGACAGAATAAATACTGACTGCTACATATGTATGGGGTGAAGGCTAGTATTTTTTTTTTCCGAGACTTGAGGGTAGACTACCTGACATTAGTTGGCCACACATCCCCTATTATGCTGTGGCCACAGAAACTGGTAATCGCTGATTCACCGACCCTATGATTAATTTGGTCCGACGGGATACTTTACATATTGTCGTGCAATAATGGAGTCGTGAGTTTGTTTATATTATATATTATATATATATATGTTTGTTCGCTATAGACTCCTATGCCATTTGACCGATCGGTACAAAAGAAAAATAAATACATTGGAAACGTCCTCCAAAAGAAATTGTTATTATTATTATATAAACAATATTGCTTAATTCGTCAATTTATTATTTTTCATAAATGTGGGCCCATTACTAATCACCATATGTAATATTGTAAAGGTTCTAATCTGAGCTCGATTTCAGAATAATGTTCTTTGAAATGTTTTCACACCGTTCATTTACTATGTTGAACGCGGGGTCTTATCAGGTTTTCCCCAATTGACGCCTGCTTTTTTTTTTTTAAAGTTACACACTCTCTTTTAACATAACACATTGTAATCATTCATTTATCCGTCATTTTTGACGGGCATAACCACTAGTTTTGTAATAATATTGTTGTTGCACACATCAAGATCAACACAGCCATCAACCAACATGCCGCATTCTCCAATCAACGTACTATGGCGATTAGCAACAAGAATTCTAGAACCGACATAAAATGTGTTATCCCCCTCCCCTTCTTCCCATACTCAAGCAACAACAAAAAAAAAACAGAAAAAAAAAGTGGAAAAGTTACATTAATCAAAACTTTACACTGGCATTAGTAGCATACTTGATAAATAAGCTGCATTTCGATGCATGATTACATTGGAGTATGCCGTCAGACAGAATGTTAATACAAATTCTTCATCTTGTAAAACAAACAGATGACTATATTATATATAACCAACTATCTAAAGTACCCGACATTGCCTAGGGGAACAATTAGGCTGAAGAGCAAAGTTAAATGAACATGATTACGATTAAGTAATTATTATTTTAGATAACATAAGTTTAGGCTAATTGATTGTTTAGGCTAGGTGATATTGTGTTAAAGATGCATGATAGCGAACCTAAAAGTTATAATTATTATAATAGTAAGGCCTATTTGAAATTTTGAATTTAGTCATACGAGGCTAAAAACAACAATGAAATAAAAATGTAAATTTTTAAATCAGTTTTGGAGTTATTGAAATTAATTGGGTAAATTAAAAATTCCTGAAAAATCAATCTTCACACGCTAAAAAAAAACTACTTAGGGAAAAAATATTTTTTAAAAAGTATGGTACTAACATGCCTGGATGGATCCAGGTCACCCGAGTGACCATACTACTGATGACGCACGTAGATCCCAATACACTTAACGTGTTCGAATACATTTGACAATTATTTAGAGAGATTTAGGCCAACATAGTTAAATGATATTTCTCACAAGTTTCTTTCAGCAACACTAGACTATATTACACACAGACAATTACAAAAACAATAACAAAACAACAACAATGAATATAGTTGTACCCAGTGTCAATCCATTTTGTACTCAAAAGCGTCCCGGGCATTACGAGTAATGGAGGGCTAATCGGATCACTACAGAGTGTATTCTCTCTGTGTGTTGGGGAGGTTTTGAGGGGCGGACGGTGGGGCGTGGATGTGAGAGAGAGGGGTGGGAGCTGAAGAAGCCATTATTCCGAGAGGGAAGGGACGTGGAAGGTCACATCCGCTGGGAGACAGATGAGACTCAACAGTTTCCTTTTTTTTTATTTTTTTTTTACATTTCAATGGCCCTCGCTCTTTCCTCCTCGACAATGTATTATAGTTTCATTTTTAATAAAGTAAAATACTATTTAATGATAATAGTTACTTAGTTGTTTTGTGTTTTTAAAATCCTTATTGTGTCTGCGCCTTGATCTTTTTGATTTCATTAAAAAGTGCTGAAGGGAACATGTGGTGAAATAAAAAGTCAAGGGCGTCTCGCAGAGCTTAGAGCACGCCCCTCCCCGTGCACACACTATTTATAACGCCGGGGGGTCCGGGTCCTTATAAGCGAAAGGGGCGCGCACACACAAATATGCGCCGGACCTTTGCATGCAATTGTCTGCACGCAGCCCGAGTCCTCCGGAGCAATACAATCAGCGCACAAAGACTTATTATGCCTTCTTCATGTGTGTGTGTGTATATGTGTGTGCTTGTATTGTATATGTGTGTATAGTATATGCCTGCGTGTGCAACGCCGTATTCTTTATTGTACCCCCCTCCTTTTTTTCCCTCCCTCTTTGATAGAATTATTAAAAAAGGCGAGGTGGGCGGGTAAAGGTGGCGGTGGCAGAAAAGTAGGGGGGGGGAGGGGAAGTAGTTGGCAGCGAACCATACAAGTAGGCGGTTCCTCCTGACGGGGTCGTAGCAGAATGATGAATGTTTGACGAGGCCCATGATTTATACCACCCGAGAAGACAAAACGCTTGGCCGCGTCTTTTTTTTTTTTTTTTTTCACCACAGACAGACAAGCCAATACCACAAGCTAAACCGCGCATTCACAACACAACCAGGTCACACATACACAAGATAAAAATGTTTTTTGAAGGAAAAAATAATACAGACGAGCGGAAACCCCCCATGTTTGTAATCCGTACCAGATAGAAGGGAATCGGGGTTGGGGGGGGGGGGGGTGAGGAGTGAACTGTATGACATCAACTAGTGCTGTTATTTTATTATTCCATCTCTCCCTCTCTTCACGTAGACTTAACTCTTTCCCTAATCATTTAGCCTTCTTTCTTTCGATCTCTGAAACTCTACTCTGTGTAGACCCATATTTTCTCCCCCCCCCCCCCCCCCCAACTTTTTACATGTTCCTTCTCTAAAAGGGAACATGGTGGCTGAACGGCAGCGCGTTCGTCTGGCGTGACAAAGGTCCTGGGTTCGTATCCTTTGTAAGCCAAGGATTTTTTCACGGTAATTGATGGTGTCCCTGTGAGTCTACCCAGCTCTGATGGCTATCTGACACTAGTTATGGTTAAAGTAAAGGCGGATTGGCATTGTGCTGGCCACACATCCCCCTGGTATAGTATGCCATGGCCACAGAAACTGGTGAACGCCGTATGATCAATTTGGTCCGAAGGATATTTTACTTACTTTTCTAAAAGGAAACATCTCTCTCTAACAGAGAAAGAGACTACGTATTAACTGTATCTTATACTCTCACAAAATGTGTCTATTTTACACACCCAGTCTATCTGTCATTCGTTCTAAGTGCGTAAACAAACTAAACAAATAATAACGACACACACACACACAACAAGAAGAACAGATTATCTATAATGAATATAATAAAGTTGTGCATGTAGGCTGTGCATGAAAGAGTGTGTGTTTTAAAAAGAGATAAGCCCTCTGACCTTGAATTCGGTTGTTTTCCTTTATTTAAGAGTGCATGGGTGAAGTTAAAACTTTATATTTTGGTTTTTACCTATTATAAATAACAATTGTGTTAGCCCGCTCCCCCCCCCCCACTTCCCGTTTTATCAACAAAAGCCCACGCAAATAGACATTGTCAAAAAGGTAGAGACATTTAGTAAATCTAAGATTAACTTAGGTCCAGTAGGAAAACACATTTCTCGCGTTAAAAATCCGGAAACTACTGCGAAGGTAGGTTGATTGAAACCAATGTTAAAGTAACAAATGCCTAATCTTGAGTAAAGTATTATTACATTGTGGTTTGTAAAGGCGGTGAATGAAATGTTACGATGCCTTTAAAATTGGAAAATTGAGCAATGCAATAAAAGTTGTGAAAAATAAAACGTTACACTGGTTGAGCTGTAACATATTCAAGGGCGTTGATTCCTTTTGAAATATCGGAATCAGTAATATTTTTGTGATCAATTTATAATTGGATACACATTTGTTTATGTTGTTTCAACGATGAAAAAAACCCATTAAAAATAAAAATACAAAACCAAGAACTATTTAACCGTTTCTTGTTACCGTCATGTGTTAGAGAAATTCATCATTAAGTCAATCAGCCGTTTTCGTAAAGTAAACCTTTTTTTTTTTCAACACTAGGGGCCCCATGTTTCTTGTTATTTGTTTTATCGAACCTTACAATGACTCGCTCAATGCTCGACACGTAGAATGTCCATATCTCTATTTGATATCATATTACCTTGTTTCTCTGCCATTAGCCCCCCCCCACCACCGCCACTATCTCTCCACATTTCTCTCCTCCCCACTCAGTGAGTAGCCATAACAACTACCCCGCCGCCCCATGTCACTGTTAAAACTAGTTAAAAGTGTCCACAGTGTCAACGAGCTGGTCAAAGTCTCCGTTGACTTTATTGCCAGCCACTACTTGCTATAGAGCACTGGACTAACCAGACCAGAGACTAAAGTTTAGTGAGTCGCCCTGGAATCTACACTAAACATAGACTAACCAGACCAGAGACTAAAGTTTAGTGAGTCGCCCTGGAATCTACACTAAACATAGACTAACCAGACCAGAGACTAAAGTTTAGTGAGTCGCCCTGGAATCTACACTAAACATAGACTAACCAGACCAGAGACTAAAGTTTAGTGAGTCGCCCTGGAATCTACACTAAACATAGACTAACCAGACCAGAGACTAAAGTTTAGTGAGTCGCCCTGGAATCTACACTAAACATAGACTAACCAGACCAGAGACTAAAGTTTAGTGAGTCGCCCTGGAATCTACACTAAACATAGACTAACCAGACCAGAGACTAAAGTTTAGTGAGTCGCCCTGGAATCTACACTAAACATAGACTAACCAGACCAGAGACTAAAGTTTAGTGAGTCGCCCTGGAATCTACACTAAACATAGACTAACCAGACCAGAGACTAAAGTTTAGTGAGTCGCCCTGGAATCTACACTAAACATAGACTAACCAGACCAGAGACTAAAGTTTAGTGAGTCGCCCTGGAATCTACACTAAACATAGACTAACCAGACCAGAGACTAAAGTTTAGTGAGTCGCCCTGGAATCTACACTAAACATAGACTAACCAGACCAGAGACTAAAGTTTAGTGAGTCGCCCTGGAATCTACACTAAACATAGACTAACCAGACCAGAGACTAAAGTTTAGTGAGTCGCCCTGGAATCTACACTAAACATAGACTAACCAGACCAGAGACTAAAGTTTAGTGAGTCGCCCTGGCATCTACACTAAACATAGACTAACCAGACCAGAGACTAAAGTTTAGTGAGTCGCCCTGGAATCTACACTAAACATAGACTAACCAGACCAGAGACTAAAGTTTAGTGAGTCGCCCTGGAATCTACACTAAACATAGACTAACCAGACCAGAGACTAAAGTTTAGTGAGTCGCCCTGGAATCTACACTAAACATAGACTAACCAGACCAGAGACTAAAGTTTAGTGAGTCGCCCTGGAATCTACACTAAACATAGACTAACCAGACCAGAGACTAAAGTTTAGTGAGTCGCCCTGGAATCTACACTAAACATAGACTAACCAGACCAGAGACTAAAGTTTAGTGAGTCGCCCTGGAATCTACACTAAACATAGACTAACCAGACCAGAGACTAAAGTTTAGTGAGTCGCCCTGGAATCTACACTAAACATAGACTAACCAGACCAGAGACTAAAGTTTAGTGAGTCGCCCTGGAATCTACACTAAACATAGACTAACCAGACCAGAGACTAAAGTTTAGTGAGTCGCCCTGGAATCTACACTAAACATAGACTAACCAGACCAGAGACTAAAGTTTAGTGAGTCGCCCTGGAATCTACACTAAACATAGACTAACCAGACCAGAGACTAAAGTTTAGTGAGTCGCCCTGGAATCTACACTAAACATAGACTAACCAGACCAGAGACTAAAGTTTAGTGAGTCGCCCTGGAATCTACACTAAACATAGACTAACCAGACCAGAGACTAAAGTTTAGTGAGTCGCCCTGGAATCTACACTAAACATAGACTAACCAGACCAGAGACTAAAGTTTAGTGAGTCGCCCTGGAATCTACACTAAACATAGACTAACCAGACCAGAGACTAAAGTTTAGTGAGTCGCCCTGGAATCTACACTAAACATAGACTAACCAGACCAGAGACTAAAGTTTAGTGAGTCGCCCTGGAATCTACACTAAACATAGACTAACCAGACCAGAGACTAAAGTTTAGTGAGTCGCCCTGGAATCTACACTAAACATAGACTAACCAGACCAGAGACTAAAGTTTAGTGAGTCGCCCTGGAATCTACACTAAACATAGACTAACCAGACCAGAGACTAAAGTTTAGTGAGTCGCCCTGGAATCTACACTAAACATAGACTAACCAGACCAGAGACTAAAGTTTAGTGAGTCGCCCTGGAATCTACACTAAACATAGACTAACCAGACCAGAGACTAAAGTTTAGTGAGTCGCCCTGGAATCTACACTAAACATAGACTAACCAGACCAGAGACTAAAGTTTAGTGAGTCGCCCTGGAATCTACACTAAACATAGACTAACCAGACCAGAGACTAAAGTTTAGTGAGTCGCCCTGGAATCTACACTAAACATAGACTAACCAGACCAGAGACTAAAGTTTAGTGAGTCGCCCTGGAATCTACACTAAACATAGACTAACCAGACCAGAGACTAAAGTTTAGTGAGTCGCCCTGGAATCTACACTAAACATAGACTAACCAGACCAGAGACTAAAGTTTAGTGAGTCGCCCTGGAATCTACACTAAACATAGACTAACCAGACCAGAGACTAAAGTTTAGTGAGTCGCCCTGGAATCTACACTAAACATAGACTAACCAGACCAGAGACTAAAGTTTAGTGAGTCGCCCTGGAATCTACACTAAACATAGACTAACCAGACCAGAGACTAAAGTTTAGTGAGTCGCCCTGGAATCTACACTAAACATAGACTAACCAGACCAGAGACTAAAGTTTAGTGAGTCGCCCTGGAATCTACACTAAACATAGACTAACCAGACCAGAGACTAAAGTTTAGTGAGTCGCCCTGGAATCTACACTAAACATAGACTAACCAGACCAGAGACTAAAGTTTAGTGAGTCGCCCTGGAATCTACACTAAACATAGACTAACCAGACCAGAGACTAAAGTTTAGTGAGTCGCCCTGGAATCTACACTAAACATAGACTAACCAGACCAGAGACTAAAGTTTAGTGAGTCGCCCTGGAATCTACACTAAACATAGACTAACCAGACCAGAGACTAAAGTTTAGTGAGTCGCCCTGGAATCTACACTAAACATAGACTAACCAGACCAGATACTAAAGTTTAGTGAGTCGCCCTGGAATCTACACTAAACATAGACTAACCAGACCAGAGACTAAAGTTTAGTGAGTCGCCCTGGAATCTACACTAAACATAGACTAACCAGACCAGAGACTAAAGTTTAGTGAGTCGCCCTGGAATCTACACTAAACATAGACTAACCAGACCAGAGACTAAAGTTTAGTGAGTCGCCCTGGAATCTACACTAAACATAGACTAACCAGACCAGAGACTAAAGTTTAGTGAGTCGCCCTGGAATCTACACTAAACATAGACTAACCAGACCAGAGACTAAAGTTTAGTGAGTCGCCCTGGAATCTACACTAAACATAGACTAACCAGACCAGAGACTAAAGTTTAGTGAGTCGCCCTGGAATCTACACTAAACATAGACTAACCAGACCAGAGACTAAAGTTTAGTGAGTCGCCCTGGAATCTACACTAAACATAGACTAACCAGACCAGAGACTAAAGTTTAGTGAGTCGCCCTGGAATCTACACTAAACATAGACTAACCAGACCAGAGACTAAAGTTTAGTGAGTCGCCCTGGAATCTACACTAAACATAGACTAACCAGACCAGAGACTAAAGTTTAGTGAGTCGCCCTGGAATCTACACTAAACATAGACTAACCAGACCAGAGACTAAAGTTTAGTGAGTCGCCCTGGAATCTACACTAAACATAGACTAACCAGACCAGAGACTAAAGTTTAGTGAGTCGCCCTGGAATCTACACTAAACATAGACTAACCAGACCAGAGACTAAAGTTTAGTGAGTCGCCCTGGAATCTACACTAAACATAGACTAACCAGACCAGAGACTAAAGTTTAGTGAGTCGCCCTGGAATCTACACTAAACATAGACTAACCAGACCAGAGACTAAAGTTTAGTGAGTCGCCCTGGAATCTACACTAAACATAGACTAACCAGACCAGAGACTAAAGTTTAGTGAGTCGCCCTGGAATCTACACTAAACATAGACTAACCAGACCAGAGACTAAAGTTTAGTGAGTCGCCCTGGAATCTACACTAAACATAGACTAACCAGACCAGAGACTAAAGTTTAGTGAGTCGCCCTGGAATCTACACTAAACATAGACTAACCAGACCAGAGACTAAAGTTTAGTGAGTCGCCCTGGAATCTACACTAAACATAGACTAACCAGACCAGAGACTAAAGTTTAGTGAGTCGCCCTGGAATCTACACTAAACATAGACTAACCAGACCAGAGACTAAAGTTTAGTGAGTCGCCCTGGAATCTACACTAAACATAGACTAACCAGACCAGAGACTAAAGTTTAGTGAGTCGCCCTGGAATCTACACTAAACATAGACTAACCAGACCAGAGACTAAAGTTTAGTGAGTCGCCCTGGAATCTACACTAAACATAGACTAACCAGACCAGAGACTAAAGTTTAGTGAGTCGCCCTGGAATCTACACTAAACATAGACTAACCAGACCAGAGACTAAAGTTTAGTGAGTCGCCCTGGAATCTACACTAAACATAGACTAACCAGACCAGAGACTAAAGTTTAGTGAGTCGCCCTGGAATCTACACTAAACATAGACTAACCAGACCAGAGACTAAAGTTTAGTGAGTCGCCCTGGAATCTACACTAAACATAGACTAACCAGACCAGAGACTAAAGTTTAGTGAGTCGCCCTGGAATCTACACTAAACATGGACTAACCAGGACAGAGACTAAAGTTTAGTGAGTCGCCCTGGAATCTACACTAAACATGGACTAACCAGGACAGAGACTAAAGTTTAGTGAGTCGCCCTGTAATCTACACTAAACATAGACTAACCAGACCAGAGACTAAAGTTTAGTGAGTCGCCCTGTAATCTACACTAAACATAGACTAACCAGACCAGAGACTAAAGTTTAGTGAGTCTGGAATCTACACTAAATAATGAGGCAGTGTTGAAAGACGATGATATAAAGTCATATAATCTTTCCCCCATTTGTTTGTTTGTTAATTTCAACACTTGATAAGTGCTTTAGAGAGAAGGCACAGATTAAATGATTAAAGCCACCGACCACGTAATCAAGACCATGAAATTACGGGGAGCGAGAGAGAGAAAGAGAGGGGGAGAGATGGTGAGAGAAATGGGAGAATATTTAAACAGAAAACAACCCGCTTTATCAGCGTAAGTAAACTGTAGAACAAAACCAAACCCCAAACATTGTGTTTACAGAAGGTAACAATTTAACAATACGGCACACTTAACCAGTCTACTGTTCTAATACGTACATTCGCACATACATTATTTCTATTCTAATCATTCATTACAACAAAGACATACACACATAAAAGACACACACACCCGTATAACCCAAACCGAACAAAAAGTCTACATGTGAAAAAAAAAATAGTAATGAATGCAATGTTGCCAGTATTTTTATAAAATACAAGAATCTTCTTTCTGAATGATATTTGCTTTAAAAAGTCTCGAGTTATGCTTGCCTATAAACTTTCACGAAGAACGAACACGGATATATGAACAAGGGGCACATTTCTCAGAAATATCAATAAACTACTCAAAGAAGTTAAATTATTTCAATAACTACAAAATGCACAACACTACAATCATTAAACAACTATATCTACACGGCTTTAACAACACTAACCGCAACAACAAAGTTTATTCTTTAAGTATCGTTTTTGGCAAACAGCTTTGTAAATTCCTTTTTCTTTGAAAGCTTTTTTAATGGGGAAAAGGGGGGGGGGGGGGGGGGGGGTAAGTCTCACTAATGAATACAAAGAAAAGAAGAAGAATTGAAAATTTCGTTGAATTCAAATGTTATTTAGACTTGTCAGCGTGTAGACATGACAAATGTAGTAATGAGACTAATTTCTATCTTGAACTATTGACGTCCTTCCATTCTATCAGTACAACTAGTTATAAATCCAATAATCAAGTTTCTTTTTCCCTATTGTTTACATGTTATTGTTGTTTTTGAAAACCAACTTTCAGGAGTAAATTTTCACCTGAAACTACAAGCAAAACTGTATTTCATTGTATAGTTCAGTTTATATTACAAACAAAAAGTATCCTGCATACAATTTTTGTTGTTATTCATCCTGTTTTTATTCTAACTGACAGACTAACGAGATAGCTTTCTGGCAAACCTCCGCGACAAATCAAACTGAAACAAACATATTCCTAGACAGCCAAGAATTGTACCAATGTATACAACTACAACCCAATCCAACACTGGCCAAGTATGGACCGAAGCAAACTTCGGAAAGGGGCTTGTTCCAGAAACTGAAGATCAGTGGAGACAGTGATGTGGTCCCATGCAGAAAGGGGTCGACCCTGAGGGTGCGGAATACGTGATCAACGACTGCCCCAGTAGTGCCTCTCGTACCACTCAACCAGAGCCGGGCACTGGTCAGAGGTCACACCCCAATCGACATCAAGCTGGACGAGGGAGAGGGGGCCGGGGTGGACGAACTAAAGACTGCGGTGGCGCATCAATGAATGAGACTTCAAGTTTGAAATCAACAATTTATCGCCTATGTAGAACAAAGAAAATGAAATGTTTAAAATCTTTTTAAAAAAATAGAAAAGGAATGCATATAATTCATAATTATCACCATATAATTTGCATGGTATTATTTGAAAGTTGACAATACATTTTACAAAACCTTTTATCTAAATTAGGATTCCAGTTAATACGGTTGTAATTATAATTAGTGATGTCATATGGATCCATTCCATATTTATTTTTTTTAGATCCCAATCTACTCAACTTTAGTATTCCACAGACATTTATGCCGCACGGTAGACGAGCGGCAGTGCGTTTGACTGGCGTTCGAATCCTGGTGAAGCCGGGATTTTTTCTCAGGACTTGAGGGTGTCCCTGAGTCTACCCAGCTCCTATGGGCACCTGACATTAGTTGGGGTAAAGTAAAGGCGGCTGGGCATTGTGCTGGCCACACATCCCCTTGTATGCCGTGGCCACAGAAACTGGTGAACGCTGCTTGAACGCTGCCCTATGATCAGTTTGGTCCGAAGGGTACTTTACTTACCACAGATAGATACACATACTAAAGATAGATACACATACTAAAGATAGATACACATACTAAAGATAGATACACATACTAAAGATAGATACACATACGAAAGATAGATACACATACTAATTCCCACAAGAGGCGTTTATAAACAAGAGTGTATATACGATTCAATACATTTCAATAACACGGTTTAACTAAGCTCCTCATAATAATATAGTCTAATAAACTTTCTGACTGTAACAGTTCTGGTATCCACACAACATACTGTATGTGCACTCTCCTAATTAGAAGAATAAAACTATTCAATTCGATCACAACCATTTGGGACAGTCATCCTGAACCAATTAACCTATATGCCTATAGATATCGGGATCTGTTTTAAATATTCAATGATTGATCTATTAAGTAATAGTTGAGTAGGGTAATGTTGAATGTAGTGTACTCGTGGAAAATGACCTATACTAAAAAAAAAGTCATGAATCCAGGGTTAGATGGTTCTGAACTTATTAAAAGATCTTAGACCCGAGATAACGTTACCAATACAAGAAGATGGACATACGCGTCCATAAACCCGGTCGTCAAAAACATAGTTCCTTCTTACACATACACGCATATATGACACATCGTCTTCAGGCCAGGGCTGTGGAGTCGGTAGATAAATGTTCCGACTCCAACTCCGACTCCTCAGTTCTTTGTACTTCCGACTCCAGGTACCCAAATTTTCCCCGACTCTTCGACTCCGACTCCACAGCCCTGCTTCAGGCAGCTAGTTCTCACTTCAGTTAATCATTCCACAATACTCTATCTATATCAATCCAGTTCAACTCTAGCTCACTTCAGTTCTAGCTAACACCCTCACTTCACTGTCACCCGCTGACTAACATTATCTCCCCCATTCTATTCGTCCCCCATTCCCTGCTCTCCCAATGCCATGTCATGGAACCCCATACTAATTCATGGCAGTTTGTTAATCCTCTAATAACGCACCACCCTTTCCTCCTTTCTCTATGACTTCCCCCCCCCCCCCCAGTAGTTGTTCCCTATTCACGGAGGGATGAGCAAACCAGGCGGAATAAGTCATGCGTGACAAACAGCATCAGTCAACTGCCAGGCCATCAGTGCTCGCTCTCAAAATCTTCTACCTTCTCTCACCACATGGGGGTGCATAAAACTAAGCAGAAGAGAGAGAGAGTGAGAGAGAAATTGTCTTCTTGGGGACCAATGCTATGTTTTTCGACATTGATCTATGTTTTTCTTAAAGTTCAAATAGTTTTAATAACCTAAAATGTTAGTTAAATCGGCTTAAAAAATATTTCCTTAAAATATGTAATAATATTTTTAAAAAATGACTGCTTTTTATTCTAATTGTTTTATTGGTGTAGAGAAAGACAATGTTATACTATGGGCGTTTATCTTTTTTTTAACACGTTGGAATCAAACGCATACAAAAATAGTTTAATTTAAAAAAAAACACAGCTAAAACTGATTGAAAAAAAAACATACCTGAAATATAACTGATTTGTTATTAAATAATACACGTCTTTAAATATTAATTAAGGTATTTGATAAAAGATGTCATGTTGTTTCATTTTTAACTATTGTTCTTTTTTTTTACTGTGAGCTGTACTCAACTAGAAATCGTCAAAAAATGTTCTGTGTATTTCTAGGGTTTTGTTAAACTTACTATCTGTGTGTAACCCCCCAAAACACATGATTGGCAGCCCTGGTTCCAACCATTTCTATCACTACACCCACCACACCGCCCCTCCCCTCTCTCAAAATAAACTAGACACGCGCACTAAACGCCGACTGTTTCCCATCGCACGTGCGCGCGCGTGCGATGGTAATTGAACGGACACTGAGGGTTTTTCATTGCAGGAGAGGATCATAAAACATTTTGGGGAGAAGGGAGGTGGAAGAGGGACCGGACATTACTAGTGGTCAACTGCCGGTAGGCCACATAATATGTGATAGGCTGGTCAATAGAATATAAATCAGTATAAATATATCTGTTAGCTATATATGTGTCCTGATGTTTTCTGGACCCGTCCTACCTTACAGTTTACACTACATCAAAACACGCCCAGCAGGACATGTTTATTTGAGCATAAGACAAAACGATCGCTTAAGCAGAAACTGTATAATGTACAGAATTGTGTTTTCAAAATAAGACGATCATTGCGTGCCGCTGCTCCAGTGCATGCTTCCGTGCTCCGTTGGTCTTAGTCTCGCTCTATGATAATAATATTAGACGATGTTAACAAGTTGTTGGCTTTCCTGACTAGTGCAAGTAGCCCAATCAATGCCAGAATGCCACACACAGAAAAAAAAGAGAAAGTATGTGAATCCAGTAATTGTATATGGAATATAAACTTTGTAAAATCACGAGAGCCTCATCTGGAAAATTATACGTGCTGAAGGTTAATGGAAATGTGATGGGTAGAGACAAGTAGGGGAACCTGCACCCCACCCCTCTCGACTCCCAAAAAAGTATGTGTTATGTAAGCTAGCCCCCCCCCCCCCCCTTTCAGAAAGAAAGTACACTTTTGTTCTGCTATCGGCCCGACATAAATTTTTGCATTTTAAAAAAATACTCAAAAGGATCAACAGTGTGCTAATCGCATAATCCACCACTCCTTTATACCGTCGCCACTGAAAGTGCTGAATTTGGTTTCACCAGTTCACGAAGGTCGTAAAATCAAAGTACTGACAATGAGTAGTTTCAATAAAATATTTTTTTAAAAAAAATATTATTTTAACAGATTTCCATTCAGACTTGAAGTTTTTTTTTACTCCCTTTCTCTTAGCTCGTACCGTCTGTCTGTCTGCTTGCTTGTAAAAATTTGCATCGATTTTTAGACCACTTCCCGTCGTCCAATCGAGTTGAAACTTGGGCAGCAGACTTGTGGCGACTAAAAATACATTCTATCAAATTTTCAGTTAAAAAAACTTAATTATATTATAATTTTGATTTTTTTTTTTTTAAATTTAACGCTTTGTTTTGGTTTTACATTGAATGGGAGTATAATAAAAACTAGGTTTTTATGGGTTAGTTTATTATTTGTTAAGCCCAAGAGCCGTCAGCCACCCATGAAAACGTCATAACTCAGAAAAAAAGGCCATGAAGACGTGTTCAATCACAGGTGACTAAAGTATTAATGGAGGCCGATTCAGCGAATGGTGCTTGTTGTTTAGTATCTTTCTCGTTCCACAAATTCAATCTTTTCACAATTATTCTAATCTATTTAGTTACAAATAAAACACAAGGCCACAACACTGCGGGAAATAAACCGTCATTGTGTCTATTTATTTGAACAGCATAAAATTAAAAGTTAGATTTTTTTTTATTCTTCTCGAGAATAAAAAAGTTGATGCTGCTTAAAGATGTTCTTTCCCTGTCAATCAATAATGGAATATGAATAACTGTAAATACGAGAATGGAAAAAAAAGCGTACAAAGTCGGTAAGGCCAAAAGTCTGAACAATAAACGTTATCACAGAATTGTTGAGAGATTTGTTTACTAGGTTTATCAATTCATTTTGTTATGTGATGATTTTTTTTAAACAACTATCACAATGCCAACACGAGAACGATTCAATTCTAAATAATACATAAAACATAGGCCCTAGTGGAAAAAAGTACTCTTATTATTATATATATATGAAAAAGATCTAAACATGCAAGGAACAAAGAAGGGAGAACAACATAAGTAAGCATCTTCAGCGCCTAGCACAATAACACTTCACAATAACTTTGTTTTTAAACCATAGTACATGTATAATGTATTGAGCGGATATGTTCGATCCGCAAGTCTATAGAATTGGACATTTTCAATGAAAATTTCCAACAAAACGTATGGAGAGTTTGCCATTTAAATGGTATCAACGCTAAGTAAAAACCATTATTGTTAATTACTGCACAGCGGTTTAGCTTAGCATAAAGCACTTGATTACATTTAAAGCCGATGATGAAGAAATGTGTTACCTGTTAGATTATAATAAGTTAGAAATGTCACGCTGACCAACATCAGCTCTAAAGTTTCTAATAATGTCAGCAACTAAAAAAAACGTATTTCATCTTGCCGGGGAAGCCCCTCAATTCTAGTATGTGAGAGCCCTGTATTTAAGTCTGCCACGGCTGTAATTAAATGCGACACTGAGTCGTATGTTGAAATGATTGCATTTAAAAGTTTGACACTTTTTATTAATGAGATTTTCTTCCCCAAATGACAACCCAAAAAAAACCTCAAGCCATATGAATTGGCTTCAATCACCGGTCTAAATCTTACAGCAATCTACACTCACAGTGTTTCCTCAACCAAGACTAACATTAAGGGCCAGTATCCAGATGTGATCAATGGAATATACTACACATGTCCACTAGCTGCATTTTGTTATAAATGGGTTTTAGAACCTTAAGGCTTAAGGCTGCAATGCTGAGACAGCCAATTCCTAAATTTTTACACAAAGTTTCACGTAGCTGAAATTCACTCAAATGTTTAAGATTTACTTATGAAAATGAAATTTTTAGTTGTTAATTGTGGGTCTTGTGGTGAAATTAATTAGTATAAAAAAATGCTTTACTGACAAAGAAACAATATTACTCCCTAATAATATACATTGTTTAAGACTTGCATTTAAATTACAGTTTATAGAATGATGTTCATTAGTTGTTGTTTTTCTTTGACTGTCCAATTAACTAATTCCACGTTTAAATGCCCCTGCACTAGAAAACCAATGTGAATTAGTCCGTACACAGGTAGGGTATTTAGAAGTGTGTGGTGTTTTTTTCTCTCTTTCTTTCTTTCTGAGTATCATATTAGCTTTTCATAGCACTCTGTCGTGTTCCTAAGTTATAATTTAAATCTTTATATATGACATGTGTACAATTTTTTTAAAGTCTTGAAAGAAAAACATAATATCAACCCAGCAGCATCCATCTTACATCTATTCATGTCAAGGATTATGTATTGACACATTCAAGGAGAAACAGGCACAAATACACAGAATACGTATTGTGTACAAGTCAACGTTAACAACTAGTAACTTTAGAAGCCAGACTAGTTTGTTGCGTGGTCTAACATTAAAGTTACTGTTGCAAATCTTGCACCCAACCGGCAAGTACGTTTCTTTACAATGGCCACAGAGTGAGAGCCATGGGCAGATAATTGGTTCCCCCCCTAAGGGGAGATTATAAGGGTGTTATCCTGTTACCACCAGCTCATGTGCATGTTACAAATTGCTCTCCGGTATCTCTTTACGAGACTTTAATGACGTGGAACAGAAACGGGAGGAGGGTTCATGTGGGAGGGGGGGGGTGAGAAAAACGGGTTGGCACTAGTTCCAAAAGTAGAAACTAGAGACTCAATTGGTGAAATATCAGATGGGGTGACGTGGGGAGGGGGGGGGGCGTATGGCCATAGGTCCGGTGGTGAGATGGAAACCAAAAACTAGTATCGAGTGTTGGTTCCCAATAATGACTTTCTTGTTAGATCAAAAAACATCCTTCAGAATTCAGACCAAAAGTAGACTTTTATTTGTCAAGTCATAATAGCCAATGTGACTGGAGCTAAAAAAAATACAATAACATTTCTCTACACATTTCGAAGTGCATATTATTCATTTAATGACCACTTAATGTGCACATGATGACAATTTATTGTACTAGTTTAAACAATTGATCTTCCTATTGAAGGCACTGTGAGTGGGTTCTTAAAATGTTTTGAAGACGTAAAGAAATGTGCAGTTAGGAAGTGTGGTTGTTCAACTATGAATAATACCAACTCTCTAGTTAATGCAAAGAAATCGTTGTCACAGACTAAGCACACATTTTATTTATATAAATATAGATAATATACACATAAGATCTGTATTATTCTGAGCGCATATAAAATGATTGCCCTGTGCCTTTTGTTCGACAATCCTCCATTCCCCAGGACACGTCGCCCACAACTCCCCAACAATAGAATACTTTCTAAGACAAGCTCAGCACCAAGGACAATAAATTTCCGCCACAAGAGAGATTGGGGAAAGGGGGGGGGGGGGGGAGACAGGCAGCACTGTATACAATTTCATTCCTTTTTTCTCTCTCAAGGAACAAAATAAATAGGGAAAGACGGACGGACGGCTAGTGGGGGAGGGAGGCGCCTTCTTGATGTAGTATTGATTTACACGCAAAGTGAACTTGATCTATGCAGTTTCAATAGAGTAACAAATGAAGGTTGTTTTATTTTAAGGATAACTCTACGTAGCTAATCATAATATTTCTAATTTCTAACAATGACTTATCCAATTGCATCTACACATGAACAAAAGTAGTCTAGATTATTAGCAGCTGATTGTATCATTTATAGAACGATAAAGACAGAAAAATATAGTGAACTTTTACAAAAAGACCCAATTGAATTACAAAAAGGGGAATCACTAATCTAACTGGAGTATGTCTTTTCGCCCAGAAAAGTACCAACTGTTAAGAAAGAGTATCCAAGAAAAAAAAATTACAAACTACTTGATTCATGGTAAGGCATGGTAAAGTACTTAGGAGTAATAATAAATTATAAGTCATCTTGGAATCCACATATTGATGAAGTAATTAAAAAATCTAACAAAATATAAGGCTTCATTAAAAGGAACTTCTACAAATTTAATAAGAACATACAACTAAAATGCTATCTCACATTAGTTAGACTTGTCACTTTTACTAGAACGCATCTTCTATATAAGACCCATCAAGTAAAATAATATATAAAAAAATTAGAACAAATTTAGAAAAGAGCTGCAAGGTTCATTAGTGGCGAATATTCACAACTGACAATAGTAACAACAATAATTAAATCATTAAACCTAGAAACACTTGAGCAGGGGTCGGCAACCTACGACAAGCGTGCCAGACTTGGCATGCACAGCGAATTTCAATGGCACGCGGTAGACCACCGAAAATGCAATTCAAGGTTGTTTTTGTATACAAGAAATTTATTTTATGGCACATTATGTTGACATTTGGAAATATGGCACGCTGAATAAATACAAAATAATTATTTCGCACACAATCATTAAAAGATAGCCGACCCTGCACTAGAGGACAGAACAGCAAAGAGTAAAGTAGTAATAATACATAAGGTATTCAATTCTAATTTAGAAATACAACATAAAAACAATGTTACAGTGCTCAGATAAACATAAGGATAAAAACACTTTCCTTATCCCTTATGCGAGAATAAATGCTTATAAGTACTCTTTCCTCCCGGTTGGCATCCAGGCATGGAATGGGTTTCCTGGACAAACAAGTAACTTAACATCATTAAAACACTAATAGAAATACAGGACTAGACTCAAACCAAGGATGTGCGTAGGACGTAATAATCTTCTGTATAGAAGGAGCGCCTGCAATATATAAGGTAAGGTAAGGTATAATTATTCATATTCATTGCCACAAGGCTCGCCTAGTAGCTGTGTCAAATACTCAAAATAATTTTCCTACGCGTCCACAAATAGTTGTTAACAATTTTAACATTCGTGACTATTTCAAAGTGGTATAATATACTAATGTAATTCTAGTTAGATAAAGGGCAAAACCACGGCTACCAATTGGAAAACAAGACAATGTTTGAAATAGTAACTATACCTAAAGTAACTTGTTCTAACAATAAACAATATACACATATATTTGTTATATTCTCTGTGTGTGTAGATGTGTAGGCATAATATGTGTATATTATGTGCTTTTATTTTGAAGCGTGTACTCAAATCAATCTATAAAATGTTGTGAAGTAAGCTAAAAATTACCATTTTTGTTTCAGTGAATTATAATAAAGGTAATAAGGTTATTCAGAATATTGACTTTTTTTAAATTATAAACGAGACTTTTTAAAAAGCAAAAAGAGGCCGGCGCGTACAGCGGTCCTTGCTTAGTTTTTAAAAAAAAGAGAGGGAGAAGAAAAAAACATTTGGAAAAAAAGTTCTCTGAACGCGCGTGCTTGCGCGTGCCGACGGGCTGACTCGCCAACTAGCATTCTGATGGCGAAGAAATTTGTATTCAAAACAGGTGTCAGTCTGCCCTGGTTTAGTCACTTCCTTCATTTGGTGGCGAATTCAGAAGCAAGTATAACGTTCTAAAATAACACGTCTAGACTAGACGAACTTTTCCTTCATATCTTGAACTTTCCAATTCTCTCTGTGTCTAATATAGTCTTAACCCTTCCCGTACCGACCTACTTCTATCTATGCTGCCTTCAGTTCCGCTATATACGCGCCCGGGACTGTAAGGGTTAAGACATGACTATAATTTAGCTCATCAGTTATTTCGTGATTAAATAATTGCATAACGAGCTTCTTGGTCCAGCCACTACTGGTTGGTCGGTGGGAATTGGCTGCATAAAATATTATGTATCAACAATGATAGGCCCTACTACAGTTCAGTCCGCGTTAAGAAACATGTATACTGACACGAGATAAGAAAGATAGAATGACAATCCCTAAATTGAAAATTAGCTTGGCGAAGCTTTTCATATTTCATTACACTATTAATAACTCCCAGTGCCGGTGATAATAGAATGGCAATATAATATAACTTAGCTAGAAGCGAATAAATACAATTAAAAAATAATTAGTGACTTGAAGAATAAGCATGTTTAAGTAGTTTAAATAGTAGAAGACAATTTCATACAAGGTAACTGTAATAATAAAAGTGAAAAGTCAGTATAAAGTATAAAAAGAGTTTTATTGTGACTAGGGGACAACGTTTGAAGGAATTTTTTTTATTATGTTTCCATCTGATGTTGACTATAGACTGTAGGCCTATCGCAAGTTGACAAAAGTACTTCTTCATTTACAAACCCAATTCGGAACGCTCCTTTGTTCAGTTTTTAACGGGGAGTAAGGACTTTAGCACATCGACTACGGCGTGGAGACATATCTCCTGACCGAGGCCAGTTCTGTTTGCACGCTGTTTAAGAGTTATTAGAGGCACGGTCCCACATTAAATTAAAATTAAATTAAATTGGTTACTTATATAGCGCTTCTATCCATGCTATTTCAGCATGCTCAGTGCGCTCTGTAAACACACTGCTGCCTGCTGGCGCAAATATGTTTACAGGCCCAAAACTCTTGCAGGGCGACAGGGATCCGTCGGTGGCCGGGCTAGAACCCGCGACGTGTCAGATGGTTTTTGGTTGACAGTCCGGTGAACTAACCGCTAGGCCAGCCGGCGTTAACCTGTGGACAGTGGACAACGCTTAAAGCCGATCGATATCTTCAGTGTTCCACGCGTAATGAACATCACTGTTAAATATTCAAATAAACACAAACACGTTTTCGTGAAATTTAAACTGTAGAATGTCTTCACATTCAACATTATTAATTACAACAACAAAGGTACGCACACAGAAAAATAAACAGTCTCTAATCTTTTATCTTCTTAAACAAGGATTATTGGGATTCATTGGCCAGACAGGATTAGCAACCTGAAGCTGTGGCAGCGGACCAAGCAAAAACCATTAGTACAGGAGATCCTCCAGAGAAGATGGCGATGGATTGGCCATACACTCCGAAAACCTGCTTCCAGCACAACAAGGCATTAGAAATCCTACTTTGGCACACCATAATGAAAAGGTTGCCGATCCCTGCTTAGTCTATGGGTGTATGTGCCACAAGCAACTTCAAAGGTCAAGGTCAATTAAACAACATATATAACGATGATATATTATGTAATTCTGATTACATCTCTAAAAAATAAAATGTATAACAAGAGCACTAGAACTAGAATCTAAACAATAACAAACGAAAATGGGGGAGAGAAGGGTGAAAATGAAAGCATTAGGATTTCCTGCACCAGCAGACGATAACATATAAATTATGCAGTTCGCTAGCTAGAGGACAGAACACAGGGCTGAAAAGTTGACGGAGAGAGAGAGAAAAAAGAAACAAAACAACACGACATAGCCAGATATGGTAATGTGCGCCTGTCTCCCCCCCCCCCTCCGTGACACGCTCGGCAGTTTGTATAACGGTTTCAAACAATAGGTCCTCAATGTGTTGGGGACCTGAGGACCTTACATATAGACCTAGTCTACACTTGCAATATGTCCTGAATGTGCTGGGGACCCAACATATTGCCTACAGTTGGCCAGAGCAACGACCACACTCCCATGCCCGCCCCCAGTATTTTAATTACATAAAATAATAAACATGTAACAAAAAAAAAAATCATAATTAATTTTCCATTCAAATTCAATGTGCTGTTCGTTTGAAATGAATAATTGCAACTCCGCTAACAAAGACGTAGAGAATAAAAGAAACAGACCACAATCAAAGATCACACGCTTTAAGTTTCATTGGTGTCTGGTTAGTGCTATGCAATTATTTATTTATAGGTTAATAACGGAGTTTTTATATTGGTATTTTTAATTGTGTTTTTTTTATACACTATTGACTTAATATTTATTAGAAGCAAATATATTATTTAAACCCCAATGGCTATATTTACCAATACTGTATAGGCCTATAATAAAATATAGAACTGTCAATTAAACATAGATCTATATATAATTAGGCCTTTTGTCAAGTTCATGAACTGGGGAAATAAGTTGAACTGGACAAAGACATATCCTGGGTGTAAGATATCCACAAATGTTCGGGAATCTAAATAACCGGTAGGCCTACCTTCTTTTTTGTTACTTTCTTAATGTTTTATAACTTTTAAAGAGTGAATGTGATACGGGACAATAAATTGTAGAGACTAGACCCAAGGCATACCATGTTTTGGGCGTGAGAATTGTGTTGTTTTTTAATTACTGTACCCTGTGGTATCAAACTAAAATTTCCATTCGTCTTGGATCAATAAAGGAAAGCTAATTGAGAAGCTAGCACATAGCACTGTATGGAGAGGGCTAGTTGGGGAATAAAACAAACGGCCGGGGCTGGTGTTGTCACACCCATTGAAACATTGGTAAATATGACAGACAAACAGAATGGAGCATTGGTAAATATGACAGACAAAGGGAATAGGGCATTGGTAAATATGACAGACAAACGGAATGGGGCAATGGTAAATATGACAAACGGAATGGGGCAATGGTAAATATGACAGACAAACGGAATGGGGCATTGGTAAATATGACAGACAAACGGAATGGGGCAATGGTAAATATGACAAACGGAATGGGGCAATGGTAAATATGACAGACAAACGGAATGGGGCATTGGTAAATATGACAGACAAACGGAATGGGGAATTGATAAATATGACAAACAGAATGGGGCATTGGTAAATATGATAAACTGAATGGGGTTGGTAAATATGACAGACAAACAGAATGCAGCATTGGTAACTATGTAAACAAGTTTCTTATAACTACACATAACATGAGTAAGAGTTGGTGACTAAAAAAATATCAAAGAAGTTTAACTTAAAAAGGCGAATTAGAATAAACAAAATGTTCTACTAACAACCGGATGCAACTTTTATAAATGAACGACTCTTTAATCTAGACCATAAACATACAACTAAGTCTGGCAAACTTCAGGCTTCAACAATCAACACGATATATACGATGGTAGGTGCCTGTACACGACATTTCACTTAACGAGAATGTCGCCATATTTATATATATATATATACAGTTGCACAGAGATAACACGGAGACAGGTGGCTAACTTGTGTAGGACAAGGAAAAGTCGTAATCGTTGAAAGTATGCTTCATAAGAAGCAGAAGAAGAAAAAGTCGCAAACTAAAAACAAAACAGAACCTGATGTTGTTTGGGACATTTCAAGCAAGGTTAAGTTGCTTAGCAGTAACATGGGAATTGTTGTGGTTAGGACAAGGTTGGGGAAAAGTCCGGGAGGACATTACATGCAATAACATTAAACACGTTACAACACTAAGCTACACCACTAGTTTAACATCTGGTAATGAATGGGCTCGCACCCTTTAATGTAGGCTAAGCACTGGGGAAAATATACTGTAATTGGCTAAAAAATGCTAGTAACAACGCTATATTATTATTGGACTGTACTACAAGTTTAAAATAGATACACTAAACAGCAGTCGAGTGTATGGGGGGGGGGGGGGTATGCAAAGTAATTAGAAATGTATGCAGGTGAAAAATAAACAAGTCTTAAGCAAAAAACACAAGCCATAACAAAAGAACACGTTTTAAAACCCTTTGGTTCATTGACCACACCATTTCAACACTCTGAACTTAACTCGCTTATTTTTTCCTCAACACATCAATCTGAGGCCTGAGCCGATGAGTTATATGTGTCTGTGTGTGTGAGTGTGTGTGTCAATTAAGTTCAACAATTGTTATCATACGCGAAGCGGGGGAGAGGGTATGTTTAGGGTACACCAGGCTGAAAGTAGGAAATATCGTGGGAAGTACCGATGGCCCCTTCCTGGGGTGTACGATTGCGCACATTTGGTCAGATTTGATTAGGAAGATAGACCCACAACCTTCGCGCAGACTGCTAGCATTCGAGCACTCGTGTGTAGTTACACTACTTCCAGGATAGTGACTTTAAAAATATACAAAAATAAGTGAAAGCCCAGCTAAACAAGAAATAGGAAATTTCAATATATAAATTATATTGAGTAAAGACAAAAGCAATGTTCATACAGCTTCGGTTTGTATGGGATGTTAAATGCGAACTTGAAATTCACCACCAAACACGAAACGAAGTGAGAAAATGGATCGATTCTCTCCCTAGCCCGATGGCCTCGCCGCGCCACGCACGCAAACACACCGATAGACACACACACACAGCCCCCAATCCCACACACCGCCCCCCACACACGGCGTCTCGAAATCGCCAAGCAAACTTGCTGAATATCATTAAGCCTAGTCGTTCTTCCTACCCTCCCCCTCCCCAGCTATTTTTTTCTCTCTATCTCTCTTCCGTTTCCTTTTTTTTTAAGGGAGGGAGGGGTGTCGGCGAGGGAGGGGTTGGGGTGTCGGCTTAGAGCCACAAGTGCTGAAGTCACAAATGGGCGGGGACTAGCGATAAGATTGGAAGGTCGTAGTGTCAGGCTTGCTGGATTGATTTTACAGGCGATAGGCCTTCAGACACCTCCCCCTACCCCTACTTGTGTATGTGTGTGGAGGGGGGGGGGGGTTAGTGGGTTGGGGTGTGTACGTTAGTAGGGGGCCTGGGGTGAAAGTGGAAGTTTCCGTCTTGTTTATCTTGTGTCCCTCCGCTGATACATATAACGTAGTAGTCATTATATCCACAAGGGTTGAAGTTGGAAAGTCAATGGCCTAAATACGTATCTTTTTGGGGTAATGGGATCGCATAGAGTAGGCATAGATAGTAGATGTGTCAATAGACACAATAAGCGAGATAGTGCGATTGAGCAAAGACAAGGCATAAATATTTAATATCTCGAGTAGGCCTACACTCTACACGCAAAGTCGTGCGTAGGACCAGCCAAACTATACGAACGATGTTACAGTAACACATAAAATACGGTACAGTTGTTTCAAGCGAAAAATTAAATGAAGAATATTAATATGAAAAACTTTTTTTGAAGATAACGTGTAGGCCTATTCTAGCCTTTAGTAGGCCTATATAATCTTATAACATATTATGGAAGATAGTAAAGGAGGACTATAGACCTGGGCCTATGACCTATAGTAGCCTATAGGTAACTTATAGGTAGGCCTAAGTCATAAGAGTAAGAGTCTTAGTAAGAGCAAAAATCAATTCAGCAAATGTAAAAATAGAACACAAAAAAGAACCATTTTAATGGTATAGAGTCTAATAAATTACTAAACTTATTTAAAAATAGATCTAGGACCTAGGACAACTGCCAAAAAAAAGTGTTTGCCTAGTTTTTATTATATATTTACATATTATCTATTTATACATTATATTTATTTACAGATTATGTTTAATATAGTATACAGCCTTTATCAACTACTAACTACTAGGATATATCATATAATCATATGTCCATGTGACATTCATTATTAAATATGAATATGTCTAGTCTAGTAGTTTATTTTCAATGTTTACTCTATGGCTCTATGGTCTATGTCAGTAAACATTTGTCCGACATAGATGTAGCCTAAGTCTAAAGTTAAACATATGTTTAAAATTGTAAAGTAGCCTACCTAAATTAATATAAAAAAAGCTTATTTTATTAAATTAAATTGGTCTGGCCTAATAATATTATGTTGCCTTATTACTTATTCAAACAACTAGAGTCCTAGAGTCTAGGCCTATTACTTTTTTACACGCCCGCCTGAAATAGCTTTTTAGAATCTGTATTTATTTAGATCTAGAGTCTAAATCTAAATTCTAGACTAGACCCTTGCCTTATCATGCGTTCTGATCCGTTATGCTGTGCAAAAAAAAATGTTTGTTTACAAAATGATGTGTAACATGAAATATGAAAATAAGACAGAATTACAGAATTAAAATAAAGCCTTCACTCAGAGTTTTGTTTACACAAAACTTTTTAAAAAGCCGTATAGAAATTATCATGAAGCAAGTACAAAACGAGAGAGAAAAAAAAACCATACAAAATGCCCACTTTTGTAAACAACGGTTTCTATTCATTGCGGTCCTGCTAAGGCCTAGAGATAATGCAAACAGTGTAGTGTAGAGAAGTCGGTTGTGTAGCGGTACGCGCAGGGCTAGGCTCAGCACGATCGATAACTCTCTCGATCCTACACAGCACTGTTAGCTGGCCGCCATCTTGAAATTTCTTTTCATCCCCCTTCCATAGCAGTTAAAACTAAGAAAATGCATTTATAAAATAGGCCGGGGGAAATAAAATGACTGAAATAGAAGCAAAAATCATTTTAAAAGCGAACTTACCACACATTTTGTTGCTATGTCACTGCTAAAAGCACAATTTAGTAAAATGTCGGCATGTCTGTTGGAATATCACAGCGATACTGTACAACGCACAGCCTAGCGGGTCACGTGACGCTGGGTAATTGACACTCCAGCAAACGGCATTCCTTCAAAGGCTGTGGCTGCGCGCAGAAAGGGGCGGGACGCTAAGTGCGGGCGTATTTGCTGTCTCCCGTCAGCGTTTGAACATAGTTTATTGCTCATGTTAAAGCATCGCAAACCACACTTTACTATTTGACGTATTATTTTTAACTAGCAGTACTAACTCTAACAGTTGTTTTTATTTGAAAAGATATAAAACCTACCATTAGAGAAAGTATGCGTTTAATAATATTGACGCTGTTAAAAAGTTTCACTTTCGCCCTTGTTAGCCAATGCCATTAACCATGATTAAAAATTTAAGCATGACAGGATTGGTGATCTGTATGCATAGACTCTTGCAGAATACTATCAAGAAAAGACATTATTTTGTCATACAAATTGTTAGGCATAGAGTCTATACAATGAAATGTTTTGCATATCATTTTTCATTTACTGAAAAAATTGCCTGCCTACCTTTGATTGTAAATATACAATGGTCGAACCTAATACTAGACAAATAATATCTACAGACATAAGGCTTATTGTCTGAGGTGCTAACATATTATGACTATGGATACATTTTTAACCACTATCTTTTGTTTGTGTATTTCACAAGGTTTGTCTATTTCATGTTCTGTGTCACAAACCTATAATGTCTTGGTGTGCTCATTATAAAATGTACGATTAAGATTTCTGTGAAAACTAAATATAGAAATAATATATCATCATTGTGAACTAATTTATAGATTATATAATCGTTACACTTTTTGTTTCTCAATGTTTTTTTAAGGCTTGCTTTATTTTACCAAGTAGATCCTTCACTTATCACAGATATAATCAGTTGGATTTTTTTTTCAGTATAAATATTGTAACATTTTGCTTGGCTGCAAGTTTCATATTTTGTTTAGTTTCAAAAGCTAAAAAAAAGGTGGGCTATTGTTTCTGGTATTAAATTTGCATGCATGATTGAAACTTTCAAAGACCTTAAACATGAGCCTACATTAGATTTCTGTATTATAAATCATGTCTAGACAATTTGTGCAAAGCACAGGTTATGAATTGTATAGAATGCACGATTTCGTATTGTCACGTTTGCGGAATGTTCGTGATATTTTATGATAACGACAAATTATCCGGACTTGGTATAACATCTAAGAACATCTCTTGTTCATCCTTCATTCAAAATTATCAATGCATAATAGAAAGATATTGGTAAACATAGCAAAATGTATTTATAACTAAGTCTAAGTCTTAAAATATTATGTTTTTAATATTTCAATATAGACATTTACTGACATAGTTTAACCTATAATGGGTTTTTTTTTTTTTGTTTTTTTTTTTGTTGTTCTCTATATAGAGTGGGGAAAAAAAGATATGTACTGCGACGGGTTAATTTTTCCAAGAAAGATAATTTTATTATATCCGCTAAATGAGTAAATATTTAAATGTTAAATAAACACGGTATGGTTAAACAATACATATGGACTATAACTGACAAAAACAAAACACGCGATAACTGGTGACTATAAAAGGAAGCGCCGAAAAATCACGCAATTATTCAAATTTGTAGATTTAAAAAAAAAACCACAACAACACAAAAAACTACTAGCATTTATGCAGTTGATTTTCAAAGCTTCTCCGCTTTCTTTCTTTCTCCTTCTCTCTCATATATATATATATATATATATATATATATATAAATATATATATATATATATATATAGAGAGAGAGAGAGAGAGAGAGAGAGAGAGAGAGTGAACGACAGAGATAGACATAGAGACAAAAGAGACATAGAAATAGACTTTATAATATATTATACATATATCAACAATACGTAAAATAAAGCATTATAAAAAAAAAGATTTGTTTTCGAACTTTGAAAGAATTTTTCATTCTTGGTTCCGCCATTTTGTAAATATAAAAGTTCTATAATATTGTTTGGTCCACCATTAGTCAACTTACTATGGACGCGGAATAGAAATATATAAGACTATAAATATTATCTGACCAGCGATGATCTCACATTTAGCCTACATTTTAAATGACTAAAAAAGAATGAAAACTTTTTTTTTTAAATTAGAAGTGGCAGGAAAATGTTTGCTTTTTTTTTTTTACCTAATTAATGACTTCAAGACTACACAATTCTAATTTTCACGAAATAAATAAAATTCATACAAACAAATAATAATATTAAAATTTTTCCTTCATATGAATGACGGAACAAATTCACTAAACACATTCTTTTTATGCTTCCAACTTTAAAAATTATATCGTTCAGGTTGTCAAGACGGCTTCTGGAATTGGGCGGGTCAGGAAATTTTATATTCACGAATAATGAAAGTAAATAGATACATCTATTAGCTATTCACGAATAATGAAAGTAAATAGATACATCTATTAGCTAGACATGATTCGTTAAAAAACAAACCAAACCACAAGCTGTACACACAAAGCGCGAGAATCTTCAGCCAAACTTACTTCCAGACTTACTTTCAAAATTATTTTTGCTTCCCTACATTGCGGACGTATCTAGCCCGTATACTTATGTTTCTGTTATAGTACAGTTTAGTCAATGATATAGACGTCTATAATATTCTTGTAAATAATAAACCGTCTACGTATAGGAACCTAATCAGATCAAATGTGGGCAAAACTTTTCGCGCTACCTTTTTGATCAAAATACTAACTTTTCAAAAATCACAAATTACTTCTTGATAGGTTATAACTTCGTCTGAACATATGTCAATCAGAATATTTGTATCTAAACTGGTGGAGCTACTTATACGATAGGTTTATAGAACATTGATCTATTTCTGTTTAGAGTGTAGTAAAAGAAAAAAGCCTAATGATTTTATTTAGAAGTCATTAGTTTTCCGTTGTAGCAATAAATTTAAAGTATGGAAACTTCACCAGAAACGTCGCCATATTAAAAGTACATTTTAATAGAGAATTATTTTCTGGTTATCAAATATTCAACAGGTCAGTCGTAGTGGATATAATTAGAACAGTGATAGTGCTGAACGGATTTTCCAGATTGAAAATACAATAAATCAACAAACACACACACACACATACACACACACGAATATAAATATTCACACACAATTTAAAAATATAAGAATAATAAAATGGATACAAGAAAAACATGACAACAACGTTAACAACAATGCCTTATATAGATCTAACTTTCGGTGTTGATGGGCCGGACACAAATACAAGAAACAATAAATTACACCGCAAATAGTTTTAAAAAGCTGAAGAAAAAATATTTGAACTGAAAATAATTGTGTCAGATGTTCCGAATATCGTTAGTAAATAATAATAATTCTATTTGTATAGCGCTGCCAACAAACATAATGTAAGCTCAGAACGCGTTTAACATTGAGCATCAATCGAGTAAACATCACGAATATAATTATCTAGGCTAAAAAAAGGACAAATATCAAGAACATAGACATTTAAACTACTTTGTAAGTGAGATAGTTTTTAGTGACCTGCATTAGATACTGGCTTCAGCAAGCTTAGATCTACGTAAATTTAAAATTGAAACATTTTTACTTCGAATGCACACAAAAAGAGACTGCAGATATGTGAAATTTTAATGTTTGTTTTACTTCGATGAGTTTTGATTTTTTCAATAATTTTCTTTTTGTTGTATATTTTTGTTTTTATTTTAATAATAAATGTATTGGTAACGACACTGGATGTGCTAAAAATTAGGTTTTCATATAAGCGTTTTAATTGTTACAAAAGTTTCAGCCTGGATTTCAGTTGGATTTTTAAATTATCAATTTTTTTATTTTTACTTTAAAACAATTTTTTATTGCAATTGAAATGAAATGGAGTTAATCAAGCATTCCAAAAAAAGACCAAGAAAAACAATGAATATTATGTATAAAAACATTTGAACATGAATATAAAACGCTTCATAATTTCATTTACACCTATTTGTTTTAACAGTTGTCTTTTTATTTTATATTATGTATCAGACGATACCATATTAATTTTTGGACAAACACTTAGATCTAATCCAATTGTTCAACTTATAATTAATACAATCGAAATTCAATTATTTTTGCATCAAGGAATTAGTTTGGAATTATAAATATGTCATTCTTCACGTCTGACATTAACAACCAATCGTTTTCTTTCGGTAACATCTTTTGGAAATGAAAAAAAAATCCACTATATCCCTTTGTACAACTAGTAACGCAGCACACAGCACATGTTTTGAACCAAATGATCGAATGGGACCGGAAATGTTTTACACTTTGACTTTTTATGCATGCATAATCGTTAAGACTTGTCAATATAAAGGGCTAAAGTAGGCCTATAAAGTATTTTAAAGCAGTGTTGGGCAATCTTTTGCTACGTGTCAAACAAGGATTTCTAATCATTCCACGTGCTAACAACCTTAAAGTGAACTTTTTTTTTTTAATTTATAGTTTAGAGCTAGTCTAATAAAAATTTCATTATTAATTTAAACATTAATGGTTAAGGTATAAAATGTTTTTAGATGTCAGTTATATTTTAAAACTTGTTAAAATTCATTAGACTTTAGACTATATTAATTTTATTTATCTCATCCTACTGAGTAGGATTTCCTTCATTCTTTCAATTTTTTTTTTAAATTCTTTTAAGTTACGCGTCTAAGCATTAATTCCTTGCTTCCCCGTGGAAAATCAGCCTACCCAACAATGCAATTTAATGGAAGTGTTAAAAAGTAATCATACAAACTGGGTAGTTAATGTAATGTTTCAAAATGTACATATACATTTTTTAGCCGCATCTTATTTATATAATTTTAAACTATGATAAATAGGCCTGTATATCTAAATTTGATAATTTTAAATGTATAAATTATAAACTATTTCTTTCATTGTAAAAGAAAAAACAATTGCCTAGTTCAAATTTTAACGCAAAGAAAACGGGTTAATTATCTCCCTTTAATTAAATTAAAGTCCAAATTCGATTCTAGTGATGCCTGATACGTTATGTTTTGTTAATATAACGAAAATTACTTATTAATTATTATTTCTTTTTACAAATGCAGCATAATTTGTATTCATTTCAAGATGGAATTAGAGGCATAAAATTAATTTAAGCTAAACAAAAATTTAAAAATCACTGCATTATATGTTTTATTTATTGATTTTTTTTCCATTAATAACTACAACAATTACATAATATAATGCTAGTATATAAGCCTCTTATATTTATTAAAAGAATAAAACAAATAGGCGTACATTTGTTTTAGAATTAATGATATTTATGCTTAATTTAAGAGGATGATCATCTCGTTTAAATGTAATTAGTCTGTAAGTATCAATTAATGAGCGCCTTGTTCTTGATTGCTCTTTGCTAATTGTTCAATGTCAGGTAGATATATTACAGTGGTCAAGTGTAAATGATTTCTTGGCATGATTAAAACAGCTTTCTTGTGCGATAAAATCTGTTCACAAGTGTTAGTTTAACCAAAAGCTGAAAGTAGGGCTAATGTCTAGCAGTTGAGAATAGCATATGACTTTCCTAAGTATCTTCATAATCTTCCCTCCAGATTTTCCCGCTAATCGTCGCATTTTGCTGCCTATTTTTTAAAGTTTGAAATTCAACATGCTGCACTTTAAGATCACGAATATCACTCCACCAATATCCATCCACTAAAACAGATCCAGGTCTAATTAGGTTGTAGTAAGATCAAGCCAGGCTTAATGTGGTATGAAAAGTCCATGAATTTGAAAGTCTTTCTTTTGTTTAGAAAGCTCCAATGTTTTGAAATTGATTTCACGGCAGGATATGTCCAGTTTTAATGCAAATCCATTCCAGTGCAAGCGCTGTAGATCCGACCCTTGTAAATGAAAGTTCATCTCACTGAAATGTCTCGTTAATTCATTCAGAAACATCAGCTTCAACAGTTAATGTCAGTTCTTCTCACCCAAGACCAGAATTTTTTTTTTCAAACACCTTAATTGCTTCAAGACAAGAAACGAATCTATCCAAGACTTACTTCGCCTGGGGCAGCCTAATGTGTGCAGATCTCTATATTCCGTATCAGATACTTAAATTGCCTGTAAATCAATAAAAGGTGAAAAACTATAAAATTACCAATAGATTCAATCACAAGATCGCGAGTCCAATGATGAGATCTTTACACACAAACTTTCCTGAATTTCAACACTCGACGCCCAACGTGATTTTTGTGTAGTGTCCCATAATCAATTACTATGATGTAGGCCTCCATTTGATACATTATTTTTTAAGTTTGAACAAATCATCGATACCGAAAAAAAAAAGCAACAAAAAATATAAATAAAATAATTAAACAAAAAATATTGTCACACAACAAAATAATACCTTAATAAAAGTAAATTAAAGATTGCCTCCCTTTAGCGGTGTTTCGAAATGTGTAATTTATGTAGAAAAAAAAATAGGCATCTGTAATTATAAGATAGATAAGTTACTTTATTGGTCCAAATAAATGGAAATTTGACTTGATTACATAAATTCCGTCTTTTAGCATACCGGTACTTAAGACAATATTAAAGAACTATTTGTACACAAGCACAATAGACATTCGCACACACTATCATACCATTTATCATACAGAAAGAGTAGAGTCTATCATTCTAGTTTTAAAACACAAATTATAAACAAATAGAAAGGACGTTCTATTATTTAAAGAATGACGAATGGGAATGTTATTTTTAATGAAGTTTAATTAATAAAAATGTGTTCAGAAATTTAATTCAACGCTGATAGATTTGTAATAGACACTATATGTTTCAAATATGCAGATCCTATCTGTTTTCTTTAATGTCACTTTTAGTGTTACAAATTTTCCTACCCTTCTCTCCCCCACCCCTCCCCAAGCCCTATTACGTCCCGTCTCCCACACACAAAAAACACCACACACGCATATATAAAGTGCAAATGGATAGAAATGTTAAAAAATACATAATCGTAAGACTTGTCAATATAAAGGTCTAAAGTCTAAAGTATTCTAAAACAAATAAAATTGACGTCTTGCGCTGACAGAGGCGCTGGTCGCTTAGTTTAAAACAGGGTGCAGCCCCCCCCCCCCCCTCCAGCCGCATTCATTCAATAAATATATAAATGAAATATATATCCGAAAAACCAAGGTTCGAACCCTGGTGAAGGCTAGAATTTGTTCCTAGGTCTGGATGGTGTCTCTGAGTCACTTCTGTACCTATGGGCCTCAAAGCGGCGAAGTGTGGAAACCACCAGTAAGTTTGCATCAAGAGCACACCTGTAAGCTAACGCTAACGGGTGGCTGGCGCCCAGACAGAACCTTGGTGTGCCCTCCCTTTGGTTCACCCCCTGAACATGGTTACACTCTGGACGTAAGAGCAGTAAGGCAGTATTGTGTCTCTGAGTCTACCCAGCCATGTTCCTGACATCAGTTGGACATAATGTCTCTGAGTCTACCCAGCCATGTTCCTGACATCAGTTGGACATAATCTCTCTGAGTCTACCCAGCCATGTTCCTGACATCAGTTGGACATAATGTCTCTGAGTCTACCCAGCCATGTTCCTGACATCAGTTGGACATAATGTCTCTGTGTCTACCCAGCCATGTTCCTGACATCAGTTGGACATAATGTCTCTGAGTCTACCCAGCCATGTTCCTGACATCAGTTGGACATAATGTCTCTGTGTCTACCCAGCCATGTTCCTGACATCAGTTGGACATAATGTCTCTGAGTCTACCCAGCCATGTTCCTGACATCAGTTGGACATAATGTCTCTGAGTCTTCCCAGCCATGTTCCTGACATCAGTTGGACATAATGTCTCTGAGTCTTCCCAGCCATGTTCCTGACATCAGTTGGACATAATGTCTCTGAGTCTTCCCAGCCATGTTCCTGACATCAGTTGGACATAATGTCTCTGAGTCTACCCAGCCATGTTCCTGACATCAGTTGGACATAATGTCTCTGAGTCTACCCAGCCATGTTCCTGACATCAGTTGGACATAATGTCTCTGAGTCTACCCAGCCATGTTCCTGACATCAGTTGGACATAATGTCTCTGAGTCTACCCAGCCATGTTCCTGACATCAGTTGGACATAATGTCTCTGAGTCTTCCCAGCCATGTTCCTGACATCAGTTGGACATAATGTCTCTGAGTCTTCCCAGCCATGTTCCTGACATCAGTTGGACATAATGTCTCTGAGTCTTCCCAGCCATGTTCCTGACATCAGTTGGACATAAGGCGACTGTACTCAAACTGAGTTGTTAAAAGATTGTAAGTTTCTGAGTGTTTTTACTATATAAAACGTAACCTAAATTCCCTTCATAATAGTATGGTCTAAAAAATACCCCTTGTTAATGGAATAACCCGGCCGATGAATTGGAAAAAAAATGATGTTTCTTACAGTCCCTGCAAATTAGCGTCCATTTCATAATAAGGAGATTTTATCGATTATTAGAATGGCCCTGTCTTGTTTGTCTTAATTTCAAACTGCGTGTCATAATTTAGTCCCAAATATTGCGCGATGTGTGTTTAAAGTACTTTTAACTTATGAATTAATATGATTACATGCAAAAATATATATTATATATGGTTTACACATTTCACCATACTTTGAGGCTCATGGTTGCAGGTCACCCGGGTGTCAGGCTGGATTTCAAACCGATATACTTCGGAGTAATGTCGAAAGTTAAATATAACATATTAAGGTCACGTGCCTTTATTTTAACCAATAGGCCTCGAAATTGACACACACAATCAACTTTATAAATTGTAGGCCTTTATAGATAATTATAATAATATCATATTTATACCATTATGGATATACTATATATTTATTTATGTAGGCCTATACATGAACTGAAATTGTATGTGTATCTAAAATAAAATTTAATCAGCATATTGTTTTGTTACAATTATAATATTAATATTAACTTAAGAAAATAGAGTCTGGTCGTTGTATTGTACAGAAGACTATGATCGAACTCCCGTATATTGAGCGCCTACCCATGACAGAATTCCATTTTCTAACACTTATTGTTATTGACTATACAACCCCCCTCCCTATCCTTATCCCCCGGACCCACCTCTTACATCTGTGGTTGACCTTCTAGTCCTACTCACCAGTATTTGCCCAGATTGTCCCGAGAGTACACTTATATAAACAAGGAAGGCGATTGGATACTTTAAGTGGGAGAAAAAGGGGGGGGGTGAGTAGTGCCAGAAATATACCAGGACAAAAGAAATATTTGTGTTTCCGGAAAAGTGAGGGGGGGGGGGAAGGGAGGATAGTAGGCAATGAACTACCTAGAACTTTCTTGGTTAGGACAAGATAGCGAAAATGATGTCAAAGCGAATTGTATCTTATATATTACCGGCGCTGCTTCTGTAGAAAAGTTGATTGTGTCTTGCTTGTATATATTTTTCTATGTTTTAAATTGCCTTGCATTTTGAAAAGGGTTTCAACTGATGTGAGGTTGTTGGTTTTCACAAATACACCGATTCAGGTAACCCACTTCACGCGCCGATTCTGCTCGGGAATAAAGAGACTTTATATTATAATGAAATTTGTCATTGCAAGTTTTATAAGAATAGTTTTGTTATCGCTACTGTTATGTTATGAAAAGTCATGAAAAGTTTGGTTATCTCTATTGTTATGTTACAAGTCATGTTTAAGAGCAGTGGCGTAGCAATGTTTTGGTGCCATGGGGAGCGAGCGCATAAGAAAGAGGCACCACTTACCAATATAAATAATTTTAATTATCCTTATTTGTTAGTTGCGTACATTTTGAATAGAAAAAGATCTAAGCCCTATTGCACACTTAAAGATTTCAAAAAAACAAACTATAACAATATATAGAGCAATGCGTAAGCGTAAGTCATAACATTTTAACGCCTAAAACAATTAGAACAGCACTTTTGGTATTGGATTCGCTTGACCAATATCCACATGGAATCTCTTTATCTTGCTTTTAGTCAGTACTCAGTATTTTATAAAGGATAAGTAAGTCCAGCTCTTTGTACGCTAATAGTACAATACTAAGAACTAAACGTTGATTGGATAATTTCGTTCTTTCATTCAGCCACTAGTGTTTCATTCATCCGTATTACAGTCCTACATTCCTGTAAATCAAATTACAAACAAAAAAATCATATAAGCTTATATTGCAGATTTTTTTTTTCACACAAGAATGTATTTAAATTCCCTAAACCGCCTATAAAAAAATATAATCTGTAGTCTGTAGGACTACCAACCATTGTTTTTTCACAACACACACATCTTTGCTTGCTGTTTAAAAATATTCTATTTCTTTAAACCGATGACCTTACTGCCATACCGGCACACAACATAGAGAGTCTACATCTAGATCAGCCGTTTCAATTTATCTATGTTAGCACAATGCATGTTGAATTTTTTTTTTAAAGAACCTTGAGACCCTATTAAATAAAATACTTATTTTAAAAACGCAATAAATTGTAAATTTTTAGTAGGCTAATTTATTTTTGAAAATTAATAATACAGTTTGCATGCACATTAAGCCGATTAAGGCTTACAATGACCAAAGATAAACGCTGAAGAATTATTTAAACTCGGTTTTATTTTACTTACTACTTACTATCAAACTTTGAACAGTGATTTTTTCCTATATATAATTCTCATTAGCCTACTAACACTTCTAAAAGAAATATAGATGTTGATCTTGAAAACAAGATAAATATCTTGAACACATTATAGTAATTTCTTCTTGACCACTAGTACATTGTATGCAATCAAAAACTATGTAAATTAAAAGAAAAAAATATCGAGATCAATAATTGAAAGAAATATAAAAAAAAAACACTTGGTACAGACAGAATAAAAAACAATAACACAAACGCCCTATAAAACAATAACACAAACGCCCTATAAAATCCGTTATTTTTTTTTTCCTGTCCATCTTACAGTTATAGACGCCATAGACTAATGATTACATTTTTATAAACAGTTTAAGTATATTATTGTCCTTAGTTATACCTGAAATTGTTTATAAAGAAAGCATAAACAGCAGCATACACGAAAACATTTTTTTTTTCCTCGGGAATTGAAAGTAAATGTATTTAAACTTTTGTCTGGATTTGACCAACAGTCTGGTAGTCTAAAGTTCCATCCCTCGCCAACCCCCCCCCCCCCCCCAAAAAAAAAAAATCAACAACAAAAACAAATAAACAACAAAAACAAAAAAAAACAACAACACTCGCAACAAACAAACACACAAACAAAAAGAAACAAAACGTATAAAGAATATTAAATATTGAAATAATTATTAAATATAGATCTGAAAATGCCGCCGTATTGTTCCAGCACTAACAGATGGTCCATTCATCTTGGTTCATGAACGGCACTTAATCGATTAAGACTCAGTTTAATGTTTTGTGGAGGGAAATAAACTGGACAGAAGAGACAACCTCAATTCATGTTAGAAAAAGACAATGATGATTCAATAGTAATTATTGATCTCATGATAGCTAGTTGTGCTCCCGTCAGTGTCTATTAGTGTGGTGTTCATACAGATGCTGTGTCGTTGGATTTGAGGCCATGATAGGTTTCATAGTTTGGGTCCTACAGAGGCGTTTCTTAAAAGTGCAGCCCCATCCCCTACGCCCTACACTGATGTTCTTTTCATATAGAAGGAATTCGAATAGACTTTTCGGGGGTCTTCCAAGTCCCTTAGGTTGCCGACCAATGCTATATGATTATCTTCTGTATAGAATCTTCTAGTAAACTGTCTATGTATTTATAATTTATTTATATCTTCTGTATAGAATCTTCTAGTAAACTGTCTATGTGTAGGTCAGTGACTTAAATTAAAAGTGTGATTAATTGCTTTGTGCTGTATGAGTGGTCTGTTTTGAATGTGTTTCTGTGCTCTGAGCGTGTTATGATTTGTGAGAATGTAAGTAATTGACTGTTAATGTACATGTATTTTATTATTTGTAATATAGATATAGACTTGGGGGACTGTTTGGTATAAAAATGATGTATGTAAATATTGTTTTGTATTTTGTAAAAGCCCTGAAACGAGGTTAAGCGGCTAGGCCTTGCGTCATTTTTTGGAATTCTTTTTCTGATTATTTTAAATTGGGTTTTCGTTAGTGTAGTATAATTAAAGTAATAGGTAGAATTTTTATTGTAGTTTAATTTAATATAGGGTTGTACATAAGGTAAATTTGTAGATATTTAGCAATTAGAGATTTAGAAAAAGGATTAGCACTTTAGTCAACAGGAAATAGTCATTTTTGAGATTAGTTAGAGCGAGAGTTAAAGTTGTCATCAGAGACGTCCAATCAGGGGCTATAAATAGAGCAATTAATCAATCACTTCCGTCTGAAATGGCCCATTTTGTGGATGACCAGTGGTCAGTATATGGCGTAGTTGTGTGTGGCTTGTTCGGATATGACGTGAGTTGAGATTTAATTACTTTTTAGAATTTTTATTTTATTTTATACAATGTTTAATTTGGTTATTTTATGTATATTGTCCACTTGTCTATGATAAGTGCATTGATGGGAATGGATTAAGTTGGAGGTTTGGGAAGGAACATTATCCGCCATGTTGGCTTCTTCTTTTTAAATGTATATTTCTTTTTATTTCATGTAGGCCTATATTATTATTTTAATGTAATGTAGCCTTTAACGGACGGCATGGTAATAATTTATGGTATATGTTTTTATTTCATGCTTGGTCTTAACTGGTTTGTATTAACTAGTGAGTGGCCTAACTCTGTGGTACAGAGTATAGAGCGGTGTTGTTTTGTTCTAGTCTTCATTGACTAGAGCTGGGTTGATTCTTATGTCATAATTCTTATTATGTTATAAGATGTACAATGAGTTATAGTGTTATAGGCTCATGTTTGAACTGGTTTTAGTTTGGACTATGCTATGTGGTTTTTATTTACTGTATATAGTATATATATATATTATGCTTATGTATATAGATGACCATGTTCTAATGTTTATTTTTATTTCTCTATTTCTATTCTATTGTATTGTAGGTCGTAATGTCGGCCTATGTTGGTTTTTAGTGGGGAGTTGAAGTTTGTTTTTTAGTGGGGAGTTGAAGTTTGGTTTTTAGTGGGGAGTTTAAGTTTGTTTTTTTAGTAGGGAGTTAAAGTTTGGTTATTATTTGTGAGGGTTTACAGTATGTTTAGATAGTATAGGTTTATTGTTGGGGTTTAATTTGTTTTTTTTATGATTTTTATTTTCCCTTAAATGGGATGAGTTGATTTCCATGAATAAACAGTAATTTGTAATTTATATATGATTTTAGTGTTTTATGTTTAGTGTTCAGTGTTGTTGGTCTGTTTAGATTGTAATAATCCTTCTGTCCCAACGGAAGTGTCACGGAAGCCCAAAGTCCCCTCGTGCCCTAGTTTAGATGTATTTAGTAGTTAGTAGATGATTGCTGTCCTTTACCCACAACCCTCTTTAATTAGTAGTAACCATGAATGTAAAATATAACCGCCCTCCCCTCCCCACACCCTGTTACATATGTATTTATAATTTATTTATATCTTCTGTATAGAATCTTCTATTAAACTGTCTACTGTCTATGTATTTATAATTTTGCTATCAGTTTATTTTATTGTAATAACTTTGTGTTACAATAAAAATAAAAGTCTTTGAATTTACTGCGGTATGGTTTTAATTCTCGGTCCACGGTCTACTGTGACAATGTTTTATCTTTTTGTTCAAGCCTAAGTTTAATTATTGAGAATTATTTTGCGTAATACATTGTTTTTTGGCCAGAAAATGAGAATTAAAAGCTTTGAAATATTTAGGGTTAGTTTTTAAGCTATATTTTTTTTTAAAATATATTTCAACTATTGTTAATTGGATTTAAAAAAATATTAATGTTTAAAATGTTTAGTTAGACGTTGTGCACGAGTTCAGAATTTACCTGCAGTTGCTCCGCTACCTGCACTTCCCACCTTTTTACCTTGCACTTTTTGCCATCCCTCCCGCTTTTTCTCCACGCTGCACTATTTGCCACACATGCCTTGCAATCCTGGATACGCCACTGTTCCATTACACTCCATTATACACATAACGATAGCTAGTAGAACGTCACCTTTAATTGTTAGAGCTTTTTATGCTTTTTCCCCCCTCTAATTCTTATCATTTTTATAGTTTTAAAATGAGGGAGGGGTACACACACTCACACACACACATACAAATACATTCACGTCATTTACGTCTATTAAAATAGAAACTAAGAAATAGCCTCACATTTATCAGTTAACTTCATTTTGAATAAAGTCACATTTTGAAATTTTAAAGCAGTTTTAAAATAAAACCAGAATAATTAATCTAAAGGTTTAGCCTACCTTGTGCTTTAGCCTACGTGTTCCTAGTCAATTAACCTTTTTTTTATCCATTTAGTTAAAATGTAATATTGTTTGTCTAGGCCGATTACATAGGATTAATTAATCATGTAAACAGAACTAATAAGATGGATTGGACAATGTTTACACAAAATGTTTTCTTCTATGTGTCTAATTAGTTGTTGACTCCGACTTCTTTTGTTTGAAAAAATGCCCCGATTCAGGAGAAGTAAATGGAACAGTCGGAACAGTAGAAAACAACAACACTTTTGTAATTATTTCATACTAGGAGTTATGCCCGTCAAAAAGACGGAGAAAAGAATGATTACAAAGAAATATTAACAAACAATATTACAATAAAAACTGTATTGAGAACGTTTCTTTCGGTATTTAGTTTTTGTTTTTTATTGTTTACGTTGGCTGGCCCTGAAACATGCCGTCAAGCTTCTTATTAATAATATTAAACAAACAATAATAATATCAAAAGGAAAAAAAACAAACACAAATACCAAACAGTAAAAAAAGATATATGAAAAAAAAAGGTAGACAATAATATTTCGCAGTACGGGAAAACCCAGTCCCGAAAAACAATACAATGATAATGTGAAAGCTTTCCAAAGGGACATTATTCTGAAATGGCGCTCAGGTTTAATATAACCTTTATATACGGTGATTAGTACAAGGTCTAAGTTTAGTTTAAAAAGAAATTAAAGAATTAAGAAATATTGTTTATATAATAACAATTTTTTTTGAAGGACGTTTCCAATTTATACATTTAACTTTAATGATAATTGTGCCGTACGGTCAAACGACCTCGGAGCCTATAGCGAACAAACATATAAATATATAAATATACAAACGCATAAACACACTCACAGTAATTATATATATTGATTTTAACTGCTGAAACTTCTATAGAACAGTTTAAATAATAATAATAAATCAGGAACATCCTAAGATATCATACATATATTTTACAAACATGTCCTTTGGTAGTGACAATAGAAATGTAGTCTCTTTTTATCTATCTGTTTATTTATCTATGTCTTTCTATCTGTCCAGTTATCTATCTATCAACTATCTATTTGTCTATCTATAAATAATAATAATAATAATAATGACATTTGTATAGCGCTGCCAACAAGCATAATGCAAGCTCAGGGCGCATTTAACATACAACTCAGAACACGGATACAATCTATAGGATAAGAGATAAAAAACTAAATAATGATTCAAAACTTTACAAACATGGAACAAATCAAACAACCAAAACAAATAAGTATATCTATTTATTTATCCATATGTTTGTCTGTCTGTTTCGTTATTTGTCTGCATATCTGTATCTCTATAAATCAATACATGTCTCAATCTATCGATCTATTTTTCTCTATATATATATATGTTTCTATCTATCGATGTATACTCATTTCTATTATACAGATAATAATATGGACATAAAGATGGAGAAAAAGAAACACCGAGAAAAAGAGAACGAGAAAGTGAAGAGAGCGAAAGAGAAGAGAGATGGAAGGTAAATGAGGGAGAAAGGTACATTCTAAATATAGAAACATAACACTAGTGTAGCTTTACATCCATAACACATAGATATATGGATATAGCCTATGTGTTTATGTGTTACAGAACACAGGTTGTTTGTATAACATCGCTGTTTGGTTAAATGTATACAATCATAACATAATCTATACAAAATCCTTATATTCTCTTTACGCAGTATGGTTTTACCCGCATACAGTAGAGAACATATTCTTTACAAGCCAATACAATGTGCCATATTAAGTCAATGCAAAACATGAAACTATCGGGTTTCAAGGAAGAAGGTAGACAGGCGCGAGAGAGCGGAGCAGGGGGCGGTATATGGCGAGGGAGGGAGGGGGGAGGAGGCTGTATCCACTAGACACATGTTTATCTCCCGAAAGGTCATAGTTCAATTTCACACAAAACCAAATGAAATTAACGTGTTTCCCAGTCTGGTAGCTTATGTTAACATTTGAGATTTGTAACAAAAACTGTACAACCTGTGCCGGTTACAAAAAGAAACAAGAAAAGTTACAGTTTGTGCCAGTTAGGACTATGCATCCACATTTGTTGGTTATTGTTGTTTTTATTTTTTTTTACTTTACTCAATTGGTCTAGTTAGGCTCCCTGTTTGATCTATAGCCTCAAGTCTGACAACGTGTCTACCAGCGTGTCTGCCATTGTGTCTTCCTTGATGCCCTGTATCGATGGGAGTGCAGAAGAGAGGGCTCTCTGTTTTGTACACGTTTCAATGTTCTTGTTTGTATTGTTGAACAAGCTAAATTCCCCGGCATTGCCTGGGGGAAAAAATTACATAAAAGGTAGGCTACAGATAAACATTTTATAAGCTACAATGAACATATAGGTATAATAATAATAAAAAATATATTTATTATATACTGAAAACCTTTAGGAAAGGCATTTTTTAAAAAATAGTGTCATGGAGTTATAAATGGGTATTTCTTTTTTTAACAAAAAGTTTGGACTATCCTATGCTGAGCATCGAACACACGTCCCTCCCATGCGTCTAAAATATAATTATTAGATTTTACTTACTGAAAACATTTTAGGAAAGCTTTTTTAAGTCATGAAATTCTGTACATTTTTTAAAAAAAGGTATATTAATGGAATTAAAATTAAAAGTTGAAAAAGAAAGAAAAAGCTATCAGTGGGGAATCGAACCCGGGTCGCACGCATGGCAGTCGGCTACATTAACCACTCAGCTAGGAAGGACACACTGGAAGCGAGATCGCAAAAGTAAAATATGAGACAATAAGGTTACATGTCTTTAAATAAACCAATGGGGATCGGAATCCACATACAAAGTCTACTTTATATATATATATATATATATATATATATATAGAGAGAGAGAGAGAGAGTTTATGGACGTCCTACCCACCTGTTCGGTGCCTTTTATTAAAACTCTACATAGTTAATTACTTCCTTTGGTATAAACATAATACTTGATATTAAGTTGATATCTTCATTCAAAAATTATATATATATTTATACACACTGTTATTTTCTTTCTGTAAGCAAATTTATTATTTAGGCCTAGTCTTAAATTGCACCGTCTCTGAAATAGAGATGCATACTGCATGGGGACACTTATTGAAATAATGTTAAACATCAATAACAAAAACACCAACAAAACAAACCAACAAAGATGAGTTACGTAAAACATACCTTTTAGTCAGTCTAGGTATGATCGTAACGTTTTGGAGATGGTGTTGAATGACACACACATTACTAATTCTACTTAGAACTGTCGTTTGTGTGAGTCTGTTAGTTTTGAAGGAAAGGCGAATCTTTCAATTGTAGCATCGGTAATTGGACAAAGAAAATATCTAGAGAAAAGCGGTGTGTGTGTGGGGGGGGGGGGGGGGGGGCTAGTCGTTGAACAAAACTTCTTCGTTCTAAGTGCATGTTGTAGGATTTAGACATCAAGGTCAATACTTGTAGTTGTAATGAACTGCGCAGTGTCGGTGATGTGCTCCAGTTCATCATAATATAGGCTACTTGAAGTACTTGTCCTTATAGAAAGTTTTTGGGGGGTAATATGTTTGATTGGGTAGATGTTGGAGGAAATAAAACCCAAAAAGTGGAAAATAGTAGAGGTAAAAAAAATAATTAAAGACATTTTCTGAAGCGAAGGGGCGAGGGTGTGAACAATGCCCCCCCTCCCCCTTCCCCTCCACATAATCCAACCACTAACGCAATAAGGGCCAGGGGAGATAATTCTTCTTCTTCCAATCGTCTTCTTTGCTTTAACGCTTTAACTAAGCTTAATCGTCAGAGCTCAACATATTTTTTTAAAATCATTATTTTTTATCGGATATTTTCTTTTTTTCTTCTTTTTTTTTCCCCGTTTTTACAAACACATTGTATAAAGCGTTATCAAAATAATTGTTTGCCTCCAATGGTATTGATATTGATTGAACTGTCAAAGGTGAGTTTTTTTTTAAACAATGAGTTATAAGAGAAGCTTCCATTTATAGCGCTATAGTTGTGTTGGCATTATACTGGTATGTTGTTGCTGTGGCTCAGTATAATGCTGGTATGTTGTTGGTATGGTCTTGGTTTAATTACTGGTATGCTGTATGCAAAACTACGCACACCCACATTTATACCTATACACTCACATAAAGGCATTTTTAGCTTTTCCCCCCTCATCAAAACGTGCCTTAGTCGCCACGCCCCCTTCTTATATCACTGGAAGCTAAGTATAATACAAGTTAATCCATACATCTAAGTATAATATAGACCTCAATGACCTACCTATCTGTATGTACGTGTGTATTTACTTACTTCAACAACGCAATAAATAGGAGCATGGGCTAAATTGCTCCAGATCGGGACCATGGAACACAATGGCCTAAAAACCGCGCTCTCGGCTATCGCCCCAAAGGCCATGGGTTCGAATCTTGGTGAAGGCTACGATGATTTTACCTTGGCGGTCCGGATGGTTATGCCTGGGTCTACCCAGCTTTGATGGGTTCCAGACAGTAGATGGGGATAAGTAAGGCGGCTTGGCATTGTGCTGGCCACGCATCCCCTTGTATGACATGCCCTGTCGATCAAATGAGTCTAAAAGGGGCAGAGATATTAGAATTCTATTTATAGAACTGAGGTCCGCTCTGATTTTCATTCAACTAACAATTAAGCTCCATACATCTTCAGTGTATTTTTTGTGAAAAACAAAATGTACATGTCAAACAAAAACGAGCAACCACAAAAAGGACAACAGACAAACAACAACAAAAATACCAACAAAACCAGCAACCAGCAACTTCCTCTTGCACACCATGACAATGTATTTGAATCGTACACAAGACATTATCTCACTGGGCGGTCATTCTCGCGCCAGAAGCGACCCGTCCGTCTCGTGATCGCTTGTTGACGAACGCTCACGTCAGAGTGGCCAGATTTACGACCCGTTGTGGCCGATTGTGATGTTATCATTTTCCCATCGCCCCCCCCCCCCCTCTTTCCCATTTTTTTTTATCCGACTATAATCCCTCGCCGTTGATTTAATTTGAAGAGTAGTAGTTTGGTAGTTGAGTACTTCGGCCTCGTGACCCTAACGACTATGGTAGTGGATTTTTAGAAACGTGTAAAGTCCTTAAACCAAGAGAGTGGCGCGAGCGGCGACGGATGTAGTGTCGGCCACACGGAGGCTTAGAACTGTGTTCCGGAAGTGATTTTTATGTCACTTCTGGCGTTATTTCATGAAGTGATAGTTATTTAATGTCAAATACATAATAATTATTGTGGGGTTTTTGATTCGTTTACAAAAAGCGCTTTATGAATTACTATGATCGGGAAACTGATTTTTTTTTTTTGGGTTACTAATATATTTCATTTAAAATATTCAATGGTTAATACTATGAAATAATTTGTTGTTACAATATACGTCATCTCTAAACGTGTCGTTTTCTTTTTCCAAAACGATATAGAATCTAAGTGAAATGATTATCAATATTTTGCTACAACTTGTAAGATAAAAAATGTGAAAATAATGTATGATTATAAAATTAACTCCACCGGACCAATGTAATCAAGCAGCGTTCACCTGTTTCCGTGGCTACGGCATAATGGGGAATTGAATTGTGTGGCCAGCTCAATGCTTAGCCGCCTTTACTTTCCCCAACTATTCTCTGGTACCCATCACTGGTGGGTGGACCCAGACACAACCTCCAGAACTGAAACAACCCTTGTTTTCAACAGGATTCGAACCCGGGACTTCCAGTGCGCCAGCAGAACGCGCTGCCACACGACCACCGTGAGAATAAATAGAACACCGCAATTTATTAATATCATGACGGTTTAATTTATTTTCTGTTCTTTTACGATCAGTGCACCCTGACATGTTTCTTACATTTTAAATACATTGTACATTCGTGTAAATCCGAAGCGCGAGGGTCCCAGAGTTTCAGTACACTGGCCTCTTGTTCGAACTCCGGTACAAAGGCACAGCTCGTACGCAGAACCTAACCTCTCAGTAGAGTGTCAGCAAGGGATTTTGTAAAGATTCTGGCTTGGGGCAGCATGTCTATCAAACATTTCTTTTTACCTAGGTAGAAACTAGTAACCCAGTGTGTTTTTTTTTGTGTGTTTTTTTCCTGATATATATTAAACCCTAGCCCCACTATGTGGGCATTCGTATGCTATGTATTGTCATCACTTTCCCTCCTTTGTAAAAAGGCATTCTATTTTTTGCCCCCCCCCCCCCCATCCCCCATCCCTTGAGAAAGCCCATAGCCTCCACACAGTACATCACTCTTGGTTTATTTGTTTTTTTTAACAAGCTTAATCGTTTGATGGTCGCGTAGACGGAGGCCTAGAAGTGGCGCTTTTAACAAGGAACATTCAATACAACGTGATCATTATGTCTCTTGTCTAAAGACTTACAGATGTAGGCCCAAGCAAATATACACTATTGACTTTAATGACTTTATTTAAAATTCCATAACAGTAGGCTATTTGTTACCATTTCATCAATTGAACAAAGTTATAACATGAATAATACAATTAAAATTTTTAGTTCTCGCAACTATCAACATCAATTGTTGAATTCTAAATCATTTTTTAAATCTTTTTTTTAAATCTTTTTTTTAAATCTTTTTTTTAAATCTTTTTTTTAAATATTTTTTTTAAATCTTTTTTTTAAATCTTTTTTTTAAATCTTTTTTTTAAATCTTTTTTTTAAATCTTTTTTTTAAATCTTTTTTTTAAATCTTTTTTTTAAATCTTTTTTTAAAATCTTTTTTTTAAATCTTTTTTTTAAATCTTTTTTTTAAATCTTTTTTTAAAATCTTTTTTTTAAATCTTTTTTTTAAATCTTTTTTTTAAATCTTTTTTTTAAATCTTTTTTTTAAATCTTTTTTTTAAATCTTTTTTTTAAATCTTTTTTTTAAATCTTTTTTTTAAATCTTTTTTTTAAATCTTTTTTTTAAATCTTTTTTTTAAATCTTTTTTTTAAATCTTTTTTTTAAATCTTTTTTTTAAATCTTTTTTTTAAATCTTTTTTTTAAATCTTTTTTTTAAATCTTTTTTTTAAATCTTTTTTTTAAATCTTTTTTTTAAATCTTTTTTTTAAATCTTTTTTTTAAATCTTTTTTTTAAATCTTTTTTTTCACTAAAGCAATGTGTTTTTTTGTTGTTGTTTTTTTTTTGTTGTTTTTGGAATTAGCTGGGTTGGACTTCGCGTGGACAAAGCTGTTCCTTAGACCCGCCCCACTTTTTATGTCAGTGTCTTTAGTTTCTTGCATATAGACATCCACAGGACTTACAAACATTCCTTTCTGAAAAAGAAATACATGACCCCCAACTTTCTCTGAAAAAGTCATGTCTACTAAGGATGAGCGTTACTTCTAATTTTGTAAAAAAAAAAGTGCTGATATCAACAAGATATTAAAATTACAAAGTTTAATGGAAATGTTTAATATTTTATTAGCAACTTTATTCGTTTCTTTGTTGCTGTTTTTTACCCATAGTTTTTAATCCTCACAAAAAAAAACTTATTTAACGCGCCAAGCTTTCATACTCGTTCGTGTTTACACCTTCCCCCACCCCCTTTCCCTTTAAAAAAAAAAATCTTCTGCTACTTTTGTTTTTTAACAAACCATCTTTACAAGAATGTTTATGTTTGAATAAAAGAGCACTTACATATATATTTCAAAGAAAGTAGTTGATCTAAGACAGTTTAAAAAACGTTAAAAAGCTTAAAAAGAATATGGGGGAGGGGGTAAGGGGGGCGGCGGTTGAAAATGATCTCAAACGCGCGAAAAGTCTGGCCACTAAGCTATGAAAACAAACAAAACCCCGCAGACTGTAACTTGGCGCGGGAGAGACAGATAGACAGAGATAGATAGGGAGAAAGAGAGAGAAAGAGAGAGAGAGAGAGAGAGAAGAAGAAGAAACGTGAGTGCAGACAAGTAGTGTATTAAGTTTCAAGATAAGTGAATTGAGCTGCAACAGGAAATGGAACATGTCCATGCGCAGATGGCACGCCAGTTGGGGGGAGAGAGAGGGAGAGCTGCTATTGAAAAGGAGTAAAATACGAAATCGAGGCACAGGGAAACAGGGGAGGTTATGAGTGAATGGAGGCCAGAATTGAAAGATGTTTATCTCTGCGTAAGAAAATGTTACTGTGTGAGCCAAAAAAGAATTGTGAAATATTGAACGTAAGGAGGGAAAATGTATATCTTATGTAATGTAATGATCAGTTTAGGCTGTTATTAAAGTATCCTACTTCACTATCAGCACACAATATAGAACCAATGTTCAGTTGCCTTTACTTTACCCCCAACTAATCCACCAGGATTCGAACCCAGGACCTTTGGATCGCCAGTCGAACGCTCTGCCACTCGGCTACTGTGCCTCATCTGTACATGTAGACTGTAGACTTAAGCCTAAATAGCATGATCGTACTTATTCATTTTATACCAAATATTTCATTTACTTTTTGTCGGGGTTGTATAAAACAAATTATGTTGTAATCAAATCAGCTAAATTCCCGGCAAGTTATTGCCCTGAATAAAGACTATAGGCGTCTACTGATTACACTCTTTATCTTGATCGGGCACTTTATATAAAAGTCCTTCTTTCTTTTCACATTTTTTTTTTTGGGGGGGGGGGTTTGACGGGTGATATATCATTAGAGAACATCTTTGAAACATGCACTCTCGAGTCAGTTGCTTTGATTAGATCTTTACTAATTATTTGCTTCAGTTTTCTATAAAATCGGTCAATGTAAAAAAAAACAAAAAAACTTTTGTTGATCTGTGACAATTTATTGGTTTTGACATAATCGTAAGGAACATTCACACCAAGATCACACTGAGCATGCTAAATTTAATAGCATGGATATAAGCGCTATAAGAAATGACCATTATTATTATTATTGTTCTTTTTATTTTATTTTTTACAAAATTTGAGCAATGTATGTATAGTAGAAGCATGTCATGTAACATTTGTAACCAATTTACTGATCACGTGATGTACGGAGCTCTAGTTGATAACTATAGTCTACCAGTAGTAGGAAAAAAAACACAAACATCTGGACCTCGGACCTCGGTACAAAATAAAAATGAATCCGCTTAGCAAAGAATTCCAGAAAAACTAGGTGACCGTAATAATTTCACAATGTATGTCTGTAATGACTTCAGCAAGTTTTCGATCAGCCATGCAGTTTAACCAACAAATAATAATTATCAGTGGGTTAAAACAAGACTGTGATTGGTGAGGAATTCCTGTGGCTGATACTTTTAGCGGCTACGTTTGTTTGTTGTTTTGGGATAGGGAGGGGGAATTCTTGTAGTGTGTTCATAGTTAATTTTAGTGAAAAGTTTTGGGGCTCTTTAGTGTTAAATTTGGGGTTTATTTTAGTGGTAAATTTGGGGAATTTTTTTAGTGTTGAATTTGGGGTTTATTTTAGTGGTAAATTTGGGGAATTTTTTTAGTGTTTAATTTGGGGAATTATTTTAGATGCTTATTTTTCTGTGCTATTAGTGATAGGTTTTTGGGATATTTTAATAGTGCATTTAGGGAGGGGTGATCTTAGTGGCTACTTTTCAGGTAATTTCGGTGATACATTTTATTTATTTACCTGGGTCATAGTTTAAAAAAAAACTATTTTTATTGTTTCATATATACTGATATATATACTGATATATATACTGATATATATACTGATATATATACTGATATATATATATACTGATATATATATACTGATATATATACTGATATATATACTGATATATATATATATATATATATATTGCCTAGAATTTCCTCCATTACAAACAAGTGATATATCGAAACAAGTAACCCAATAAATTGGCGTTTAAACATGCGAGTATTGAAATATTTTTTTAAAGACTTAGATGATTGAACATTGGAATAAAATATTCTTCAATTTAGTGAATTACTTAACACACAGATTGACACAGATGAGCATTTGATTTCTTTATTTTTAAATAAATGTACTACATAATATTATTTTACTGAGTTTGTATACTTAAAAAAGCGCTCTAAATTTTTTAAGAAATTTTTATCGAAACTTAGAATGTTATTTAGGTCTACTTCCTTTGAGTGGTTCTATAAAAGGTCACGCACTTTGAATATGGCATAAATGAATGTGAAAATAATATGCTGAATTGGACTCAAATTCAAATTGTAACAGTATTGCACGTAATAACAGAAAATATCAAAAATAAAATAATTAACAACTTCACAATCATGAGAGTATTAGAATGTATTCTTCATTACGTGTCGTTTGGAGAAAAAGTGGTCAGTGTTATAGCCTATATGTTTAATATATCAAAGTTGTATAGATCAATGTTGTATATATCAATGCTGTATATATTGATGTTGAATATACCAATGTTGAAGATATCAATATTGTATATACTGATGTTGAATGAATAAATGTTTTATATATCAATGTTGTATATATTGATGTTGAATATATCGATGATGTATAGATCATGGTCGTATATTATATTAATAATGAATAATGAATATGCTGAATATAGACGAAAGTAGAAGCACACCAAAATGAATCTATTTAAATACAAAGGAAGACATTCAGATGAAATAACAATTTTACTTTTCATAGTGAAAAGGCAGATTTTTTTTTCCGCATGTTTTTGACTTTAAAAAATGCAAGGCTAGACTTAAACCACAGAAATGCTTGTAAGTCTTGTCTTCTTTTTTTTTAGAGGAAATATTAATATAATCTAGTCTTTTATAACATATTATGATATAAAATAAGATATAGAATTAACGCCACGTCATAGGTTGGCGACTTGGGCTGCGCTCTAGCTCACTGCGACCCTCCGACCGGAAATGATTTCTGCGATAACAATTTTAGTTTGGTGCAAAAAAAAAATGAAATGGGACAAGAAAATAAAAAACGGGTGAGAAACAAGATTGGTTGCTGAAGGGTGACTTGTTATTTTATGACTTTGCTGGAAATGGGCCAACTGGGAATCACGGGACAGGAAATGTTGACGTCAACCCGTCACCCACGTGTCCTACACTGAGGCCGACACAGAAAAATATAAACATGTTTAGCACAGGAAGTGACATTTACCCTTGGCTTTTCACTGTGCACTTACTATATACATGATGTAACTTACTAACTATACATGTATTTATGTATCTATTAGATATCTATCAATTAGCTATCAATCCACATGTCTATCCACCATCTATCTATCTCTTTATATCTAACTATCTGTCTGCATTGCTCTCTGTATAGTGTGTATGTATTTGTATGTGTGTGTGTTTGCGTATGTGCGTGTTCCTAATAGCTAAAACATACTTTATGCTTCAAGACCCAATGCTTGAATGAACATCAGCTGCCACAACAGCCTTCTCTGTTTCATAACAACATACCGATACTTTTCTGTTTCATAACAACATACCGATACTTCTCTGTTTCATAACAACATACCGATACTTCTCTGTTTCATAACAACATACCGATACTTCTCTGTTTCATAACAACATACCGATACTTCTCTGTTTCATAACAACATACCGATACTTCTCTGTTTCATAACAACATACCGATACTTTTAATGACGAAGCAAACGGACCGGTACATGGCGGTCACAATAGAGATTTTTATCAAGTCAGTAAAGTTGGCAGAATGAATACTACAAGTTGGCAGCCCTGAACCCCCCTCTGGGCAACGGTCACGCTCGATTGATTCCCTAGTGAATGTCAGAAAGAGAATAAATCCATTTATCTTATTCATCTAGACAAGAATGGTTTTCTTTTTCTCTCTTTTTTTTTTTAAATGGCTTTAAAAAAAAACACTTGTTTGCATTGATATACAACTAAATGTAAACAAGTGGTGGAATAAATATACAGGTATTGTATACAGTTATAACTATCTATACAGGTACCAGCTAACTCTACTTGAAGCTGCTGTGAAGTATTAATTTAATGACAAATATCAAGTGAAAGTGTTTGGTGTGAAAAGGATGCGAATTTGGTGTAGAACGGATGTGACGGGAGTTAGATACATGGAGTGATATTGACAAGAAGTGAGATAGAGAGAGTAATATACAAGAAGCATAGATGTTATTGTAATAGTTGAAGTAAAGTATAAATAAAGACATTAATTTAAGTATGTGTACATATTATTATTATTATATTAAAGAAGTGTTCTATAAGTAAATGAATAGATGTCATTGATTTGAAGATTCACGCTACCAATAATCAATATACAAACGGCAACAAATGAATAATAGATAACGCCTCAAGATATAAATATGAACTATAGAAAAGGACCTTAACAGCTGCCTTTACTTATACTCAAGTAACGTCAAGTACTCCCCCCCCCCACCCCAGAGCTGGGTAGACTCAGGGCCAGACCATCGTAAATACTTACGGGGGCCATCCTCCAGCGCTAAGAAAAATCATAGCCTTTACCAGGAACAACAACTTGTATTTTATTTTATTTTAAATATATAATATAATTAGCTTTACGTTATTTTATAACTTGAGACTTCTATCAAAATATTTTATTCAAATTCACAATTAGAGTTGACATATTGGTGAATTCCATGGCAACTGATGACGTCTTTTTCATACAAATAATCTCAATCTGCATCCAGTATACATTTTTTTTTTAAATTCCATTAAGTGTATTTTATTCAACACTAAGTTGGTAGAATGTAGAACCGAATTATTTATAAACATATGTTAGCATAATAATTTTTTTAAACAAATTTTGGTGGAAAGGAAATAATATTTGAGGCGGCAACTTCGCAGTTTTTATATACGGCTGTGAAACATGGACACTTACAGCAGTTCTCCAGAAAAGAACCTTCAAAGATCGCGTTACAAACGAGGTTGTCTTAATATCACCAAAGTCATCGGCCCTCACAAGAATCTACTCAGCGCCATTAAATGCAAAAAAAACAACAAAAAAAACTCAGATGGTACGGGCATGTGGCAAGATCCGAAGACCTGGCGAAAACCACCCAGCAGGGCGCAGTGCAGGATGGAAGAAAGAGAGGCATGGAGAAAAGACGATGGGAGGATGACATCAGGGAGTTGACGGGCTTGTCTCTTGTGGATTCCCAGAGGGCGATGCAGGACCGAGACGAGTGGCATACAATCGTTTAAAAGTAAAAAAAATGTTACCCCAACGACTTTCACACGGGTTATTGGATAGGTGAAGGTGAACCTTATCGTGGATTTAATCCTTAATTTGTTTTCAGAGAAAAATTATTTTCTTTAAAAATCTTTTCCTGCCATTTTTTATTTTGTGGGAAAAGCATTTAAAAAAAAAATATAAAAAAAAACACAGTTTAAAACAAAAAAGTAAAAATCATTCTACTGACGTAAAAGGAATTTTGTAAATGACGTAGCCAAACACTAATGAATGAAAAATAATCAGAACAGAAATTTTAAAAATATGTCTGCACAAGCTAAAATGTCCTCCCATATTATTCCCATATACATATATCTATTGTGTTAATGTGATCATGGCGAACTCACAAACATTAAATGTAAAAAAATATACAATTCAACCGAAATTCTATTTATGAATAAGATGTAAAGTCATCTGACTAATGCAATTTATTTATAGATTTTGCGTGTTACGTGGAATTCCCCTATTTATATTTGGTTTCGTCATTACAATTTAACTAGAGCGTTGCCATTCTTAATGCTGTTGGATGAGACGGAAGGGAAGAGTCACAACCTATATAAACCTCTTGAAAATGTCATGCCTAACTATGAGGACAACTTGAAGTACTCTCTAATACTCTGTACTAGAAATTCATGTCAAGAAGGGGACATAATCGTGAATTTATCACGCCTGGTAGCCATAGTTAGCATCCATTGGAGACGGGCCATCACTGAAACACTATTACCACCGCGAACCCAGAGGATGAAAAATTGAATTATGGGATGTTGGAGCCATCTTTGGCTCCGAGACAAGAATCGATACAAGATGGAATACCTGGGGGAGATTTAATGTAACCTTTGAATGGGTGGCCTAAGAAATCCCTTGGAAACACGACCATGCTAAAATCAAAGGTGACGTGAAGAAAGTTAGCGAGCTGTTGAAAATGTGTAGCCCGTAATGATTCCACAACCATCTTTCAACAGACACACCAGTAGCTTTCGACACAGCCAAACAGATTATTAAAACAAAGACACACCAGCAGCTTTCGACACAGCCAAACAGATTATTAAAACAAACATTAAAGAAGAGTGGTTAAGTCGGTGGGCACTGGGCACAACCGGAAGGTGTGTCTTCCCACAAATGCCCAAACCAGATGAAATTGACCCAATAAATGCCCTACAAGAGGCAAGATCAAGTGACCATATTTCGCCTGAATACAGGATACGCATATCTAAACTCTCACCTTAACCACATCAATCCAGAAAAAAAGCGGTAGCATGCTCCCTCTGTAAACACCAAAATGAAACAGTTACCCATCACCTTGTTGACTGGCACTGCAGGACATACGAAATGTCTACCTACCCAGAAAACGCTGCTTCACCGGCCCTATGGATCAATCTGGTCCGACGGGATACTTTCCTTTTTTTACTTCAAGTATGAGCCAAACGTGTGTAGCTGTTAGCCAGATTCAATAGATAATGGAGACGTGGAAGCCATAAATAATATTGGGTTAGAGAAGCTTTGGCACTTCACCAAATTACTGGGTTATTTATTGTAGTCAAACTTGATATCGGCTATTTTGTGGAATAACTATTAATTCAACAAGCGAATCAGCATAATTAAACGCAAGTTGACTATCGGCGACTGCAAGTAGATCTATAGTAATTTAGCTATGTTGTTTTTTAAAGGATCGCAAGCCAATTGAAAAGGAGGCACAGGCCATAGTTTGTTCACATCGGCATTAAGTGAATACATATACATATACCAGTCGTGTATTCATTTAATATAAACGTCTAGGACAACATTTTTTTATCCTTGATTGAAATTCCAGCGAAAGAAATAGTTAAAAGATTTCTAAAATTTTAAAGATCAACGCGTTTATTATGCCCAGGCCAATAATGGGAATATAAAGTAAGCAGCTCCAACATCCGCCCTGAGGCTGCAAAAAACAGTTGCAGCCCCACTGGTGTAGCAATTGTAAAAAAAAAAGTGCAAATAACTTCATGTCCACTTTGACTGAATTTCAGCAATCAAAGATTATCTATTGTTTAGACCTGAAATAAAATTTGAAGTTGAAGAAAATAATGGAGATCTAAGAGAAATAATAGTTGGCATTCTGAAATGTTCCTTTTGGTACTGATGTGAATGGTGGGTGGTATGGGTGATGGGTGCAGGCGGGCGGGTACAGTGACAAGGAAGATGCGTGCTTTCATCCGCTGACACAAATTAAAATAAAAATCCTTGTTATAGGACATAGTCCTCTGGTGTCATAACACATGTCACGCTATTTTGTGTGTATGTGTGGGGGTGGGGGGGGGGGGGGAGGGGACGACAATGTTTTTAAAACATCAGCATAAATATAAAATGAGTAGGAAGGGCCATTGGATTGTAGGAAACATGGAGAAATTGCAAAACAATGAAATTAAAAAGACCCGAGATAAAACACTTACATTCCTGTAAAATCCACAACATATAAATAAACACTATTGAATATATCTATTCTTCTTATTTTTTAACTAATGCGATTACATATTCAACGGAGGTTCTAATTATTATGTAAAATACACATGTAACACATGTAATAAAATATACTTTTAGTGGGTAAAAAACAAACAAACGTTGCAACAAACAAACAAAATATGAAAAAACAAACTAGTTGAAATTTTCATTCAGACCCCGAAGAGCCGCATTAACTTTGATTAGTACCAATAGTACCTGACAATAGTACTTGACAATAGTACCTGACAATAGTACCTGACAATAGTACCTGACAATAGTACCTGACAATAGTACCTGACATTACTTAGGGCAAAGTTAAGGCTACTGGTCATTGTGCTGGTCACACAATTCCACAGTAGGCCATGGCCACGAAACTTGCGAGCGCTGCTTCACATGCAGTGGCGTAGCTAGGGGAGGGGGTCCGAATTCGAAAGTCCCCCCCGGGCCCCTACTTAAGGGGGGCCCCCAAAGGTGTGTCCGAATTGTTTTTTTCTCATGTCATAATGTCAAATGTCAAAATGCAGGGGCCCCTAAAGAGGTCAAGCCCCCCCCCCCGGGCTCCCAAATCCCTATCAACGGCACTGTTCACATGCCCTATAGAGCCAATGGGAATAACGGGGATAATTTTTAATATATATATAGACAATGGTCTGCGTTTTTAGTTAAAGAATTAATTGTATTTATTTTAGTTTAATAGTCAATGACCAGAAATGTTTTTAAAAAGGCACTTGATGGGATCCATTTGAAACAACAGACACAAGACACAAACAAGGCGGTTTCGGCAAAAACTATTTCTACTTTCAGGAGTTTGAAATGGTTTTTAAACACTAAACATGCTAAATCAACTAAATGTCATAGGCCTACCATGGATCTCTTTTGTCCGACGAAATACTTTACTTTTTTTTTATCACAGCGCAACACACTATATAAATGAACACACTATATAAATGACGCACATTATCATAAAAAATTGTTCAAATATTGGAATAGCAATATTTTTGAAACATTTTATCAAATTGTAGACAAAAGAAATGCGGATTTCCCATATTAACACATGAAAAAAAATCTTTTTTTTTATTAAATAAAAGATATAAAATGAAAATGAATTTGTTGAATTTGATTTAAAAGATTATTATTTGAAAAAATCCACAGTCTTCAACGGTGCATGATTTTCAATTGCTAACGAGTGCACTGTTTTTACAATTGCAAAAGTAAGAAATGGAAACGAAACAAAAAAAAATAAAGCATCTAGAACCTTAACTTACTCATTTAATGAACATATATATTATACACGCTATAAATGTAAACTAATAGCTGGGTTATATAACCAAACATGTTGTTGCATTATATTAGTTGGTTTATCTTAAAGTATAGGCTACATAGGTCAGTGATCTAATGTCGGCCATGTTTTGTTGGGTAACCTCATTTAGGCTACATATCAAACTTTCCTTCTATGTCCACTCTATGCATATCATTTTACCGAATACAGTTTATTTAGCCAACGGACAGATAGCTAACGGACATTAAGTCGATACCCTAATATTTGCAGACGGGAACTAAGTCCACGTGCTTGCCGTTATCGGTGTGTACATCTGGAGCACATTTCACTGGCATTCTGGGATACAGGAAAACGGAGAAGACATTTAATTTTTTTATCAATGATTATTATTAAATTGCAAGTGGGTAAGAAAATTCGATGGTGAAAAAATCTCATTGCGCAACAAAACTAGGTTACAGACGGCAATACAATCCACTAGATCTGGCGAAAAGTCCCCAATTGCAAAATTGACTATTTGCGATTAAGTAACGTATATCAGCAACTTAAAACAAGTTGCAGGCATTCGAATATAAATTCATGTGAAAAAACTTCGAATATCCTACGTAGAACACAGGTCTAATGAGTATGTCTGGGACAGAATATCCTCAATTGCAGGCCTTCAAGAAAACATTATGACAACAATCCAACGGCGCAAACTGACATGGTTCTGTCTTGTGTTGCGGCATAATCACTTGCCAAAAGAAATCCTCCAAGGCACTGTAGAAGGTGGACGTAGAAGAGGCCGTCAGCGGAGTTGCTGGTTCGACAACATAAAATAATGGACAGGGCTGCAGTTGACTCAACTATTGACAACCGCTCAAATCCACTTAGAAATCTTTGAATTTTTAGCTTTTTTTTTTTTTTTTTGTACGTAAAAATCTTTTCTGTTAAAAACCTGTAAAGGCTCATTTTCAACTTTCGCAATGTAGGACCGCCACCACATAAACAATTGTGAAAACTTCAATCTTCCTGTAGACTCTCATAATTTCTCTCAATTTTTTTTTAAAAACCATATTTATCCCCCACTTACGGTCATACAGAAGAATAGAATATTTTGTCTGTACTGCGTGCACTGTCGCCTAGCATTGCTCACTTATGGAAGAGTTCCAGACTTGTTGAAGACACACTGTCATAATTTTTGGGCGCACATTCTTACTTTAAAATTATACGTACACATTTTGCTCATGACTAATGCAAATTTGTTTAAAGGTGTTTTCAAGGTGTATGTGTGGCAAAGGCTGATCTTTTAACCTGACACGCATAAGCATGTAACAATTAGGATATCACTTTTATGGTTGTCACCCTTTAACACATTAATTCTGCCCGCTTATCTTAGGACAACTTAAGCTAGCATCTGTCACATCGTGGAAATTGTCTGCACTAGTCTGCTTTGATCTTTACAAAACATTATACTTTTGATAACAGACAAATTAAAATTATTATTCAATTATTGTGTATTTTTATTATTTTATTTTTCCAACTGCTTTTCGTCAATTGTACTTAACAAGACAGTAAGTAATTTCCAATCATCACCAACAGTAATACGTGAATAATGAATAAATGACAAAAAGAGAAAACTCTATCCAAGATATTGTTTTACCAGCAAAATAGCCAGGATTTCAGGGGGGGGGGGCAAAATGTACATAATTTATTCCCAGGAATTATTAATTTTTCAAATAAAACAGCACCAACTCAGTAGAGGGCTAGATTCTAGGGCAAACATTGACTTAGCATATACAATAAAACTACATTTGTAGGGAAAGCCAAAGTTACAAGTTAGAACAGTGTTAAATGGCCGTGAATTTATATCAACATAACTAGATAACTAGATGATACATGAATAAACTAATATAATAATGGGACTAGGAAAACTATGTTGTTATTTTTAAAAATCTATTTAACTCTAAATTTTGAATAGTCCAACTGTTTTATACAATCATTTTCCTTTTTTTTTAAAGCAATATGTGACAAAAATATACGATTTTGGCTTATTTTCGGTGGTGTCCCCTATGGCTTCCCGTGGCTAAGCCTATGATTTTTTTTTACTTTTGAAAAGAAAAAAATTGTCTTAACGATGTAGATGCAATACAAAGCCAGGTTCAAAGGTTAACATTGAATTTTTCATTATGTTGGATGACACACGTATCTTTACATGCAAACAAAAAAGAGTTAGAGCTTAATATGTGTTCCTTATTCCGAATAATTAAGTTACAGTAACACTGTAGTAACAGCAATAAAACATGTTTAATTAAAACAGACTTAGGCCTATCAATAGTAGGCTACTAGATTAATTGATACGAAAAATCAATATTATTTTTTATTTATACATTTTTATCAAAAGTTTAAGTCTAATGTTTAATTAATGATCTGAAAATGTTCATTTTATTGCCATGGTCGGTAGCCGCCCTTTATCTCTGCTAACTTTTTCTTAGTGCAATAATGAAGACTACGTCCAGAGTTAATACAGACATGTCATTGTAGTTTACAACGTTGCTGTCGTCAGTCAACCGTGACAAAGGTCTCACTTTTTGCAGCCGATGACGGGGTTTGTGTTTGTGTATCATAGTCAAGGCTGATTAAGTATCTCATAATATGCCTCGTAACTCGTAACGATACATACAAGAGAGAGACAAAAAAAAGAGAGAAAGAGAGAGGTCGTATATTATAATATATTCCTTATACAGTCCTGTAACAGGCCCCACGAGAGGGGGGTACAGCCGGTACGCCGTACCGGGGCCCATAAAAATTTAGGATGGCCCATGAATATTAAAATTTAAAATTAAATTGGCAATTACGCAAGTAACTGACAAGAGTAACACCAATAGTTCAATCAGTAAACCTAGAAACACTAGAGCAGGAGTAGGCAACCTTTTGCTTATAGTGTGCCAAACTAGGATTTCTAAATCATTCAGCGTGCCAACAGCGTGAAAGTCAAACTGCTAAACTATCTTATTTTTATAATACAATTTATTTAGTGCCGTAGCAAGACCAAGTCCAAAGCCGGCTGGTCTAGCGGTTAGTTCACCGGACTGTCAACCAAAAACCAACTGACATGTCGCGGGTTCTATCCCTGCCACCCTGCAGAAGTTTTGGGCCTAGTGGACGTAATAATCTTCTATCTAGAAGGAACGTCCGTAAACTTATAAGATAAAAGAAAAGTAACGTAATAGAGAAAATCATTAAAGCGTTCATAAATTAAATAACAAATTAACCTGTTTGTTATTATCATCTTTTAAAAAAAACATTCTTAGATAATACACAATTTCATTACTATACTTAGATCTACACATTAATAGTTATCAACATTTGAATTTAGTTGTCAAGATATAATTCTTTAAAGTCTTTATACTTTGATCTCAGCAAAACTGAGATTTAGGCTAACAAATTATTTAAACCTGAATTGCAAGAAGTGAGATTAAACCATAGACTACAATATACATGGACCGCTTGCTTTAGTTTTTTCTGCTATTATCTTCTGTTTTTTGCAATTCCCGATTCTAAATGAAGTAATTGTAATTCAACTTCCGTTTTATTTAATCGCATATTTTTCGACTTGAAATGAATACTTGTAGGCCTATTAATATATCATTGACTATAATAAGATGGACCGCCTGCTCTATTTTTAGAGCTTATTTTCTTTTTTTCCGTGCGCACACCACACTGATCTATAAATGTTTCCGCTCTGTACTACTTTCGATTTTAATTTTTCATTGAGAAAATCATAAAAATCAATAATTTTATTTCCGGTATAGCAATTACGTTATTTAGAATCGGGAATTCCGATCATCATTGTTTCAAGTCATCATATAGCAGAAATACCATAGACTATAATATACACCGAACATGAGTCTAACAGATAAACTCCATACTTCTTCAATAAGTAATTATTTAATTTGAAAATTTACCTCCAGTATGCCTTTCAATTCATCAACAAAAACTTCCTCATCCATAGCGTCCATATCTTAGTCATAGATTGACGCACAAAATTTCTATAAAAAAATGGTGCGATTCAATAAAACGAAATTTGTATTACAATAATTACTTCATTTAGAATCGGGAATTCCGAAATAAGCAGTCTTTCGAGTCATCATATAGCAGAAAAACTAAAGCAAGCGGTCCATGTATATTATAGTCTATGATTATACTGATTACGCCACAGTTAACTGGAAGAGATACGTAGTAATCATACAAACTGGGGTAGTTATTGTAATGTTTAAAAAAGTACATTCTTTAGTCACAAAATATTTATATAATCTTCAATTATCTTTTGTAATTTGATTGTAAAGAAACTGGTGAACGCCCTATGAACAGTTTGGTCCGAAGGGTACTTTACTTATTAATGTAAAGAAAACGGATTAATTATCTCCCTTCAATTAAATTCTCCAAATTTGATGTTAGTGATACCAAACGAGCTAATTGTTTTATTATAACTAGTGTACTTCTGAAAATGCTCATCTATCTTAATTTGCCTTAAATTAGGGAAAGAGTTAAATCTTTTGAAATTGATTTCACGGAAAGGTATGTCCAGTTTCAATGTAAATCCATTCCAAAGTGGCCCAACACTTCAAGTGCTTTTCGACCCAGTCTTGTAAATTGAAGTTTAACTCACTGAAACGTGTCGCCATGTCATTTAGAAACATCGGCTTCAACAGTCAGTTCTCCTCATTCAATACCGGAAATCTATTTTTTAATTAAAATACACCCTAATTGCTTCCAGACAAGAAACGAATCTATCTAAGACTTTACCTATACTCCGTATCACCGTCTTCTAGAAGAGACTTGAGAAACTAAAATTGACTAAAATCTTAACAATAGATTCAATCAGGGCCGGATTTATATGAAAAGAGGCCCTAGGCTATTCCACTTATGAGACCCTTTCAGCTCCGATTTTTAAATTTGTAAATTACATGAGAGATAATAAAATACATCATAACTGTGATACATATCAATATATTAAATAAAACATGTTGTAATTGGTAGGCCCTACTAACCTTTATAGAAAATGTGGCACGGATAATAAATAGAAAAAAGTCGAGAACACTTATTTGGACATTTATTATCAGCACCATATATAGTACTTGTAACAAGAACTAATCGAACATAACACAAAACATTTACAAAAAAACAAAATTCAAATAATGAAAATCTTTGACTACGAAAATAAAATACGCAATAAAAATGATCATATTTTCTATCAAATTAAATTTTATATAGGCCTAAATCTATTCAATGCATTGAAGATTAAACCAAATTCAATTGAGATAAATTTATTTCATAATGATTCGCATTTAAAGTTTAAGTAAGCTTATGAATTATTATGAATTTTAAGTCTTAAATTAAACTAAACCAAAAATGGAACTTTATTCAGAAAAAATCCAGATCACAAAAAAGCAAATATCAAATTGTATATCATATTAAATTTTATGTTAATAGTTATTTTATTTAAGAACTGATTCAATCAAAGCATACATTTAAAACGAAATAGTAGATTAGAAGAATTCTTCTATAAGTTCATCAAAATCTTTTCTTCTGAAGGTCTCATTTTCGATGCACAAAATACTCAATGCAGACAACCTCGTGTTTCTTAATTGATTTTTTATATTTTTAAGTCTTGAAAATGACCTTTCTCTAGTACAATTAGTGACTATTAAACTGAGAAACAGTCCTCGGATTGATTCCACATTGGGGAAGGCCACTTGAATATTTTCTTTGAATATTATTTGATACAAGTTTATATGCGACAATGTGGATTTTTTTGAAGGCTTCTGCGTTTGTCTCACATATGTGTGGAAATGAAATAGTTCTTAAGTAAGATTTTGGTTGACATCTTTTGGGTATTCTTGCATTATCAGCTCAACACCTCTTTGAAGTTCTACCTTTGATAATGTAAGATCGGCAAACAAGGAAAATATGTTCACTACATCATCATAAACAGAAGCTCATCTTCCTAAATTTGATTCGAGTGCATCTAATATAGGAATAAATAATTTAATCTTAAATTTATCCCTTGTCGAGAGTTCGTAAGGCATCACCAGGGTCAGATGAATTGTTCTAATTCCATTGCCTTTAACTTCTTAGTATTCTTCTGGCAGTTCTATATTCAGTATTTGGCAACGTGTTTTTTGCTTGTTGCTCAAGTGCATCAAAATCTTCTCTAATTTCACGTAAAATATCCAAAAGTGATCTGTACCAATCTGCACAACTACTAAGTAAAATATTAGGGCTTTGAAGAATGTTATTTACTCTTGAAAAATTTCTCAGTATTCGATTCCAGAAATGGAGCATAAACACGAATTCAAATTCTTCCATTTCATCTAAAAGATTGTTGGCCCTCAATCTAGTATCACCCTTTGTATTATTATCTGATTGTCAATAATTGAGTGCATGAGTGATATCATTGTAATTTTCTAAAATAGCTTTTGTAGCTTTTGAGTGGGGCCCCCACCTAGTGTCTGATAAATATTTAGGCACTTTAGAATGAGGTTTCAAATATGATTTCAGAACTTTATTGAACTTTTTTAAATTTCTTCTTATTTTCGGTCCTTGTTTTAGTGTTCACGGTTTTTAGAATACTGTAGGCCTAATTTTAATTTTGCTAACAATTTGACTGTAGGCCCCTCTTGATCTTGAGGCCCCTCTTGATCTTGAGGCCCTAGGCTGAAGCCTTGATCCGGCCCTGGATTCAATCACAGATCGCAAGTTCAATGATGAGAGATTTGCATACAAACATTCCTGAACTAAACCAGTCGACGTCCAGTGTGATTCCCATGTAGTTCGCCATGCAGCACCCACTAATTATGCTGATATACGTTGTTTTCCCTTGCATTAAATAATATTCTTGGAGGTCTCTCGCGTACCACTGAAAATCGTTCTTCGTGCCAAGTGTGGCACGCGTGCCTTAGGTTGCCGACCCCTGCACTAGAATACAGAAGGACAACGAGAAAAAGCTTAGTAATAATACATATGTCATTAAACTCTTATTTAGAAATACAACACAAAAACTATCTGTTACAATGCTCAGATAAACATAAGGACAAACACACTTACCTTATCCCTTATGCGAACTTATACGATAACAAATGCACACAAGTACTTTTTCATCCCGAGTGACATCCGGGCTTGGAATGGGTTGCCTGAACAAGCCAGGAAAACGAGTAACTTATCATTTAAAACACTAATAGAAATGCAGGACTAGACTCAAACCATGGACGTGCATAGGACACAATAATCTTCTTTATAGAAGGAGCTTATGTAATGAATAAGATAATAGGTATATTGATAACACATGGTAAAGCCCTATGGCGGCATGGCCCCCATCCATTATATTATAACGATTCATTATCGGCAGATTTTGGGTGTATGCCATCTATCAAATCATATATACAACTTATCCCCTGTTGACCACTAATGAACCGTTTCTTTGCTTTTTTAATGATTCGATCGTGTGTAGACCTGTAGTCTACTATTTCGGATGTACCTATCTGGGGTAACGGTGTGCGGATTAATCATTAATCATCAGTGTGAGTCACTTTTCTTATTTTACACATTTTTGTAATATTATTTGCAAGATCAATACTGAAGCATACAATAATTTAAACTAGGAACTATGTACTTGGTTAAAGTATTTTTATAATAGACCGGTAAAGCTGTGATTGAAATGATTACACCCTAATGGTAAATGGTAACACTTATTAATATGACAGTTTCACAAAATGTTCCACAGACCTCTTAAAAAGATTTTTGATTTTTCATAACGTATGTAATATAAATAAATTATCTAGATATGACTAGTGGTAGTAAAAAAAAAAAAGGGGGGGGGGTTGTGACGACAACATATGACGAGGGACGGTTGGTGACAAACAAATTAAGGTTAAATATTGATAACTTTGATCAAAAACGTTTGACGCCATTTATGGACGACCCCTAAAAATAAACTCCACAAAAACACGATAGATTTAAGTGCGTGAGCCCTTAGAATAATTTCTTTATTCCGGTATACATTTTTAAAACTTTGATTAGGCGCCTACCGGTTCATTCCTTTTATACTCAGATCCTGAACATACTACAATAAGTCTTGGGGTAGGAAAGGGCGATAGTAATCTACGTGTGTAGTTTATTCACACTGGCATCAAGTGGTTTCGCAATCCCTTTGCAGAAAGTTTGAGTTTATGGTGAATATCTATCTATTCCCCCCACCACATATTGCCGCACCACACACCAATACATGTTTATGTAAACACAAACTGCTTTTGAGGGAGAGTTTGCCTGATAGCCGCATTCGGAGCCCCCCCCCCTTTACACTTACATACACGCAACACATTTATACATTAGAACCTTGATATGCGACTGCTTTAGAATACGCCCAAATTCTTATAAGCCTACGTCCTTTTTTTATGTTAAAACAAATTGCTTTAAAATACTTTAAGTTTTAATACACCATTGTTATTTTTAGAACGTATTATGCTATTCTGTATAATGGGATTCCACACTAAGTCTCAACCTTGTTTACCTCTTTCAACAAAAGCTAGGACTGACCCGAAGTGCGCTGTCCGACCTACTGTGTTGACGACGACCACGGTTTCGATTTCTTTCATATCATATTCATATCCTTTCCAGTGGCGTAATAACGCATGTTACACGTGATCCTATGGAACAAGGGCCTCCACACAACAGGGGCCTCCACACAAAAGGGGCCACCACATAAAAGGGGCCTCCACACAAAAGGGGCCTCCACACAAAAGGGGCCCCACACACAAAAGGGGCCCCCACACAAAAGGGTTCGAATCCTAGTAAGGACGGATTTTTTTCCGGGAATCGAGGGTGTCCCTGAGTCTACCCAACTCTGATGGGTACCTGACATTTGTTGGGGTAAAGTAAAAGCGGCTGGGCATTGCGCTGGCCACACATCCCCTAGTATGCTGAGGCCACTAAAACTGGTGAACGCTGCCTCATCGGCCCAATAATAAATTTGGTCCGACGGGAACTTTAATTTTTTTTATATTAAATCTACAAGTTAAAGTTATTTGCTGTAGACCCTAATACTTAGGCTTTAATACATTTGTAAATTTTGAAGACTGTTAAAAGTTGTAGTCGATTATTTTCAAGTATTTTTTTGTATCGTAATAGGCCTTTTTCGTATACTTTTGCATTTTAAAAAATCACAAGATGCTGGTTAATTTTAATATATATGTTACGGCCAAAGCCCGAAGTCGACCAGATCGCGATCTGCCGGCCAGATCGCGAAGTGGCCAATATCACCTCACATTTGACCGGCCAAGCCCGATCTGTTCTTGATTTCGGACCTTGGCCATCTGGCCCTACTTCGGGCTTTGGCCGTAACATATATATATTTAAGGGGTGGCATTGTGGCATTTCGTAAACGCATCATAGATAGGCGTACCGAGAAAATCCACTGCATCGCCCTAACCTCCCCATATCCTCCCTACAGCGGGGGCTTGACGGTTATAACCAACCCCACCCCTCACACACACACACCACACACCCAACCCTTTCCCCTTATCCAGGGATTCCTATACGCTCGACGTCAAATTGTAACAAGTTCAAATTATGTCACAATAATTTAGATTGAATTCCTATGTGCTCTCCGAGACGTCCGAGCGAATTGTATATATTGGGATAGAAGTCTTTGACTGCGACAGAACTTCTAGATGGTGTCGACAAAGAATTCTTTGCTAGTGCTGAGGGTTTTAGAATTCACTCATTTGTCGACCAATCCACCTTGTCAAGATTGAAGAAATTCAGCTTGTCAAGATTGAAGAAATTCAGCTTGTCAAGATTGAAGAAATTCAGCTTGTCGAGATTGGGGAAATTCATCTTGTCAAGATAGTGACAATTCATATTGTCAACATTATAAAAATCCATCCGAATTGTTAAGTTCGGAAAAGTCACCCTATCAAGATGGGAGAAATTCACCTTGCCAAGATAGGCAAAATTCGCCCTTTAAAGATAGGCGAAATGCAACTTGCCAAAATGGAGAAATTATCTTGCTAGGTTTTTTTCCCCAACGTAGTTTTTTTTTTTTTTTTTCTGATGGCAGGCTCATTGGTGTAGGTGTCTAAAATTCTACCTTTTCAAGGTCAGATTCACTTGCCAATGTTGCACCATCATAGATTTTTATTCCCCCTTGTGATGGTTGGCTCACAAGTGAGTGTCTAGAAATCCAACTTGGGAAACCAGGTTTGGACAAATTCACTCGCTTTGTGTTTGACTCCATCGTAGTTTAGAGTATTCTTTATTGATGGCTGGCTCATTAGTAAGTGTCGATAAAGCCACCTTTTCAAGGTTGGAAAAATTCACTTGCTAGTGTTTGACTCCATCATAGTACTTTAGTAGTCACCATTCACGAAAGAATCATCTTCTTCGAGTGACTACAAATCAACCTTAAGATCTATAATGTCCGCCCAAAACCAAACTATATCTTTATCCACACATCAATAGAAACTCAAGACTAAATCTCGACTCATAGGAAACTATGACATCAATAAAAACTCTTACATCATCGATCCGCAATGACCACACATATTCAAACTCAAGCAAAATACTATCTAGTAGTGGAACCTTAATCTCCATCAATTAAACTCCAGCAAGAATCCTACCTCCTAGTAGACACTTGGTCTACATCAATTAAACTCAAGCAAGAATCCTACCTTCTAGTATTAGCTTGATCTCCTCATCGTCTTCTCTGGTTCAGGAGATGTCTTCAGAATCGCTCCCAGACCGTCATCACTGAGTTCTTATCCTTCCAGCCCTTCCCGCTCTGCTATGGTGTGCCACAGGGTCCTTCCTCGGCCCAGTTCTTTTCACCCTGTACACCCAACCCCTCCCTTGTCATCGAGCGCCACTACCTGAAATATCACTCCTTCGCCGATGACACCCAGCTCCATACCAGCGCCAATCCGATGACTTCGATGAGCTCCTTTCTTCCATCTCCATTTTTTACCTGGACATCAAGAAGTGGATGACTGAAGACAAGTTGAAGCTAAACAGTGAGAAGACTTAAGCTCTTGTCGTCGGAACGAGACAGAAGGTAGCTTCACTCACTGCGACCGATCCTCATCAATCTGGTTGAAGCCACTGTGCCTTTCTCCCCAACTGTCAAGAGCCTCGGCATCTATCTGGACGCCACTCTGTCCATGCAGCCCCACATCTCCTTCATCACCAAAACTTGCTTCTTCCACCTGCGTCGTATTGCCGCCAATCCATCTCTATCTCTACCAGGAAGCTTGCGTGAATCGTGTCATCTCACTCCTCTTCTCCCGCTTAGATTATTGCAATTCGCTCTTGGCTGGCCTCTTAGCCTCCTCCCTTCAGGGCTTCCGACGTGTCCAGAATTGCGATGCTTGCCTAGTCCTCAAGAAGAAGAAGTCAAATCATATCACTCCTCTGCTCCGATCTCTGCACTGGCTACCTATCAACAATCCGATCTCCCACAAGCTGCCTTTCCTCTGCTACAAGTGCCTGAATGACTCTGGTCCGGATTACCTTTGCTCCTGTCTTGACCTCTACACCCAATCCCCTCCACTTCGCTCGGCTTCTGACCCACTGACTCTTCGGATCCCTCGCGCGAAGCTAGTGGCCAATGTGCATTCTCCTACGCTGGAATCCTCTGCCTGGAATCCCTTCCCAATCTAGCTTCGCCAGAGCCCTATCTTCGACACCTCCAGGAGCTGGCTGAAGACTCGGCTATTCCTTAAGCGTACTAGACATATATAATATACATTTTCGTCTGTTCTTCGTTGTTTGTACTCTGTCTGTAACTGTTGTCAGCGCATAGAACTGTCCTCAATGGGGTATGCGCTATATAAGCATTTCTAGTATTATTATCTACATCAATTAGACTCCAGCAAGAATGTTACCTCATAGTAGATAGAAGCTTGTAAGTACTCTTTCTTCCCGAGTGGCATTCGAGCATGGAATGGGTTGCCTGAACAAACCAGTATATCAACATCAATTACAGTCCAGAAAGAATCCTAGAAGCTTTATCCACACAAATTTAAACTACAGACAGAATCATACGTCACAGCAGGAGCCTGATCTACACCAAAATTTCTCCAGAAAAAATCCTACCTTACAGTAAAATTTTGATAAACACAAATTCAAACTACAGAAAGACATTAACATAATCAGACTTTTTAATTGTCACCTTCAGTAAGACCAGATATCACTCAAGCCCCAGCCCTTTGCAAACTCAAAGTCAACATAATCCCTTTAATAGAACCTTAAACCCTGATAGCCTTGAAGACCCTAACATAAAAGCAAACGACCCGGGTGGAATCCATACAGGGGGTGATTAGGGTGAACCTTTCCTTCTGATGCTGACTCTACTACAGGCCCTGTGTATGTACATCGGCCCATGATAAATGTATCGAAGTGTGTACTGGATTATTTCGTTTACACATATACAAACCTTGGCGTATCTATAATGAACCTAATCGCGGAAATACATAAAGAAATATAATAAGTATGCATGAGTATAATAATATGTATCTTTGTGTATTTGTTTATATTGTATACAGTATATTGTACAGTCAATACAATACCTATGAAGTTTTACTATTCAACCGTTTTTCCCCACTGCACCAGTGCCCTCCTGTATTCTCTGTTCCCAATAATTTGGTATGGCGATCTTCTAAATACCTGGTGTGGTCTATATATATCTATATATATATCTATATAATTATATAAAGGCCTACCCAATACAATCTTCATTGGATAAACCAGGAATTCTTGTCACAAGTTTAAACACCAAGCATGTCAACACTCTTGTTTCAAATAGTGAACATAAAGACAGACAAATAGATAGATAGATAACTAGACAGACAAATACTCAGACGTAAAGGTTGACAGGTGGACTGGTGGATTGATAGACCTACAGATAGATACAGTGACATGTACATTTATTTACTGATAGGCAGAGACCGACATATAAATTGATTGATTGATAGACAGACATACATTAAAGACTGAAATATGTGTGGGTGTACATATAGATAAATAGATATATACATATATAGATAAATAGATAGATATTTAGTTAGACTCATGAATATTTAGATAGATAATAGAAATTAAATAGATTGATTGTTTGATTGATTGAAAAACAGACATTAAAGAAAGACAGACAAATCGATGGCTAGATAGATAGAAAAAATAGATGAAAAGAGATAGATTGATTGATTCATTCATTCATTAAATGATTGATTGACAGACAAACAGACATTAAAGACAGTGAGACAGATAGAGGGATGGATAGATAGAGAAAAATAGGTGGATATTTAATTAGTTAGATAGATAGAAATATAAATGGATAAATAGATGGATAGCTAGATAAATAAATAGATAAATAAATAGATAAATAGATAATAGATTAATAAATAGATAAATAGATAAATAGATAAATAGATAAATAGATAAATAGATAAATAGATAAATAGATAAATAGATAAATAGATAAATAGATAAATAGATAAATAGATAAATAGATAAATAGATAAATAGATAAATAGATAAATAGATAAATAGATAAATAGATAAATAGATAAATAGATAAATAGATAAATAGATAAATAGATAGATAAACAGATAGACGGATAGATAGATAGATAGATAGATAGATAGATAGATAGATGGATAGATAGAAAGATAGATAGATAGATTGATAGATAGATAGATAGATAGATAGATAGATAGATAGATAGATAGATAGATAGATAGACAGAGAGAATGACCAACAATCGTCTGGGTATCATCCTACAGTCTAACATGACCGTCTACAAAGACTACCAAACCAGGGGTTTAATTAGTTCCCTTTCCTTCCAGAAAGAAATGAACCCAGCAGGCACGACGCTCACAATACATCCCATAATTTGAAGAGAACCACACCGGGGGAGGAGGGTGCCAATGGAGTGACCGGGAAGGGGAGGGGTGTGGAGGGAAGAGGGACTTCAGATATTCCAACAATCCTTGATTATCTTATCGATCCAACCGATCGATATCAAGGCCCGCAATTCCTGCACACTACTTCCCCTGGTTATCTCCTCCTTACTCCCTGCTTCCCACGGGCCTCTCTCAAGCCGCTCGTCTAGGGATGAACAATACCCACGTTTCATTAAATTGTCTTCCTCTCTTCTAGTCCTCTCTCTCTCTCTCTCTTTCACAGTCTCTCTCTCTCTCTCTCTCTCTCTCTCTCTCTCTCTCTCTCTCTCTCTGGCTGTCTCTGGTTGTTTGTGTAGTTTCTTTCCGTTACAACTTTTCTGTATGAAGATTTGTTGTTATTTTTTTCTTTCTGTTTATTATTTGACTGTTTCTGTCTATGTGTCTTACTATTTCTGTTTTCTTTTGTTCTTTCCTTCCAAATAGACCAGTAATTTTCCACCTTGCGGACGTGCCTATCTTCTCATAGATTTCTCCTCATAGTTCTCTCACTATTTCTCCCTGTTTGTCTGTCGCATACCTCACTTAATTGCTCTATGTATGGACTCGCCATTGCACTCAATAATAAATAGACCACGTAATACCACAGCCCATGCAAAATACTAGAACTGCAGTTCGATCTACAAAAAAGGTGATGAAAAACGAAGAATTCAATGTGCCTGTACAACATCCATTGTTGGTCAGCTTAGAGTTGATGATACAATATCAGACATTGTTGGTCAGCTTAGAGTTGATGATACAATATCAGACATTGTTGGTCAGCTTAGAGTTGATGATACAATATCAGACATTGTTGGTCAGCTTAGAGTTGATGATACAATATCAGACATTGTTGGTCAGCTTAGAGTTGATGATACAATATCAGACATTGTTGGTCAGCTTAGAGTTGATGATACAATATCAGACATTGTTGGTCAGCTTAGAGTTGATGATACAATATCAGACATTGTTGGTCAGCTTAGAGTTGATGATACAATATCAGATTACCCTAAACTCTAAACGTTCACGGTGATAGAGCACAGTTCTATTTAATAGATTCTGTGGTGAAAGAAAGACTAAAGCAAAATGTGGAAGAACAAAATCACACACACACAAACTAGGTCACCACTCCACCACACCCACTTTGGGGTGGGGGGCGCCATGTGCCCGCCCCTAATCCACGCCTGATTGCTTTTATCGAACGCAAGACCAGGCGTTGTTGCTTTAGGAAGAGTTCCAGAAATTGAAATTTTTAGACAAATAACTTTTTAAACAGTTGCGAACCACAATTCTCTCTCTCTCTCCTTTTCATTCTAATTCTCTCTTCTTTCCTCTCAACTTTCTTTCACTCTCTCGCAATTTTTCCTCTCTCATTCTTCCTCATTCTTCCTCATTTTCTCCTTCACACCAGTCCCATCTCCAGTCCATTTATCTTTCTTTTTCTCTCCTCCACTTTATCTTTGTAGTTCATTCCATCCACCCCCTACGCTCCCCTACTTCCCACCCTTCCCTGAAACCTATCCTCGCACACATGCACACAACAGCACGCAATTACCGACTGGCAGTAACAGGGGCGTACACTCACTCCATGCTGCATGGAGCCCTAAGGGCGAGATGTGCTATTGCAACAAAACCCTCCCCCTCTCCCACGCCCCCTTCTACAATGGCGAAACGAGAAGCAGAACATTTCCTGTGGTGAGTATCAGTTCTAATGAGGTGGGCGGTGGCCAGTTATGGCGGAAGTAAAACCATACGCCACCATGACGTCACAAAATGTGTCGATTAATTTGTCATTAAGAGCTGAACACATCTAAGCACCAAATCTTGGAAAGTAAAAAGTTTCGATAAATAAAATAGAGAAACGGGCAAACAAAATTGAACATTAAAATACACTTTGAGAAAAAAAAAAACATGGCACTCACTGCTTATATAGAACTTAGAGCATATAACCAAGAACCAAGGACTACTGAAGACAGGACATGCAGACTTGAATTTCTGACTTAGCTAGCTAAGGCCAGTTTTTTTAACAGTAGCGATACACTTCCTTTGTCGCGATTATATATGAAGTAAACTATTATTAAGTAACTAACATAATTAATGTCAATAATGTCAATAATGTCAATAATGTTAATGTGCAGGGCCGTTTACTAATGAGGGGTTAGGATTGAGAGGGTTTAATAGAGCATTTGAATATTATTTAAGATCTATTTAGATGATTGAATGATTAGGGCCGTACACATGATACCCTATATATATATGCGGTTGGTGTTGACGGTTTCGTGTGGGGGGTCACCTAAGGAATAAAATAAAGTGAAAAAAAAATTCAAAAAAATCGTTATTTCTTGACCTAAAAAGGGAAAAACGTAACCCACCCATAAAATTTATCTCGCTCATAATTAAGAGACAAATGCAAAGCCTCTAAAATAAGTGATTATGAAGTAAGTCGATTATTTGGGTTGAGAATTTTGCCAAGTGGTACATGTATACCATAATTATAAATACGATAATTTGATTTCTATATCTATGGCAAAATTTATGTGTTTTCATGACCAAGGATAGGAATATAAAGAATGTGAATTGACTGTGATAGTTAAAAAGTACCAGGTGACCGATCATTCGATCGGTAATAAAGAGCAGGCGCTTGTACCTTAACATCATGTGTAAAACAACAGTGCATAAATTTTAAAAATACTTCTTTACCAGACCAATAAATTGTAGGCCAATTTGTCTTTTTCCTTTTTTCTACTATGAATAACATGGGCTTTAAATTCTAACAGTCGAAGCAGATTTTTATTTGTGCAGTCTAATATCTAGATTTTGCCCGATAACCCCCCCCCCCCCCCCCAAAAAAAAAAAAAAAAAAAAAAAAAAAAAAAAAAAAAAAAAAAAAAAAAAAAATAAAGAAACAACAGCTTAATCTTATTTTAAACCAAAAAAAACATGTAGGCTAGAGTTGTCAGTTTAAATCCAACAGAAATATATGTCATTTATGTCAATAAATCGCCAGGCTACAACGAATACATAAAAGTACTGCGCGTTTGTTTATGTGCAAGTCTAAAAGAGACTCGGGAACTGCCCTTCTACGCTCGCTCCACTGGCTCCCCGTGAAAGCCAGAATTGAGTATAAAGTGGCGCTACTTTGCCATCAGTGCATTTTTAATAACGAGTTTCCGTCCTATCTCAAGGCACTAATCAGACCTTATGTCCCGCAAAGAACACTTCGTTCTGCAAACTCATCGCTTCTGGAAGAGCCCCGTTTCTCTCTGACGACCGTTGGCCTTAGAGCCTTCTCAGTATCCGGTCCGAAGGTGTGGAATCAACTTCCCATTCAACTGAAGCGAACAAGCTCTACTGTCAATATTTACCTTCGATAACATTTAACATGCTTTAGAAACTTACTGTCTTATTTATGGGTTCGGTCGGTTAATGCTACATTTATTTGTTTTGTCTTTTTTTTTATCATCAATTTTGCTCTGTCACCTGGCCTAGTGTAATATCCGTATTCTTAGTTGTATGTTAAACGCGCTCTGAGCTTACATTATGTTTGTTGGCAGCGCTATACAAATATTATTATTATTATTATTATTTAAAAGACTGAAAATGAAAAGTTTAAATTTAAAATATCGTGAATTACGTTACAATTTTTAGTTCTTCTACCCCTTCCCCTATTGGTGATTTGGTGTACGCTCGTTTGAATCTGTGGCGCCTTCACTGTGGAACGGCTTATCTGAGACACTGAAAAACTCTGTGTCAAAAAAGGCATTCAAGAAGAATTTGAAGACTTTTCTTTTCAACTAAATTGATCAAATACTCATCCATCAGCAAAAAACTTGTTTGAAACTATTTTAAAATGTTATTGTCGTTTCGTGCCTCCATCGGCCGAAACCTTGTTTAAAACTATTTTAGAGTGTTATTGTCGTTTCGATTTTGTGAGCGCGCTGAGCATGCTTTTATTAGCATGGAGTAAGGCGCTATATAAATGACCAATTAATTAATTAATTAATGAACTTTAACAACTGTCAAACTTTCCTATAACATTATGTCAATTTTTTTAACTCCCTCCCTCAACCCATTCAAGCTAACAATGAGTTACGGCCGGCAAATATGTTTGATAGGAATTAAAAAGGTCTACGAATAAATGTAAATCGGGTAAAAAAAATAGGCATAGTCTAACTGGAGAATCGAACCCGCTCGCACGCACAGCAGTCCTCTACGTTAACAACTTAGCTAGAGAGGGCACATGTCAGATGTGAAAAGCTATTAGACAGTGTATAGGACTAGGCCTAAATAAGTCAGTGACACAATAGGGATCCGTGGGGACACAAACACGATCTTTTTATATATAGAGATTTTCAATGTTTTCAATGTATTATTCCAAACATTGTTTGACGAAAAAAGTAAAAAAATATAGTTTGGTGTTAACATTATCTAATAACCTCCATTTGTGTTACTATTTAAAATAAACTATCGCGGCAAAATATAATATTGATTAATTAAAACAATGGTATGATAAACATTTTTTTTTTATTTTGAGCATTAAACTTAAATACTAAATAATTAAAGGTGAAATTATGTTATTCATTGAAAAGACTGCAAATGAAAAGATCATAATATATATAGGCTTCGTTAGATGGTTTGTTTAATTTCCCCCCCCCCCCCCCGCCCCTCAATAAAACTAACAGTATATTACACTTCTGATTATTGTTATAAGGAAAATACGAATATACTGAATTTACATCTTTTCTAGTTTACCAGATTTCGAATTGACAATGTTAACATATTCTAATATATCTTACTTTGGTAGGCCTTTATAAGCAAATCATGCATATTTTTAATGAAACATTCATTGAATTTTTAAAAAAAGTGGATACTAATACAGTGTTTATTATTTACAGTGTAGAGTATACTGCTACATTGTATGCTATATACAGCGTAGTGTATACTGCTACAGTGAACACTATATACAGTGCAGTGTAATCTGCTACAGTGTACACTATATACAGCTATTCATTGTTTAAACACAAAAAAAGTTTTAGAGGTGTTTTTTTTTCAAAAAATGTCAGATAAAAGAAAGTTAAAAATAGACCTTTAGTTTGGTGAAACTTCCTCTAATTCTGTTATTATTTAAACGGCAAACTATTATCTGACTATTAGATAATTCGTAAATATGTATTTGTTTTTCTTTTTTTTTTAATTTAATCTAAAATATATTGAAGTTTAATCTAAAATATATTGAAGACGTTCTAATCTAAATAAGCCGCGAGGGCCGCATACTATCATTTGTCCGCCCGCGCGTTACCCACTGGCTGTAGTTTGGACACCCCTGCGTTACATAAATTACACTTGGTCTTGCTTTAAATTATTTCTATTATCGGTGCGCAACAGTAGTTTAAACAAGAAATTAAACTTATTTCTGCTGTAGTAAGCCTACGGGTATTCCCGAAACGTCATAACTGCGACGCAACAAAACACCACTCTTGAACACCGCACTACACGTGGGTCGAGCAATGGCATGTTTTCACGGCCAAAATTAATTATCTACGATAAATCTAAAGCGTATTTTTGTCTAACGTTCATTTCCGATTTTTATTTGTGTGGCCGAAAAGGTGTAGATTTTTTTTTAGGGGAAACAAGTCGTGCATTAAAACATGAAGATAATCGTTAGAGCGCTTTTGAAGAAAATTTCCAGATATATATATATATATATATATATAGTACCAGGTGACCGATCATTCGATCGGTAATAAAGAGCAGGCGCTTGTACCTTAACATCATGTGTATGTAAAACAACAGTGCATACATTTTAAAAATACTTCTTTACCAGACCCATAAATTGTATTTGTCTTTTTTCTTTTTTCTACTATGAATAACATGGGCTTTAAATTCTAACAGTCGAAGCAGATTTTTATTTGTGCAGTCTAATATCTAGATTTTGACCGATAACCCCCCCCCCCAAAAAAAAAACAAAAAAAAAAAAACAAAAAAACAACAACAACAGCTTAATCTCATTTTAAACCAAAAAAACATGAAGGCTAGAGTTGTCAGTTTTAAATCCAACAGAAATATATGTCATTTATGTCATTAAATCGCCAGGCTACAACGAATACATAAAAGTACTGCGCGTTTGTTTATGTGCAAGTCTAAAAGAGACTCGGGAACTGCCCTTCTAAGCTCGCTCCAGAATTGAGTATAAAGTGGCGCTACTTTGCCATCAGTGCATTTTTAAATACGAGTTTCCGTCCTATCTCAAGGCACTAATCAGACCTTATGTCCCGCAAAGAACACTTTGTTCTACAAACTCATCGCTTCTGGAAGAGCCCCGTTTCTCTCTGACGACCGTTGGCCTTAGAGCCTTCTCAGTATCCGGTCCGAAAGTGTGGAATCAACTTCCCATTCAACTGAGGCGAACAAGCTCTACGGTTACTTTCAAAAAGAACTTAAAAACTCATTATTTCAATATTTACCTTCGATAACATTTAACATGCTTTAGAAACTTACTGTCTTATTTATGGGTTGGGTCGGTTAATGCTACATTTATTTGTTTTGTCTTGTTTTTTATCATCAATTTAGCTCTGTCACCTGGCCTAGTGTAATATCCGTATTCTTAGTTGTATGTTAAACGCGCTCTGAGCTTACATTATGTTTGTTGGCAGCGCTTTACAAATATTATTATTATTATTATTTAAAAGACTGAAAATGAAAAGTTTAAATTTAAAATATCGTGAATTACGTTACAATTTTTAGTTCTTCTACCCCTTCCCCTATTGGTGTACGCTCGTTTGAATCTGTGGCGCCTTCACTGTGGAACGGCTTACCTGAGACACTGAAAAACTCTGTGTCAAAAAAGGCATTCAAGAAGAATTTGAAGACTTTTCTTTTCAACTAAATTGATCAAATACACATCCATCAGCAAAAAACTTGTTTGAAACTATTTTAAAATGTTATTGTCGTTTCGTGCGTCCATCGGCCGAAACCTTGTTTAAAACTATTTTAGAGCGTTATTGTCGTTTCGATTTTGTGAGCGCGCCGAGCATGCTTTTATTAGTATGGAGTGAGGCGCTATATAAATGACCAATTAATTAATTAATTATTTAACTTAAACAACTGTCAAACTTTCCTATAAAATTATGTCAATTTTTTCAAATCCCTCCCTCAACCCATTCAAGCTAACAATGAGTTACGGCCGGCAAATATGTTTGATAGGAATTAAAAAGGTCTACGAATAAATGTAAATCGGGTAAAAAAAATAGGCATAGTCTAACTGGAGAATCGAACCCGCTCGCACGCACAGCAGTCCTCTACGTTACCAACTTAGCTAGAGAAGGCACATGTCAGATGTGAAAAGCTATTAGACAGTATATAGGACTAGGCCTAAAAAAGTCAGTGACACAATAGGGATCCGTGGGGACACAAACACGATCTTTTTATATATAGAGATTTTCAATGTTTTCAATGTATTATTCCAAACATTGTTTTACGAAAAAAGTAAAAAAATATAGTTTGGTGTTAACATTATTTAATATCCTCCATTTGTGTTACTATTTATAATAAACTATCGCGGTAAAATATAATATTGATTAATTAAAACAATGGTATGATAAACATTTTTTTTTAAATTTTGAGCATTAAACTTAAATACTAAATAATTAAAGGTAAAATTATGTTATTCATTGAAAAGACTGCAAATGAAAAGATCATAATATATGTAGGCTTCGTTAGATAATGTGTTTAATTTCTCCCCCCCCCCCCCCGCCCCTCAATAAAACTAACAGTATATTACACTTCTGACTATTGTTATAAGGAAAATACGAATATACTGAATTTACATCTTTTCTAGTTTACCAGATTTCGAATTGACAATGTTAACATATTCTAATATATCTTACTTTGGTAGGCCTTTATAAGCAAATCATACACATTTTTAATGAAACATTAATTGAATTTTTAAAAAAGTGAATACTAAAACAGTGTTTATTATTTACAGTGTAGAGTATACTGCTACGTTGTATGCTATATACAGCGTAGTGTATACTGCTACAGTGAACACTATATACAGTGCAGTGTAATCTGCTACAGTGTACACTATATACAGCTATTCATTGTTTAAACACAAAAAAAGTTTTAGAGGTGTTTTTTTTTCAAAAAATGTCAGATAAAAGAAAGTTACAAATAGACCTTTAGTTTGGTGAAAGTTCTTCTAATTCTGTTATTATTTAAACGGCAAACTATTATCTCACTATTAGATAATTCGTAAATATGTATTTGTTTTCTTTTTTTTTAAATTTAATCTAAAATATATTGAAGTTTAATCTAAAATATATTGGTAGACGTTCAAATCTAAATAAGCCGCGAGGGCCGCATACTATCATTTGTCCGCCCGCGCGTTACCCACTGGCTGTAGTTTGGACACCCCTGCATTACATAAATTACACTTGGTCTTGCTTTAAATTATTTCTATCATCGGTGCGCAACAGTAGTTTAAACAAGAAATTAAACTTCTTTCTGCTGTAGTAAGCCTACGGGTATTCCCGAAACGTCATAACTGCGACGCAACAAAACACCGCTCTTGAAAGCCGCACTACATGTGGGTCGAGCAAGGGCATGTTTTCACGGCCAAAATCAATATCTACGATAAATCTAATGTGTATTTTTGTTTAACGTCCATTTCCGATTTTTATTTGTGGGGCCGAAAATCTGTAGATTTTTTTTTAGGTGAAACAAGTAGTGCATTAAAACATGAAGATAATCGTTAGAGCGCTTTTGAAGAAAATTTCCAGACATATATATATATATATATATATATATATACATACATACAATTTTAACTCGTATTATAGTATAGGATATACATACAATTTTAACTCGTATTATAGTATAGGATAAACAAACATTGTGCTCTCCTCTCATATTTTCTGCTTTCAATAATGGTATACATGCACTATTTGGCACTTTAAACAAACGACACTTGTTGGCAGCATTATAATTACCTTTACAATTAACTACACCACATTTATAAAGCATTTTGATAAAAAATACATGATCGAAAAATTAAAAACAAACACAGTGAAGTAAAATCCAACAACAAGTATCCATTTTGGAACCAAACTGCGCCTTCTATTCATACTCCTTAAAAAATAGTGCGCTCATGCTTGGTAATTATTAAGACATTTTAATGGCTATTAGATAGTTCTTTGTCATTAAATTAATGACAATGACATAAACCATTAATACAATGAATCATAGTAGTAAAGAATTTTGTTAGTTACTTAATAATAGTTAACATTATATCACTGCGCCAAGGGAGTGTATCGCTACTGTTAAAAAAACTGGCCTTAGCTAGGAACCCTGCACGTCCTGTCTTTAGTAGTCCTTGCCAAGAACATATATAATACGCACAGTTTCGTGAAATTGCATAGAAAATTAATCTCGAAATCTATTTTATTTCATATTATACTTAAAAAGAAATACACACACACAAATAATAGAAACATGCGTTATGTAGTCCTTTTGAAACCAGTGTGCCAAAGAACGATTTGTAATTCATTCAGCGTGCCAACAGCATTAAAATAATCCTGCTGTAGTATTAAATGTCTTTGTAGAAGAGACTTGAATAGACTTTTAAGGCCTCTTCCTCCTGCTATTGAGAACCCCCCTGCGTACCAAGTCTGGCACGCGTGCCGTAGGTTGCCGTCCCCTGATGTAATCTATAGTCTTATTACTTGAGCCATTGTTAATATTTAAAATTGTGAGTGTTCCTCTTTACTTGTTACATTTATACATTATAGATTTAAGTGTGTATACATATTCATATCTAGTATATGCGGATAATTTGTCCTATCGGGAAACACACATAGATCTACTTCCGGTACCATTTGGAAACGAGGCTGTACGTTCAGTGTGATTTAAATTCTGAGATATTGTACGTAAAAATTAGATGGTTAGTTTTTTTTGTAAGGCGTGAGTTTGAGTCTAACATTATATCTCTCCATTAAGTACATAGTCCACCTTCTTATTCTTCTTATTCACTTATCGCTTCCTTCATGATAGTGGAACGTCGATGGTTCCGGTGGTACCTCAGATCCCCCGCTGATCAACATCCTCTCCCATTGATTCTCTCCCTTTCTCTTGGTGTCTCACAACGACATGCCTGTCCAATTCGATAGGTTGTCTTTCCATCAATTCTTTTTCGATCTGACACTTTTTTCTCTCTCTCTCTCTCTCTCTCTCTCTCGTATGTTGCCATGACCGTCTTTAAGTCCTGTTGGATTGCCTTGGCGAGCCCGTGTGATGTCATTAAATGGACGAACCATTTCGACTAATGAGACTTCATGGCCTAGCGTCAGTGCAATGGATTTTGCTTTTTCCAAAGATTTTCTCTTACCAGTTCAGGAAATTGAACAGTTTTGGGTTTCTCAGAACCTGAAGGGTGTCCCTTGTTTTTAGAGCTTTGATGGTTACCTGCAAACAGTGATGGGGGAGGAAGGCGGCTAGGTAAACCTATTGGTAATTTAGCCTTAACTGACTTTTACCATCGCCCAAAGACGCAATGGACCCTGTCTTGACGTAACAAGGACATCATTGTATAAAGATGACAATATCTCCGTACCATATATACCTACATAATCTATTCTCAACTAACCTATCTCTATGACCATTATATAATTAAGTCGTTTTGGGCCATTAGTTACTATGAATTGATTCTGTGCATAGCATTACGCCACGGTCTTGATTCACGCTGAATAAAACACCTCAGAGATCCAACACCCCTCGTCAATGGCAGCAGCTGTTTTTTTTATTTGCTCATATTTATCCGATGTCATCGCATGTCATTGCATGTCCCTACTGCAGGTGTCGCCACACTGGAGAGAACGGGTTGTAATAGAGTGTATGTCAGAGGTCGCATTATACAGGCAGTATCCCACGAGAATAATTCATAAGACTAAATGTATATTCATTCTTTACTTTATAAAGTTCACCAATATATAGCCTATATTTATGTTAATACTTAATCTATGACATCTCCCCCCCCCCCAGTCCGTTCCCCGCGGGCTAACCCAAATGTCAACACAATGTAAGGCAATTAACATTGTGTACATTCTAAATTGTTAGGTTTAGAAAACACAGACCTTGGTTTATCTACACAATTATATTTGACTCAATACGCAATGACCTTTGATAATGTTGATTTATTTGTGTTGAGTAATCTCCGGCATTAAGTTCAGAAAATTTAATCATTCGTCAGTTGAAGTTATACAAAAAGACAAATGTCAACCAAGAAATATTTTATAGTAGTGATATGAGCAATGAATATATATTATAAATTATGGTTTAGCTGTATCAAATACTTTACAAAGGCAAAAAGTAAAGTAGTAATAATACACAATGTATTAAATTCTAAGTTAGAAATACAACACAATAACAATCTATTACAATGCTCAGATAAACTTAAGGACACAAACAATTTTCAATCCCATATGCAAGAACAAATGCATACAAGTAGGCTACTATTTCTTCCCGATTGGCATGATGAGATGGGTTGCCTGAACAAACTAGGAAAACCAGTAACTTATCATCATTTAAAACACTAATCAAACTGCAAGACTAGACTAAAGGAGCATAGGACGCAATAATCTTTTTTTTTTTAGAAGAAGCGTCTTTAACATATAATTAAGAGACATCGAAATTCCAATATAATGCTTCAGCTGTTTCAACTACTGAACATTTGTATATTGCGAACTTTGCTAATAACAGCTGATGAAGTTTAAACTTTAAACGAAAAGGAAAATGAACTAGGCTGCTTATCTGCAGGATTGTCTTAATTGAATGTCAGGCTAAAGAGAAAAAAAACAAGATAAGTTTAAAACATCGGGCAGGCGATAGACAAAGAAGATAACTACAAGGGGAACAACACATGGGAACAAATGGCTCACAACATTCAGGATGAAAGCACACCGTCAAAGCACATTGTGAAAGCACTTCGTGAAAGCACTCTGTGAAAGCACATTGGACGAATATGTCGTAAATTAAGTTGTATTCTAAATAGATGTTTTATCATAAAGCTATATTGAATTCTAAACATACGTTCTATTCTAAATATATGTTTTATCCTAACTATATGTTTTATCCTAAATATATGTTTTATCCTAAATATATGTTTTATCCTAAATATATGTTTTATCATAAATATATGTTTTATCCTAAGGATATGTTTTATCCTAAATATAGGCCTATGTTTTATCATAAATATATGTTTTATCATAAATATATGTTTTATCCTAAGGATATGTTTTATCCTAAAGATATGTTGAATTCTAAAGACATATTTTATATAGCAAATTCTTTGCCCACTGCATACTATTATCGTTTTCGAGTCTTAGAAAAAGTTTAAAATAACAGCACAGCTTATCTCACTACTAAAAGTTCAAGGACAACAGTTTTAGCATAGAAATATTTTGCTAATGGTTGACGCTTTTAAGAATGACAGTCTTCAAACAGAAATTTATTTTGCAGAAATTCGCAATATTTAAATGTGCAAGAAATCACTTGCAACTCCACGTTTCTTTCTTTAATTAGTTAGTTAATTAGTTAATTAGTTAGCTAATGCTAGTTAGTTAGCTAATGCTAGTTAGTTAATGTTAGTTAGTTAGTTAATGTTAGTTAGTTAGCTAATGTTAGTTAGTTAATGTTAGTTAGTTAATGTTAGTTAGTTAGTTAATGTTAGTTAGTTAGTTAATGTTAGTTAGTTAATGTTAGTTAGTTAATGTTAGTTAGTTAATGTTAGTTAGTTAGTTAATGTTAGTTAGTTAATGTTAGTTAGTTAGTTAATGTTAGTATAGTGAAACATTACATTTAATTTCAGCATTTGTAATGTTTGTTATCTTTTAATATTTTTTTCAATCCTTATCGTAGAGTGTAATGTGGTGTAAACTGTAGAAAGGATATTTTGGTATGGATATTCTTTTAAAATGCCTCAGAAATCCAAGGAAATGTCTGCAAAAAGCCGAACCTAGCCAAGACAAACGCATTTACGATGGTCTTGACCTAGCGCGCGTGAACTCTAAACCAGGGCAATAAGATCAGTTAGTCAGGAATAGAAAACTTTAGGGGGGAAAACTCAGAAAAGAAAAAACCCGCTGTCTTGCAGTCGATTTGGGATGATCAAAGTTTATGGAAGGACATCCAAGAAAGAAAAAGCAGGTTGAAGTCGAAGACAGCTTGCAAACTGGTGTAAAATCGTTGGCGCGCAAACCTCAAAATGATGGAGCGAGAACGAAGAAGAAAAAGAAACGAGGAAATTTGAGTTGATTAAATAATGTTAATTTTAAAAGTTAAAAATGATAAAGACAGATCTGTTTGATTGGAAACTTTGACTACATGTGTTCATGTTGTTGTTGTTGTATATAATCATTTGTTGACTTCTAAAAGTCTGTGTCTGCTCCAACATGCTTCACGAAGAACGTCAAAGAATTAGATAATGTCTGTGTCTTGGTCAAAATCAGACTCCTTTTTTGTAGGCTACTGTATGCAATATAATAAATCATTCTATATATTTGCATTTAATTAAAAACTCTTCCTAGACTCTACTGTTGCCATAGAGAAGGGAGAGGGGGTGGTTGTGGGGCGCAAAGAATCCATTATATTATCAAAATCTACACTAGATCCATATATCTATATAAGTTGGATAGAATTCGGCCTGTTATTACAGACTACACAGTAGCCAGAATATAGGGAGAGAGAATCCAGTCCAAAAATTTCACAAAGGATTCGTTCTTTCACAAGGCTACTGGATGGGGTCTGGAATTTCCAGATTCTGTTTTTGGTCAATCCGTCATTGGGTTCCTTACAATTATCTCCCATGACATTTTATCTCCCCTGAAAGAAAACAGCACTCTCCACTTCCCCCAGTGCCTCAGTCTCCTCCTTTCTCTCTCTCTCTCTCTCTCTTTCTCTCTGGCTCTTTCTGTCACTCGTTCGTTCACTCACTCGCCTTCTACTTTTCTATTTTTCTTTCATTATATTAAAATAATTCTATCTGGTTCTCCCTCTCTCTCCCTCTCTCTCCCTCTCTCTCCCTCTCTCTCTCTCGTGTTCTCTCTCCCTCTCTCTCTCGTGTTCTCTCTCCCTCTCTCTCTCGTGTTCTCTCTCCCTCTCTCTCTCGTGTTCTCTCTCCCTCTCTCTCTCGTGTTCTCTCTCCCTATCTCTCTCATGTTCTCTCTCCCTCTCTCTCTCGTGTTCTCTCTCCCTCTCTCTCTCGTGTTCTCTCTCCCTCTCTCTCTCGTGTTCTCTCTCCCTCTCTCTCTCGTGTTCTCTCTCCCTATCTCTCTCGTGTTCTCTCTCCCTATCTCTATTTCTATTTTACTCTCCAGGTCTATGTCTTTTTTTTATCTACACTGTTGTTTTGTTCTCTATAATACTTCTTATGCTCTATCTTCCTCTCTCTCTCTCTCTCTCTCTCTCTCTCTGTATCTCTCTGGTTGCATCTCTCCCCTGACTCTCTCAATCTGTAGGCTACTACAAATTCTACCCAGTCTACACTACACATTAAACTCAGTCTATACTCTATACTGCACATTCTACCCCTGTCCCTCTCTTTCATCTCTCTTTCGCTCTCTTCGTGTCTATTTTCTTCTCTCGCTCTCTCTCTCTCTCGTCTTTCTTCTCTTCCTTTCGTCCCATTACATCAGTTATTACCCAGCATGTTATCAATTCTTCATCACTTCCTCATACCCCTCATCCACGTCCCCGCAGTCTACTCACTTCCCCCCCCCCTTCCACATCCAGCCTCTGGTCTTTCGGCACGTTGCAGCCAGAAAACACTTACCCCTTCTTTTCATCTTTAAAACTATATTTCTCTCTCTCTCTCTCTCTCGTGTTCTCTCTCTCTCGTGTTCTCTCTCTCTCGTGTTCTCTCTCTCTTTCTCGTGTTCTCTCTCTCGTGTTCTCTCTCCCTCTCTCTCGTGTTCTCTCTCTCTCTCTCTCGTGTTCTCTATCTCTCTCTCTCGTGTTCTCTCTCTCTCGCTCTCGTGTTCTCTCTCTCTCTTGTTCTCTCTCTCTCTCTCTCTCGTGTTCTCTCTCTCTCTCGTGTTCTCTCTCTCTCTCTCTCTCGTGTTCTCTCTCTCTCCCTCTCGTGTTCTCTCTTTCTCTCTCTCTCTCTCTCTCTCCTCCTCTTTCGTTTTATACTTAACCGTTCATTCCTTCCATCTCTCCACCAGATCCTCCCCCTCCCCCCTGCCAGCTTACTCCACCGTCAGACGTTTCGCCACTACATTAGCTCCTGGAGGGTGGGAAGGGCTGGTTGGGTGGGGAGTGGGGGCGAGGGATTTCATCCCCCCCCCTTCTCTTTCCTTTTGCCTCTCCTTCCTCCCTCCCCACTAGTATGAGCTTGTTCAACCCCCTCCCCCCACCCGCTCATCCACATTTTACTCACACACACGCACTCTCTCACACACAGACGCACAATCCCGCAGTGCTTTCATGCGAGTGCGGCTGTTCGAGGCACGCGCAAACAAACATGCCCGGCTCGGAATCTGATTGGCAAAATGGTACCGTGGCCATGGCAACGAGATTCAGTAAAGATTTCAATGGCGGGTGGCAAGCATTAGGAGGGGGGGGGGGGCGAGTTTCTTCTTCTACTTTTTACTCCAGCTCGGATTAAGATAGGACTGAAGAATATTAGAGGGCTCGGGTGGGGTGGGGTGGGTGAGAGGGGAAGGGGAGGGGGAAGGGGAGGGGGAAGGCTTGGCTGGCTGTTAAGTCTGAAGTTTTAATTTGCTGTAATGGAGTTCACCTCTCTCTCTCTCTCTCTCTCTCTCTCTCTCTCTCTCTCTTTCTCTTACACACACACACAAACACACACAGGAACACACACACACATTCCCATCCGCTATTACTTCTCGCTGACGTAGATATCATGAGGGAATTCTGGGAATTAGTGGGCGGGGCTTGCAGTCTGCGACCACTTAAAATGAACAGAATCCAAGCTCCACATTATGATCATTATCTTCTATCATTAACATTTTACAATTACAACAATTTTTGTATTTTTTTTTTACTGCATCACCTCGAAGTATCTGTCTGAATGTTATTATAACTTTTCTTAAGTGTCATTAGTTATTATATTCGTTTTATCGAACCTATCCATTGTATTTATCTTTGTTGTTTATATTTCACTCTTTCGCTCTCTCTCTCTCCCTCTATCCATCTCTCTCTCTCTCTTTCTCTCTTTCACTCCCTCCCCCCCCCTTCTCTCTCTCTTCGCTTTGAATTAAATCTCTGTAAATTTGTATCTTCGACATGATCAATAAACCTGTAGGTCTTCGGATCCAGGTCCTAAAACCATTACATAATGAAAATGAAGCAATGAACAGGCGTGTGCTACAGGTATGTGAGTATTTGATTTGACCCACTAGCACATGTGTGTAATCAGCATCCCTTTAATATCAATCAGAACAGAACGTAAAATCAAACATGTGTGCCAATGTGTGGTTGGAACTTGGAGCCCCCTTCCCTTAAGCCCGTGTGTGTAATGACGTCAATCATTTTACACACCCACATAGTCTGTGTGCTACTGGGTTTAACTTTTAAAAACATCATTAATTTGTTCAAGAATTCCGCCATAGCATCTCTAGAAATGATAGTGTGATACATTTCGGATTGTGGAAAAACCCTGTATGAAAAACGAAACAGTGAATGTGGTTAGTTTGTCCTTCTAAAACAGATATTGGTAAAAGGCATAAACACTGAGATATAGCAACTGGTAATTTGAAGGTAAATAAAGATTGCCTAAGCATGAGATGTTGTTTATGGTGCTGTGGCCTGAACAAATCTTTTAATAGCCTCCTTATTCAGCGGTTCCCAGACCCTGTGTGTCCCACTACAATGTCTATAGTACCTATATAGATATAGTTTGTCCACATAATGTTCGAGTCTATTGTTGTCTATAGATCTATTTGAGGCCTCTGCGGCTATACTGCTTTATACTGCTATACTGCTTTAGTTCTATCTCTACGTTCCAGCATTACAAATGTCCATTTACTACTGAATATACTGTTATAGTACACCATGATGAACAGATCCAGGTTGTGAACTGTTCTTTTTGTGACTCGGTTATAGTACACCATGATAAAAAGATTCAGGTTGTGAACTTTTTGTTCTTTTTGTGACTCGGTTAGTTTCACTTTCTTAAGCCTGTTCCTGGTCGCGACTGATTGACTGAATTAGTTTGTTCTATGTCTCTATCACTGAGCACCACAATTAGTCATACACTATATTGGTGTCCGTAGGTGCACTGTATAAGCAGGCACTGCCCTAGATGTTCGATGACAAATGTCTAATGTAGAACATCTTCTCTTGTGTGTACTGCTCAGTGAGTGAATGCATTGACTTTGCCGCTCAGCAGATGCTGTTTCACTAATTTAATCCACAATATGGTCATTTTCAAATAGATAGTCCAGAGTACAAACAGTGGGCACTTATAGCATTTACTATTGCTGCATTTGAAAATATTTCAGGACGGCTTTGGTGGAACTTTTTTGTGACTTCTTGTGCTCACCTTTTCACTTTCAGCTCACTGTGCATTAGTTAGTCTGTGGAGTTAATACTAAGTTGTGTGTAGGCTGAGTAGACTGTGTAGTATAGATTGAGTAGAATGTGTAGTGTAGAATGAGTAGAATGTGTAGTGTAGAATGAGTAGAATGTGTAGTGTAGATTGAGTAGAATGTGTAGTGTAGATTGAGTAGAATGTGTAGTGTAGATTGAGTAGAATGTGTAGTGTAGATTGAGTAGAATGTGTAGTGTAGACTGAGTAGAGTGCGAAGTATAGACTGAGTAGAATGTGTAGTGTAGACTAAGTAGAATGTGTAGTGTAGACTGAGTAGAATGCGAAGTATAGACTGAGTAGAATGCGTAATATAGACTGAGTAGAATGTGTAGTGTAGACTGAGTATAGTGTGAAGTAGACTGAGTAGAATGTGTAGTATAGACTGAGTAGAATGTGTAGTGTAGAATGAGTAGAGTGCGTATAATAGACTGAGCAGAATGTGTAGGATAGACTGAGTAGAATGTGTAGTGTAGAATGAGTAGAATGTACAGTGTAGACTGAGTAGAGTGAGAAGTATAGACTGAGTAGAATGTGTAGTGTAGACTGAGTAGAGTGCGAAGTATAGACTGAGTAGAATGTGTAGTAGGCTATAGACTGAGTAGAATGTGTAGTGTAGACTGAGTAGAGTGCGTAGTATTGACTGACTAGAATGTGTAGGATAGATTGAGTAGAATGTGTAGTGTAGACTGAGTAGAGTGCGTAGTGTAGACTGTAGACTGAGTAGAGTGCGTAGTGTAGACTGGGTAGAATGTGTAGGATAGATTGAGTAGAATGTGTAATATAGATTGGATAGATCGTACAAACTGAATAGACTGGAGAGACGATGTAAAACGAACGAATAGACCCGTACACGTGACATTGAATGCAATAACAGACACGACAATTGAGCTAGGTCACGTTGTACTGTCAGTCCGAATGGTTTAAAATCACTTACCGGTAATCTGATTTAAACATCTCATCCAGGTAAATTAAACTCGGATTTAAAAAAATCGATTCTGTTCCAACTGACAACAAAAGGCTTAAATTACCTAATATATATTTCATATGACAAATTAAATTATCACCTGATATTTCATATGACAACAAACAAACAAACAAACAAACTTGTCATCAGACTGGATGGAGTATATTACAAGCATGATTGTTTTGTGTTTTTCTATTTATCCATCTCCTTGACAAGGAGAAAAGTAAAGTACCCTTCGGGCCAAGTTGATCATACGGATCTTAGGGCCGGTGAGGCAGAGTTCACCAGTTTCTGTGGCCACGGTATACTAGGGGATGTGTGGCCAACACAAAACCCAACCGCCTTTACTTTACCCCAACTATTGTCAGGTACCCATCAGAGCTGGGAAGTCACAAGGACACCCTTCAGTCCCGGGGAACAAATCCTAGACTTCACTAGGATTCGAACTCAGAACCTTCGGAACGCCAGTCGAACGCGCTGCCTGCCTCAGTGTCCCATTCAACAGAAGAAAAAGCAGGTATTTTTCATTTCCCCATGGTATCATTTTTCAGTCCAACCAATGTTGTTGGGTGTTTTTTTTTCCTCACTGTTTCTTTGGTGATGTTGTTACTGACCACTGTCCTGGGCTAGAATGGACACACACATAAAAAAAACAACTTAGTTTGCTTAGAGTCAACATGGAGATGAAAAGAAGGAGGTCTGGTTGTGTATTGTCGAAATGGGCAGGGGTGTGATATGTAAGCAATAACCTTACCCACCTTTTCTCATTTTTGTCTTATCTTATCTTATCTCATACATTACAGACGCTCCTTCTATAAAGAAGATTATTGCGTCCTACGCTCATCCGTGGTCCGAGTCTAGTCTTGCATTTTTATTGATGTTTTAAATGATGTTAAGTTACTGGTTTTCCTGGTTTGTTCAGGCAACCCTTTCCATGCCCGAATGCCACTCGAGAAGAAAGAGTACTTATATGCATTTGTTCTCGCATATTACAGATGTAAACCTTCGTTAGATCTGATACAGGGATTTTTTTCCTTTTTCTGGGTCCTAGAAATCTTGATCTGGTATCCCGAGGGATAAAAAAAAAATATTTTTTAATACGCGGTATTTGCTTCTTTTTCCATATTATATATAAAGTTGTGAAAACTATATAATGTAAAATAACATACAATTATTTTAATATTAGGCCGGTGAAGCAGCGTTCACCACTTTCTGTGGTCACGACATACTAAGGGATTGTGTGGCCAGCACAATGCCCAGCCGCCTTTACTTTACCCGAACTAAAGTCGGGTAGGCCTACCCATCAGAGTTGGGTAGACTCAGGGACATCTTCGAGTCCTGGGAGAAAAAAAAAACAGGACCTTCGGTACGCCATCCTGACGCGCTGCCGCTCTGCCACTGTGACTATAGTTTCATCAATACAAATATAGTTTGTAATAGCTCTTCATTAAACTCTATTTAAGGCTTCTAGTCTATCTGTTGATAAACAATCGTAGTAAACTGCACTATTTGGTGTGTGTGTGTGTGTTAGTTCTTGATTCTTCCTAACAGCCTCACCTTCCAATTCTAACTCCTGCGTAGCTAATTTACAAAAATTTAAATATTGTTTTTCCTAATTAATTTCTAAGAAAGGCTGGTTTTTTTTTTTTTTTCTTATTTCAGCTCCACCCACATCCACACCCACACGCCCCCTCCTTCCCACCCCTCCCCTCCCACCCGGCTCCCACCTCCATCAAACACCATACATGTCAGGTTGTTCTTCTAATCGTGGGGGCCCCCCAGTCAATACTTCGTCAGTCTGATCTTTCAAAGAAAGGGGATGGGAGGTGGGAAGGGGTGAGGGGCGGAGAGAAAAAAAAAAGTCTATCGATCGGCTCTTAAGCCACACTGGCAAGTGTGCGTGAGGAAACAAAAAAAAAAACTCTGGCCAGTTTCCTGTTCTCTCTCCCTGCTCCCCCACCCGCCTCCTCGCTCTTTCGGCTCCCCCTCCCCACTCACTCCGCCATTTTCTTTTTTTTTTCCTCTCCGTCCCACTATATATATATTTTTTTTTTGTTGTTGCATGCGATGTGTAGTAGTTGGCAGGAAGATGTAGGCACCCCCCTCCCCCCAGTCTACGTGTAGATGTACTTGATAAGGTTTACATCAGAGGCTACAGGCTGTCTAGCTGGTCAAATCTCATTTTAATCAACGCTTACTGGTATATAACAGGGTGCATGCATGCTGTTGGTTTGTATTTTTTTTCGGGGGGGGGGGGGGGGTTAGACCGGGGGTGAGCAACAGACGGCACGCGGGCAACAATACGTCACATGAGCATTAATACGGCCTATGGGCAGATAAACGGCTTGTGGGCAACAATACAGCATGTAGGCAAAAATATGGCATGAAGGCAACCATTCGGCCTGTAGGCAACAAACGGTCTGTGGGCAACAATATCAAATCCCTTACCGAGGCCCAATGACGAAGAGAAAAGTGGGCAGTACAATTCAGTTCTGGAGAAGGTCGGTTGTCAACGAGGCAAAGGCTGTAGGTCTGACATGGACCCAAATGAGGGGATCCTCGGACAGCCTCCATAGATCCAGACCGATGGAGAAATGTAATTATGGCCATTTTCTCCAACGGGGACCCCAGGCATTGACTCAAAATACGTCCCAATGATAAAAAATGTTGCACTATTATAACCCATTGAACGATTTACTTATGCACCAAGTAATTTAGCTATTGTGTACAGTTTTCACTACTACTATAATTGCAATACATACACGCTGTATATGAAAACATTCACTGAACAAGTCAATTATTACACTCTACATCAGTTTCAACAATAAACTAGTCCCAGTCAACTTTAGCTGACTGCAACTTACAAGAATGTACTTGTACTTTATAAAACACGATGGCCTAGCGGCAGTGCGTTCGACTGGCGTACCGTAGATCCTGGGTTCGAATCCTGGTGTAAGCTAAACTGGACTCGGTGGAGTCTACCCGTCTGACATGACTTGGGGTAAAGTAAAGGCGGCTGGGCATTGTGCTTGCCACGCATCCCCCCATATACCGTGGCCACTGAAACTTCTGAGCATTGTAATATATTTTTGCAGTGTTGTGTTTCTAAGCTAGAATTTAATGCTAAATGTATTACTACTACATAAATCTGTTTAAATTAGAATTATAAAGAATTGTTCAATTGTGATAACAAAAGTAGACCTTTATTTAAACGTATAAGAAATGTATTTATAATTTAGACTCTAGACTCATGCAGACAATATGTATTAAATATAAACGAATCCATTCATTGTCTTCTGTATGTAGCTAATCAAGTAATATTATTATTCATCTATTCAATATTTATGTATTATTTATAGCCAACATCTAATTATTATAGCCCTACATCTATTAATGACAATCATATTTATTAGCTATTAATTATACAGTACTACATGTGTGCGTTCTTTCTTTAATTATTTTTTTTCCAATAGCCTACCAGTCTTTTTATACAACTTACATGAATGAATGTATTTATTACAGATGTGTATTGTGTTGTGTATATCAATCAGTATGCATGCACTCTAGCGTGTATATAAAATAAACCCAAATGACCTGTGTTGTTAACCCTGTGTGTAAGAAGTAAGAACCTGCCTGTACCACTGACGCACTCATTTCATCCTATTGATTTATGCACGCGATTGGAGGCTTAAGGTTGACATGACCTAGCGCAGGATAAACCACGCCCCCACCCCCTTTTCCACCCACCCCTTCAGGTAATTTCCCATGTCGATTTATCGAATATAACTTATCGTTCCTCGTTTTACTGTTATAATTCATTGCGTCACGGAGAATGAATGACTCTTGAAGACCACGTGGGATGTTATCAAACAAACACGTGTATTTAATTGAACACGTGCACTATGTAGAAATAGGTAATGGATGTACAACTACAACACACAAGGATTGGACGTTATTGTTATGATCGAGTGTCTGTTGTTAACGTGTTATAAAGTATGCGAAGAGGAAAACTGTTTATATATAAATATAAATATGTACACACTGATGTTTGTAAAATAAAAATAATTGCAATAATGTTTTTACATAGGCCCTATATGTCCTTTAAAAATAGAACCAGCACAAACAGCTGGTTAAAATAGAACATCTAAAAGCTCTAGCTGTCTTTAATTTATAATATACAGCTGTGTTTAAATTAAACCATAAAGATGTCTTTAAATTATAACATACAGCCGTCTTTAAATTATGACATACAGCTGTCTTTAAATTATAACATACAGCAGTCTTTAAATTATAACATACAGCAGTGTTTAAATTATAATATACAGCAGTCTTTAAATTATAACATACAGCCGTCTTTAAATTATAACATACAGCAGTCTTTAAATTATAACATACACCAGTCTTTAAATTATAACATACAGCAGTCTTTAAATTATAATATACAGCTGTCTTTAAATTATAACATACAGCTGTCTTTAAATTATAACATACAGCTGTCTTTAAATTATAACATACAGCTGTCTTTAAATTATAACATACAGCTGTCTTTAAATTATAACATACAGCTGTCTTTAAATTATAACATACAGCTGTCTTTAAATTATAACATACAGCTGTCTTTAAATTATAACATACAGCTGTCTTTAAATTATAACATACAGCAGTCTTTAAATTATAACATACAGCAGTCTTTAAATTATAATATACAGCTGTCTTTAAATTATAACATACAGCCGTCTTTAAATTATAATATACAGCTGTCGTTAAATTATAACATACAGCCGTCTTTAAATTATAACATACAGCAGTCTTTAAATTATAACATACAGCAGTCTTTAAATTATAACATACAGCAGTCTTTAAATTATAATATACAGCTGTCTTTAAATTATAACATACAGCCGTCTTTAAATTATAACATACAGCAGTCTTTAAATTATAACATACAGCAGTCTTTAAATTATAACATACAGCAGTCTTTAAATTATAATATACAGCTGTCTTTAAATTATAACATACAGCCGTCTTTAAATTATAACATACAGCAGTCTTTAAATTATAACATACAGCAGTCTTTAAATTATAATATACAGCTGTCTTTAAATTATAACATACAGCCGTCTTTAAATTATAACATACAGCAGTCTTTAAATTATAACATACAGCAGTCTTTAAATTATAACATACAGCCGTCTTTAAATTATAACATACAGCTGTCTTTAAATTATAACATACAGCTGTCTTTAAATTATAACATACAGCTGTCTTTAAATTATAACATACAGCTGTCTTTAAATTATAACATACAGCTGTCTTTAAATTATAACATACAGCTGTCTTTAAATTATAACATACAGCTGTCTTTAAATTATAACATACAGCTGTCTTTAAATTATAACATACAGCTGTCTTTAAATTATAACATACAGCAGTCTTTAAATTATAACATACAGCTGTCTTTAAATTATAACATTTAATTACAGCCGTTTGTCCAATATTTCTTTTTCCCTGCTCTCCGAAAAAATAAAATCTCGACTATTGCCTGGAAACTTCATTGAAAAAATTCTTTTACTTTTGGAAACGTTTGTTGTCTGATTTCTGAACTTTAAGTTCCTACTTAGGACACGATCATCTGAACAGACATCTAGCGTTGTGAAACTTTCCATTGAATTCTAGAAGTTTGTTGTCTCATTTCTGAACTTTAAGTTCCTATTTGGGACACGATAATTTGAACAGACATCTAGCAATGTGATATTTTCCTTTGAATTCTAGAAGTTTATTGTCTCATTTCTGAACTTTAAGTTTCTACTTGGGACACGATCATCTGAACAGACATCTAGCGTTGTGAAACTTTCCATTGAATTCTAGAAGTTTCTTCACAATGTAAGCCGAACACCCTCTCCCCCCCCCCCCCCCCAGCTTGGATCAATATGTCTTCACTTTCTCCATTTTTTCCCTAGAGCCTTAAAGACACTCACTAACACACATAGGCCTACAAATTCAATATATATTTTGAACCTTTTTTTAAAATACGTTTTAAACATAAATCTAGACTCTTTCAGGAAAATGCAGTGATAATAATAATATTTTATGTTTATATTTTATAGAATTAAAAAAAAAAGGAAAGTCGCCCACTGTTTTCTTAGTTAATTATTTATTTACAAACAAACAAAAAGACGATTAAATTATATTATTTCCTCAATTGTACGTTATCCTAAAAAAAAAAAAAAAAAAAAAAAAAAAACTCAAATAACAATTTTCATTTTATGAAAACAATTTTTGTAACCGTTTGATATAAAACTATAATGGATAGAATAAGATAATGAAGTCCACTCAAAGTTCACTTCAGGGAAGATAGCGAATTGTTACATTCAGAAATAAAGGAAAGGACAAACACTGATAAACGAAAAGAGGAAAAAAACAAAGTTGAAAAGAGGTCTTGTATAAAACAAGGATACTTCACATTTTGTGAAGATTTAAAGTTGTCCTAAACAAGTTCGTTAAAATCAACTTACAGCAAAAACTGATTTAATGTTTAGTTTTCATTGGAGAACAAATGGAGAAGAATAACTTATTCATAATACAATAAGAGATAAGAGATTGAAAACTGATGCAACAATAGATTATTACAATAGATTATTACAATAGATTATTACAGTAAAGATGGGAGATAGTGGCCAAGTGGTAGCGTGTTTGACTGGCGTACCGACGGTTCTGGGTTTGAATCTTGGTGAAGGCTAGGATTTGTTACCGAGACCCGAGGGTGTCCGTGAGTCTACCCAGCTCTGATGGGTACCTGCACTAGTTGGGGTAAAGTAAAGGCGGCTGGGTATTGTGCTTGACACACATCCCCTAGTATGCCGTGGCCACAGAAACTGGTGAACGTCGGCCCTATGATCAGTTTGGTCCGAAGGCTACCTTACCTTACATTACATTAGAAATGATACATCAATAGATGTATACGTGATGACTAGTACAACATCTATTTCGTTTCTTGCTGTTTATATTAGAATGATGTTTGAATAATGTATAAATAAATAAAATGAAACTATAGCACTATAGCACACTATATAAGGATGGCGTGGTTCTGTTCAAAGAGACTATCGTTGATCTATTGACACGACTGTTCAGTTTGTTTTTTTCCTAATCAGTAGAGTGCATGCAGTTTTCTGTCTCTTGTGTGTACTGGACACCAACAATGACAAAATTGAGTTGTCCAAGCAATCCACTTGCAAGAAAGAGCAAATTATATTTCTTGGCATCAGGATATACAGTGAACCCTCGTTTATCGCGGTAGATAGGTTCCGAGACCGGTCGCTTTAGTTGAAAATTCGCGAAGTAGGGACACCATATTTACAGTATTTTTTTAACGTGTATTCGGACTTTTAAAACCCTCTTTTTATGTACTGTTAACAAAGCACCCTTTACAGTAATGTACATATATATACAGTATGTACATACAGGACACAAGACACAAATGTTTAACAATAAAACAGTAGGGGTACATTAATTTAAAAAAAAATTTATACATCGCGACTATTTTCGAAATTTCCGAAAAATCCGCAATATATTTTCTCATATAATATAATTTTAAAAATCCGCGAAGTCGTGAATCCGCGAATGTCGAACCGCGAAGTATCGAAGGTTCACTGTATATGTAATATAATCTTAAAAAACAACAACTGGACTATTACTCTTTTCTTCCAAGAATTCTTCCGTTAGAACAATACCTGCTGAGGAGCCCAATTAGTTGGCCTACAGTTCCTTATAAAAAAAACATACGGAAGTTAAATAGCCACAAGTGAAATAAATGTCTTATACATGTACTCAGAAATATTTTAACTCATGTCTAAAATAATATTATGTCAACAATTTTAAGATAGGGCCTACATAGTCATAATTTTAACAAATTTGATGGCACATTTGGTATTGTATTCATACACACTGGTAGTAATTTGTCATCAGAGGAATAGTAGTGGTAGACGAATTATGGCCAGACCTACCGTCTGTAAGCAAATTGTCGTAGACGAAAAGTCTGTAGACAATTTGTCGTGGAACCATAGAAAACTAAGCTACTTAAAATCAACCAGAAACATGACCACCCCGACACTACCGCTCCCAAAAGAGTGTCCATTAAACGTTCGTGAATAAAATAGATGTTTGGTATAATAGGAGTTTTACGGTAAATGACTTGTCTATTTACATTGGAAGATGAAGAACTCTAATGGAAAAAAACGTTTTTAAACAACAAAAAAAAAACGTTTCTTTCCTCTTTGCTTTAATTTCATCAATAATTCAATGTTATTTGTTTATTATGGTTGGGGAAGTTGGGGAGGAGAGGTATGAAACAATACTAGTAGCCTATGTATAGACTATAGACTAATGGTTCGCTAAATGGATGAACAATAGATGTGTCCTTATTGAAAGAAAACAAGTGATAGGAAATGAGAGGTCTGTTCTATGGACATTTCTGTTGGACAGAAACTAGAATTTGTAGGAAGGGGGCGGGCGGAATGACAAGGAAGTATTCCAGTCTGACCAATTTTATCCATTTAGCCTTTGGGGCAGCGTTCAGGTCATGGCTTACTAGGGGATTGTGGGGCAAAACACAATTTTTGGCCACCTTTACTTTACCTATACTAATGTCAGGTACCTATCAGACCTGGATATTCAGATAGAAAGATAGGCAAATAGCCAGAAAGTCAGATAGTCAGATAGTCAGATAGTCATATAAATAGATAAATAGATAAATAGATAAATAGATAAATAGATAAATAGATAAATAGATAAATAGATAAATAGATAAATAGATAAATAGATAAATAGATAAATAGATAAATAGATAAATAGATAAATAGATAAATAGATAAATAGATAAATAGATAAATAGATAAATAGATAAATAGATAAATAGATAAATAGATAAATAGATAAATAGATAAATAGATAAATAGATAAATAGATAAATAGATAAATAGATAAATAGATAAATAGATAAATAGATAAATAGATAAATAGATAAATAGATAAATAGATAAATAGATAAATAGATAAATAGATAAATAGATAAATAGATAAATAGATAAATAGATAAATAGATAAATAGATAAATAGATAAATAGATAAATAGATAAATAGATAAATAGATAAATAGATAAATAGATAAATAGATAAATAGATAAACAGATAAACAGATAAACAGATAAACAGATAAACAGATAAACAGATAAACAGATAAACAGATAAAAAGATAAACAGATAAACAGATAAACAGATAAATAGATAAAGAGATAAACAGATAAACAGATGAACAGATGAACAGATAAACAGATAAACAGATAAATAGATAAATAGATAAATAGATAAATAGATAAATAGATAAATAGATAAATAGATAAATAGATAAATAGATAAATAGATAAATAGATAAATAGATAAATAGATAAATAGATAAATAGATAAATAGATAAATAGATAAATAGATAAATAGATAAATAGATAAATAGATAAATAGATAAATAGATAAATAGATAAATAGATAATAGATAAATAGATAATAGATAAATAGATAAATAGAGAGATAGATAAATAGATAAATAGAGAGATAGATAGATAGATAGAGATAGATATAATAGATAGATAGGCCTAGATAGATAGATAGATAGATAGATAGATAGATAGATAGATAGATAGATAGATAGATAGATAGATAGATAGATAGATAGATAGATGGATAGATAGATAGATTTAGAAACTTAATATTATCCACCTTTCACAAAATCAACAAGTTGACCTAATTTCACAAAAAATGTTTCCGGTACGGAGATGGTAATCGATAAATTGTGAGCAGGACCACAGGGAAAATAGAAGAAGTGAGAGAGAGAGATGCAGAGAGACAAGATAGAGAGATTGCGAAAAAGCGAGAGACCTTCTGGGAGGGGGGATACAAAAAGAGATAAAGAGAGCACGAGAGAAGAACGGTATGAAGAGCAAAGTGGAAGAGAAAGAAAGAGAAAGGATGATGATAGGTATGGAGAGAGAGAGAGAGAGGGTGAAGAGAGTGGGCGTGGAGAGAGGCAGATAGAGAGAGAAGATATTTAAAATTTTAAGAACTCTTCCCCTGTTACAAGAATAGTCGAGGCTTAGTTCTACATTTAACTTAAACATATACTTTTCTTTGAATGACAAAGTATAAATAGCAACACCAGTGCTATAAAGTCACTATACACACCCAAAACCTTTCTACGAGGAAAAAAAACAACACAATAGTTTGTACAATTAATTATTCGTTTTTTTTCAAGACGAAACAAGCCGATATTGTTGGAAAGGGGAATAAATCGATTTTCTTTTTGAAATAGACAACTTTCTCATTAGACTATCATTTTTTTTAAATAAATAACATTCATATTAATATTCGGCTTTTAGGTTACGAAAACAACAACACAATGTGCTACTTAAAAAGATTATTCTCTGTGTGATATTATGAATGTGGGTCAATGGTGGGTAGCTGTGTGTATTTTTTTTAATGTCATAGTATATGCCACGCAATGAGCTATTATCTATATATACATGGAGTTGTGGAGTTCTCAAATGGAGAACAAAAAAGAGGAGAAAATGCGGACTTTTTAATATAGATAGGTGCACCGTAGACTGAACTATATATAAATTAGCGTCTAAATAATACATATATACTATTATGTATATTAAAATTACTTACTCAGTTAACATATATAAGCGTATGTGGTATTCAAAGAATTATTTAGACAAATGATCAACCATGTCATCTTTTGCCTTGACAAAGAAATGAATCCGGTAATTATTAAAGTTAACACAACTCTCTAGTATAAGAGAGTATATAGAGTCTATATAAAGTAGTTCATTTTTATCAAATTACAATGACGCAATTACAAAAAGTTTTTAAATTTTAAGTAATTTTATGTATATATAGGTCAGGGTCAGGGTGCGATGATACCCTTGAGGAAGACATGATACAATGTTTAATCTGTAGAGAATGGGTACATGTTGCATGCTGTGCATCAGCCTCACAAAATGGATCACTGGATAATTATACTTGTGAATTATGCCAGTGAATTAATTTTATACAATTGAGATTTAAAAAAAAAAATTCAGCTAATGAATGTGAACATTAAAAAAAAAGTTTTTCTTCATTCCCTTTGGTACTTATTACCCTCCCTAGTGGTACGAATTGAACGCTGGAGAGGGTAATTCGTACCACTTGGTCTTTTTTTAATTTTATTAATTGTGCTTTTTGTTTTTATAATAACACGTTGAAATCTTGTATTTTCATTCTTTTGTCAACAATAATTGTTTTCACGTTAAAATAAACATTTTGCTACAGTTAGTTTTTTTAGTGTTAATTTTTTCCCTACACACATTATTTTCCATCTAACTGTCAAACGGGTTGACATTCTAAGGGCCTCTAAAAGGCCTAATCAGACCACTGAGTGTCTGAGTATAGAGTATAGACTATATACCATACTTAGAATATATAAATCGCTCATGGCGTAAAAGTTGAGGATTTAGCTTTCGATTTCCGAGAGGCGTTAAAGCAAACATCATTGGTCAAAACAAACAGGAAGTGTTCAGAAAAAAAACTAGTGTAGACTAAACGTTCAAACTACATAGCATCTTCAATCCTGCAAGGTAATTTCTTTAAAATTAACATCATTTAGTAATTAACTAATTCCAGTTATTAATTAAATAATAATAATGATATTCTAACTCCAAAGTGAGGAGACTTCCCTCGATAGTCAGTGCTAATTGCTTTTCATGAGCTATCTAGATCCATATATTTCTATAGTATTGACTATATTACATAGTATTACGTTTGCGGAACTGTCTAAGAGTGTCCAAATATGTGAACTGTCTAAGAGTGTTCAAATATGTGAACTGCAATGGGTATAGTGCGTGTGTGTGTGTGGTTGTATGTGTGTGTAGGCCTTAACCATAAAAACAACTTTTACGCCAAAATTACATTAAAAACCATCAACTTTATAAGTTGTTGTTTTATTTGTATTTGTTTGTTTCGGTTTCAATCCAGTTCACAAGTTGAAAATAAACAGAAATTTCGTTTAATAGACAGAATCTAGATCTACACAGAACTAAACAATACGACCATGTATTTATGCTCTGTGAAATCAATTAATTATTTAAAAAATAAATAACGACAACGAAATAATACTATCTTACAAACAAACAAACCAAAGCAAATTAAAATCAACAAGAATTTTTGTTTACTCTGTGAACAACATATTATATTTTAAGCGTTTAAATCTAGTCTATTTAGCTGTTAAAACCGGGTTCCAGATTTGTTCAATTTTGAACATATAGGGCTTTTTAATCTATTATTCTACATGTCATATAATTTTTTTTAATTACTTTTCGTTAGCGATAACTTTATTTGAACTTAGTAATTAAAAAAATATATAAAAAATATGGTGCTTTAGTTGATTAAAGTTATCAGCGTGCAAACATTTTTTTTTTCGTAAGGAGCTGTAGTAAAGTCTGGAGTTGTGGTAGAGTTGGGGGAGAGGTGGGGGAGTCTTACTGAAGGGTTTGCTCCAGTGAAATTATCAGCTGTTTTCCACCTGTTTCTGGTCAACCCAACCCACGCACGACCAATTGAAAGGCCAACTGAAAAGGTTTCTCGCAAAATTCAGTAAATAGTTGATTTTGATAATAAATAATAATAAAATTATTTTTTTCAAATTTTGAGATTACACAAAATAAAGGTTCTTGTATTTAAAAATATTTAAACGAGTTCGAAGTAATAAGATTTGAAATTGCTTAAGGTAAACAAACAATCTCATGAGCTTCATACGGAAGTGACGTTTTGCAGGTGAGGAAAGAAAACAAAGTATGACCCTCCTTTTCTCTTTCAGGTCATTTTGATATTTGATATATGGGCACACGTTTTTGTGGCCACGGGCGAGCTAGGGATTGTGTGGCCTCCCCTATGTGAGGGCACTGTAGAATCAGACTGTAGATTTAGCAAGTAAGTAGAAAATGTGAAACTTAACAACAGCCAACATGACCTGTTCATATTTACAACGCCTTAGTACTCCCTAGCCAACCGCTACCACCGACCTCATCAATATGCATGGCGTCATGGGGGGGGGGGGGGGTGAAATACACAACACCAACCCCATATTTTTCTTTTGACGCCTCTGGCATTAATTATTCTGTATGAGAGATTAGATCTAACTTTGAAAAAAAAAACACTACAACTCATACACACTTACACAGCTGCACAAAAGATATAGATCTAGTGTGTTTGTGTACGAGTGGGTCTCTATAATATGTACTAGTCTATCTATAAGTACGGTGTGTCTATAAGTACGAGTGTGTCTATGTTTACAAATTTGTCTATAAGTACGGTATTTTTCTCTATTTGTACGAGTGTGTCTTTTTGTACGAGTGTCTATTTGTACGAGTGTGTTTATTTGTACGAGTGTGTCTATAAGTACTAGTGTGTTTATTGTTTTGAAATTAGAAACATTTCCTTTCCAAATCTATGAGGAATTATTTTATGGGTGCTAAGTTTTTTTTCCAAAATAAATTAATGTTAGGCTCAGTGTGTTTGAATCAACAACACCATGATTTATTCCTCGTTCAAGTCCGGACTCAAACCCAGCTCTGTTGGATAACTGACATTAGTAGCTGGCCAGTCTATCTCCCTGTTTGCCTTGGCCACGGACACTTGTAAACGCCATTAACCAGCTTTAAATGACCAAAAGATAGGCTATGTGATTTTTTATGTCAACTGTGCATGGGAGTGTGTGAAGGGTGTCTGTAAATCACCAGTCATTATCTTCTGATATTTGGCTTCCGACCAGGCAGAGGCCATTTGTTAAAACAACAGCAACAACAAAAATATAAAAAATAATGGCAAGTCTATAGGACGCCGTGTCAATGAGCCGACGACACACGTCTCCCCCCCCCCCCCCTCTCTCTCTCTCCTTCTCTCTCCTTTTCTTTCTGTCATAATGGCGAATGATAAGACTATGCCCAAGGTGTTTCGGCCCCACTCTGTTCCCAGTTCCCAGTACTTGTGAGATGCATGATTGGTGACTCTGAACCGTGTGACAGGGAATGTCCCAAAAAGTATTCTTGTTTAGTCAAACCAAGAAGTCTCGGCTTTGATGTTGGACTAAACCGTAAAAAACTTTGGGGTTGGCCACGAGAGACTGTTGGTTCTTCAAGCGATCTTTTTGGTTCGCAACAAATAGAGTTCATCCCAGTTCGTGCATTCAATACACTATCACTGCTACATAGCGGTGTTGTTTTCTTCTGTGTATATATATATAGTCATTATTTTGTTTTCGTTAGACAATATATAGAATCTATACTATTTAAATTTGACTTATAATAGGAGGCTATTTAATTTGTATATGTATATAATATATATATATAATACATAAGCTAAAATCTGTACTTATGCAGTAGACAATTTTTTTGTGCTATGTCTAAGCTTTTGAAAACTTAGTGAGTAAATAAAATGTATGACTGCACGAGTCGAGTTCTTTTCTACATTTGTATGAAATTAACACAACATATGCAGATAGGCCTAAATTAATTTTTTTCAAAACTATTACTTACCCATATCCTGCAATAACGTTGCAGAAAATTCTGAAGGAATTCTACTTAGTTGACAAAGAAGCACCGAAAACGAGGCGAGAAAGAGGTAGGAAGCAAAGAAGAAAAGCGGGAGGGGTAAAAAAAAAACGAGACTTCCCTGGGGGGTCCTCGAGTCTTGGCAGATCCTGGGCTTTTTTTTTTTTTTTTGTTGTTGTTTGATGAATGATCCTGGTCTGTATAGACTCCATCTTGGGCTGAACTTACGTTTCCGACTCTGTGGTCCTACTTTCTCCTTCCCTCCCCCCCTCCCCTCAACTCTCCTCGAATCGGGTTGAAACGTTTAGAAGATATATTTCTACACTGGTATAGTGTTGGCAGAAACGTCTAGAAATTTCTCAAGCTACGGTTTGTGGAGTTTGAAAAGTAATGGATGCGGGGAAGAGAAGGGACAGCAAAGAAATTTTTTATGTTGTTGTAAAGTTCACTGGAAAGCTCTGTAGCCTACTAAGCAGTTTAGCCAATCAAAATCGAGGGGAGAATTTTTGAAAACAATTCAAGGGACAATAGCCTACAATTTTTCCATTGTGTACAAATAAATAAATGTAGACATAACAAAAAACAACAAAAACAAAACAACACAAAGTGGAATCATTTTCGGGTGGTTTTTTTTTTTTTTCATAAGACCTATACATCTATATTATAAATATTGGCCTATGTGCATGTATAAGTAGACATATATAGATCTAGAGACTGAGAGAGAGGCGGGGGGGGGGGGCGGTAGTACTTTCGCACCGGGTGGCTCCAGTGTTACCAAGTTGGCAAGAGTGAAGAATGCAATCTTGATTTAGATCTCAATTGAATTCCAAGAATGTTCTTTTTACTTCTTCCAAATCTTTGTTGTTTTCAAATGCCATGAGAATATCTAAAGCCTGTTTTGTCTTCAGTTAAAAAATATTGTATCTTGATTCTATCTTTTTGTTTCCTTCATATTAACTTTGCAAAAACTTTCTGACGACCAAACACGACCTGTTCTTTATAAAGCTAATTGGCCCACTTTCCGCCATGCTATCGACCTGAAACTTGACACAGAGACGTCAAGCCCAGGACAACATTTTCTTTCAAATTTTTACCCACAACCCCCCCCCCCCCCAATAAGTTTTAAACTGTTTTTTTGTATCACACACCATTTCAAAATCCCTTTTAACGCATTTACAACTCTTTTTTTTAACGCGTATGACTGGCATAGTCTATAGGCCTATTTCTCTCGCAGCTATAGTTTATATAAAATTAGAATATATGATTTCCCCTTGTTTTAAAAATCTTTTTTTTTGTGTGCTGTTGTTTTGAGTTTTTTCCATTTTTTTTAGTAGTGAATATTTAAATCTTCGTTAGGTTTACGCACATGATCAAAGTGAATATAATCGAAGTAGGCCTATACGAAAAACGTTGTTTTTTATGGTTGTTTGTTTAATTATCTTGTATGAGACTAGCTTCAGTCGACCTACCTATCTAGCTATATATTTACCCGTCTATCACCGACTGCCCGTCTATCTAAACAAACAGAGCCGTGTACTGTAGGCACAAGGTGGTAAACTATCCTAACGTAGCCTTAAGCCCCACATTTCAATTATGTCTAGATCGTATGCTTGTAAATGTCGTTGACTGTGGACGTCTTACCTGGATAGATTGCCCTCCCCCTCCCCCCATCCCCAGCCTTCTCCCTGTCAAAGCAGAAAGAGGGCTGGGTCACTACTCAGTGACTGTCATAAAAAAAACCACGCCATTCTTTTACCTGATTTAGGCCAGCCCATTTCGTATAGCTGCTGGGAAGGGGAGATGGGGGGGGGGAGAGGGGGAGGCAAGCAACGATGTGTTTGTTGAACAAGGAGAGAGAGAGGGGGTGGGTAGAGAGAGCGAGAGAGAGAGCAGATAGCGAGGGAGAGAGAGAGAGAGCGAGACTGAAAGAGAGAGAGAGAGAAATTATACAGCTGTAGACCCATACCTCAAGCAGTAAAAAGAATAATGAACGAACGCGCGTAAAAAAAAAGAAGCATATGGGAAGTGGCAACCAAGAGGGTTATGGGAAGGTGCCGGGGAGGCATGGGGGGGGGGGGAGGGGGCAAGAGAGGTAGAAAACAATGTTCTGTGAAAGAATTTTCCACTCCGTGTAGCCCAGATACACTGTTCAAACTCAGGTTGAGGTGGTGGGGGGATGGGGAATGGGTTTGGTTGAAGGGGCGTGGATGATATCTGGAGGAGGGCCGGGGCGGTAAAAAAAAATGGGGGAGGGCTGAGGGGAGCAACACCGCCGAAGACTAGAAGCGAGACAAATGAGAAAATAATAATTCAAAGGGGAACTGCATAGTGAAGCCGGGAAGGCTTTAAGGTTTTACTGCAGGAGTCGAGAGTGGACTAATACTAGAGGGTTTTCTTCTCTTTCTGCCTGCCTGAGCCCCCACTGGAAATGACCAGGATCGAATATCTACTGTTTAAATTTTGGGGTGCCCGCGTCTGATGCGCGGTGTGACCTGAATAAGCCGTGATAGTCAGATGTGTAGCTTTAAGCCACTAAAGTCTGTGGTCCCAGTGGCTGGGCCACAAATCTACCGTGTCACCTGTATGTGACAGGAATATCCAGAGATCATTGTTCCCCGCTGTCTCCTGGTATATAGTTACTTTAATGGTTATTTACCTAAATGGTTACTTATTCTAATGATTATTTAGGCCCTACGTTTATTACCCCCCTCCCCTCGCCATTGATTTTCGAAACGGTGGATTATATAAAAAATATTTTCATTCTTTATTTTCGTATTTTTTTATTTATTTTAGACAATATATTAAATGGATCTGTTTTTACATTTCATCATTGATACTTTGATAAGTTATTCGTTTTTCAATGGTTATGGGTATATTGTGCACTCTTACAGAAATAGCTTGATATTGCCCCCCCCCCCCACCTCAACCCAAACGTAGGCCTACACTATTTCCCCCCAGCGTTTTTGCCACCCCCTCCCCTACTATATATAATTAGCCCCTCTTTAGTCCCATACCTTGCACGATGTAAACCATTACCTTTCAATCCTGGCTACGCCACTGTTACTTCAAGGTGTCCCAAATCTATTTCGTTATCTTGGTAGTGGTTTTCCCTCGTCCGGTTCATATAAATATTGGATTGGTTGTATTTTACAGCAAGTTACAACATGTTGGTGGCAACTGTTCTACAACAAATGTCATAAGTCATAGGGACATAAAACACAATGTCACAAACAGAAGGAACAAACTATGGCTTATGTCACACTGAGAGTAAACAAAGTATGTCACACGCAGAGAAAAGAAAGTTGCCTATGCCATGAGAGTAAACAAAGTATGTCACACGCAGAGAAAAGAAAGTTGCCTATGCCATGAGAGTAAACAAAGTATGTCACACGCAGAGAAAAGAAAGTTGCCTATGCCATGAGAGTAAACAAAGTATGTCACACGCAGAGAAAAGAAAGTTGCCTATGCCATAATGAGAGTAAACAAAGTATGTCACACGCAGAGAAAAGAAAGTTGCCTATGCCATAATGAGAGTAAACAAAGTATGTCACACGCAGAGAAAAGAAAGTTGCCTATGCCATAATGAGAGTAAACAAAGTATGTCACACGCAGAGAAAAGAAAGTTGCCTATGCCATAATGAGAGTAAACAAAGTATGTCACACGCAGAGAAAAGAAAGTTGCCTATGCCATAATGAGAGTAAACAAAGTATGTCACACGCAGAGAAAAGAAAGTTGCCTATGCCATAATGAGAGTAAACAAAGTAAACCGAAATTGCCACACACAAAAAAAGAGTTTAAATACTGCATATTTGTAATAATTTGTATGTAGGCCTAATATTAGAACTAAATAGTTTATGGGTAGGCTACTCTATTTATTTTAAGTAAAACATAGAACATGTAGACCTTTTATACAGTTGTGGATACATTTATTATTATATACCATTTTAGTTAGAATCGAATACTCTTTACGATTTAATAACACAAAAGGCAATATAAACTTATATAAGATTTTTGTATTTAAATATTATGACATAATTTGTATAAAATTAGACAAAACAAGTTAAAATAGATATTCGGCTGATGACCGAAAGTCAATATCAGTTTCGGCCGAAATAGAAAGTAAGCTGAAAACTAACTTTTTGGCTTAGGCCGAAACTCCTCCGAAAGGAGCCATTTGCCTACTTTCGGCGCCGAAACCGAGACGGAAACCGAAAATTCGGTCGGCCTCTAGTTCTATTTCCAAAGACATAAAATTAATTAGACGTATTTATCTCACAAAGAGAAACAAAACTGGGCCAGAACATTGCAAAAAAAAAAGACGAGAAATGAGAGGGGCGTCAACAGGCACGCCACACCACACCCCCATAATATGTGACATGAAACACATAGGACTTCTGGATGTATTAATACACTGGTCGCTACAGACCGGTTTACTGCCCCGGGAACTAGACCTCGTCCCTCGATCTAGTCAACACAACCTTTGACATTTGACATCCTTCACCTGAGTTCATCAGCTGCAAGGTGACGTCACATCATTACACTAATACTCCTCGGGTCCTGGGCCCTGTGTGACAGTGGGTGTACTCGTTAGCAGCGAGAGGCGAAATTAATAACGCTACACGCCTAGGCTCAGACTCATACACACACACACGTATACACACTCAGACCTAGGACACGATAGATTCAGGGGTCTCAAACACGGGGCCCGCGGGCCGCATGTGGCCTACCAAGTTGATTTTTGTGGCCTGCCAGTAAGCGTAAGAAAAGTGTACTATTCGTGAAATCAGACAGCTACTAGGCTACTGATAGGGCCTATGTATTGTCAATTTTATATACTTAACATAATTAATAATATAATATGATTTAAGCAAGTAAATACAGCTGTAGTTAATAAATTGGCATATTATTAGTGATAATTAGTAAAATGAGAAGATGTTTGAAGAGGTTTTATTTTGTTTTCTAGGGTCGGGTTGTTGGGGGGGGGGGGGGGGGGGTTGCGGCCCTTGACACATCTTTTAAGTGATAAAATGACACATGCCTTCATTTGAGTCTGAGACTCTTGCATCGGATAGATCTACACAGACCACTATCACGTGTCAAAGGAAATTAAAAGTTGTCTTAAAAAAAAACATCCTTGGGATCTTTAGCCATCGCTCCACTCTCGACCCCACCTCTCCTCGTTCTCTTCAAATTTAACCCTCTCCCCTCTCCCTTCTTTTCGCCCCACTCTTTCACTGCTTCGTTCAGCGTTCAACTCTCCTCACTGAACAAAACAACTCCAACTCGTTGATTAACTCCGCCCTAATTGAATGTGTGCGCAAAGCGGTCAGACAAAGCAATTTTTTGCTCTCACTCTCTTTCGCTCTCCCCCCCCTCCCTCGCCCACTCTCTCTCAACCAACCGATCAGTTGCATGTTTTCGACCGAGACAAGAATCTACGCCACCTTACAACCTGGTCGTTTTTTTTTTCTTTTTATTTATATAGGCCTATATTATTATACTAGTGGGTATGCCCGTCAAAATGACAGAGAAACGACTGATTGCAATGTCTTTTGTTAAAAGAGAAGAAAAAAACATAACTAAAACTATTACAATAAAAACTGTAGTGAGTTTCGGTAGCCTATTTTTTTATATTTATTTAAAGCATTTCAAAGGGAGTTCATTCTGAAATGGCGCTCAGTTTAGAACTTTAACATTTGGTGATTATCAATAGGTCTAAGTTTATTTTAAAAAATAAATTAACGAATAAAGCAATATTCCTTATATAATTAACATTTCTTTTGTAGGACGTTTCCAATTTATACATTTAATTTTGGGTACGATTAGATAAACGGCTTAGGAGCCTATAGAGGAGAAACACACACACACACATATATATATATATATACACATAAACAAACATAGAAACAAACTCACGGTAATTATAGATATTGATAGTCTCCTCCAGGGGATGGGGTACGTGGTAAGGGCCCAACTTGGTAACATAAAGCCATTCTTGCGGGGCCACCATTTAATAATAGGTCAATTTTCGTAAAAAAAATATTTTCAAATGTAGGAAATATATTTTAAACTAATGGAAGCTAAAGCTAATTTTTTTTTAGTTGACTAATAACACTATTTTAAATATCCAAAAATAAGTGAGAATTTACAGAAACTAATTGAGCCACCACTATTATAAACTGTAGCGTTAATAGAGGCGCCAAAGTTTGGATTAGCACAATCTGATACTTTCTTAACCTTAGCCTTAAATCAAAAATCACCCAAATCACCGGGTGCTAATAAAAAAAAAATGAATGAGCATTTCACCTTGAAATGGGTTGTCTTTATTTCATTGATTTCAATGTTTCAGATTATGAACGTTTCAGGTTACGAAGCGAGTTCAGGAACGAATTTAGTTCGTAACTCGATGTATCCCTGTACTAGAATATGCAATCTAGTGAACAAATATGACAAATGACAATATATTTAAGACAGACGTGACATTATATTTAAGGCAGACGTGACATTATATTTAAGGCAGATGTGACTTTATATTTAAGGCAGATGTCTGAGGTGTGACATTATATTTAAGGCAGACGTGACATTATATTTAAGGCAGACGTGACATTATATTTATGGCAGACGTGACATTATATTTAAGGCAGACGTGATGCTAAAGTGAGTGGCTTGTGTCCAATGTAAAAGAAAATCACTATTTAAAGTTTCACTTAATTACAAAGAAGTATTCTATCAAAAAGCCACAGTTAGCTATAAAAAGAGTTTCTGATCACATCAGCTAGTAAACTAGTTTTACGTGATTGAAATGTAGAGACTGGCAAAACTTTAGGTTAAATTGATTAAAATGGGAGCGACGGCGTCACTGACGACTTTGATAGACTGGAAATAAAAATGACGCTTCCAAAGACTAGATGAATATCCTAAGCGTGGTTGTGGATGTTTTTGGAGGTTTTCCCTTATTAACATATATACAAAAAAGTCAATTTATTTTTTTATGTTTGAAAATTTCAGAATGTCGAAACTTCGAATACATGCCCGCCGCCCGCGTGCCGCGTGTTTAAGATCTCTGATTTAGAAACATCACCGAAATGTACAGTTTGACTGTCATATATTAGATCTAATGTTTGTTGTTGTTTATAGCAGGCGTGTCATTTTTTGTATATAATAATTTGTATTAAACATTTTTAGAAAAATAACATGGAGAGTGAATATTTAAAACCTGTACAGAAATAGCGTCAATTCTAAAGGAAACATTTTAAAAAATAGATCTAGTTCAGTGCGAAAGCTACACGTTTACAATTATAACCCACACTGGGACTAAAATAATCATTTCATAAGTAAGCTTATTAAAAAATATATTTCATAAACAAAATTGCATAGAAGTTTATATGTTCTTTTTCCGAGCGCATCCAAAAACGCTGTCTTAAATTACTTCTACACTCCTACGTTTGCCTAAAGGTTTCCGCTTTATACAACTTTCGATTTTAATATAAAACGGAAGTGTACAATACAAAAGGGAATCGGAAATTCCGAAAAGAAGTCATTCGAGTCATTAAAAAGCAGAAATTTTAAAGCAAGCGGTCCATCTTATTATAGTCTTTGCATAAAATAAATTGCATAGAAACTCAGACATGTCACCTCACACACGCCAGGTATTAAAAAACAACCAAGAACAAATTAAAATGTACCATAATGTGTGCAATACATTTTACTATAATAATATTTTAATAATAATATAATCTTTACCCAATTCAGAACTCTATAAAATTAATATATTCCATATATTTAACATTTATAAGAAGCCGTTGGTAATATGTGACGTAATATTCAATGGGGTTCGACAATAAAATGAGAATACACATGATATGTTTAGCGTAATTAAAATTTAACCAATAAACATCGACTCAAGTCAGATTAAACCCATTTGATGCCCCAAGCACTTGATTAGTTTGCTTAATTGTCAGTCTGGCCTTGTCTTAGACATTTAATTTATCGTAATTATAACATATTATTAGAGATTTATATTAATTAATAGTTATTCGTTTTTATGGTTAAAAAAAATCATGTCTAACTCCTTAAACCTTTCAGAATTCTTTGTTTGCATTTTTTAATAAAATATAGTCTATATATATATATTTTTTTTTATATTTTGTGTTGGCCACAGTTACATGCACGTAATAAAGACACTGGTGACCTTTAGCCTATAGCAGCGGTTTAGTTTGTCATGTAAAATACCCAGGATTCCAAAACAGTTCATAAAAGCCATGTTTTTATCCCAGGATGCGAAAGTAATGAAATCTGATGTCATGTAAACTTAAATAGACAGAGATTGTACTTGTTTTTGTGTGCAGGAATACCATACAATTAAATCGCTCATCTTCTAATTTTAACGAAATGATAAACTTAAAACCTGTTTACTTTATAATCACGAATCAATATACAGTTGGTATGAAGGGTTGAAGTCAATTAGAAAACACTATTACCATATTTGGTCATAAATATTGACATGGAACTACATCTAGTAGGCTAACACTTTTACCATTAGCCGAACAAACATAGATCTACATTTGTTTTTAGTCCAAAGCACACAAAAATATTATTTACATAGAACAGCAGGACAAGTGTGTGTGTGGGGGGGGGGGGGGGGGCCCTACTGACGCCCATGTTCAATATGTAAGATGATGATACATTTTAGGGGTTTATTTCGTACGCATGATTCCGACAGAAAACATGATTTATTTTCTCTACAACATTAAACTACCCAACATGAAGATTCTTAACGAGCGTCGTCTACATCATGTATTACTAGGTCAGATTTATCGTTGTGTGTGCGCATAGGAAAGGGGCAAGGTGTACTCACGCCTTAGTAATATTAGAAATATAATATGGGTTCCATAGATTAACTAGATCTTCTTTATTGCAATTTGTAAAAGTGCCTTTTTTCTATAGATCTTCAGATTCAGTTGATAAGTCTATTCGCTTGTTATTGTTCACTTTGGGATAAAAGCTGAAAAGCATGTCAATCAAAAGCAGAGAGGAGGGGCTAATTATATTCATAATATAGGCTATGACAATAATGACCGGAAAATTCGCTTTCGTGTGTTGAAAAAAATGTTTAATTAAACAGAATATCATCTGGGATATTAATAGAAAAGTTGTTGCTTTTAAAATTTATATTTATAGAAAAGTTGTTTTAAAAATTGATATGTATAGAAAAATTGTTGATTTTAAAATTGATATTTATAAAAAAAATTTGCTTTTTAAAATTGATATTTATAGAAAAATTGTTGCTTTTAAAATTGATATTTATAAAAAAATTAATTGTTGCTTTTAAAATTGATATTTATAAAAAAATTAATTGTTGCTTTTAAAATTGATATTTATAGAAAAGTTGTTGCTTTTAAAATTAGAATATGGATCTAGACTAGTTGTTTGAAAACTACTAAGTTCTAACCATTTCATTATATCATCAAAAATATTAATCTAAACTTTCCTCCTGAAGAGTTTTTCTTTTCCAGTAGTATTTCGATTTTCTTTGTTTATTCAGGTTTGTTTCGTAAAAAAAAAAGTTTAACTTTTCATTTAAAAAAAATAAAAAATAAATAAAAAATAAATAAACGAAAACCAAAGTGAATTTGATTTTAAGAAGAGCTTCCATTAGCATTTCCGGGTCATATAATTCCCATAGCGCCCGGCCTATCTCCGAAATGGCCGCTGTATCACCAGTTCTCGACACCCACTGCAGTATAATGAGCAATGAAAGTCCAACAGGGTTGATAATCATGATAATGAATGCTGCTAACAAAGTAGGCTATAAATAATATCACGTGATAGGAACCTGTGCTGTTTGATTGGAAGATTGGTTGGTGGCAGTGTCCCTGGAAGCTATGCGCGTGTGAGCGCGCACTACACGCACACACACATTGTAACAGAGCGTAGAATTATTAGGCCTAATGCTGATATTACCGTATTGTAATTATAAGAAATTAAACGTTTAGGCTTTAGTGGGCCTATATTAATTTGGCGAAGGCCTAACGTGTCGCACTAAAATTTAAACTTCCTTCCAAAATAGATTTTTGTACATCATTCAATACTATGCGCGTGTGTCACTATTATTAGTAGGCTATATTAGGTCTTCTGTAGGCTATGTGTTAAGCTGTAAACGTGCGTGTTTATGAAATAGTGAGAGGTGCGTGTATTGACAAGTCTTAACAAGGCCTGACATTTTGGGCTCAATGCATAAGCTTACATAAACCTCCGGTTTATTTCCGGCAAAAAAAATTAAATAATGTTTTCGGCTTTGCCAAGTATAGCTTTTAGAAATATACAAAGGCTACAATATTAGTTATGTGGAATCCGTTTTTAACATCAAAAGAGAGTATGCGATAATTAATATTCGACGTGTTAGTCGCGATAAGTTTAATTAAAATTTGTTACTTTAAAACCAATGAGCTCTAATATATGGAGTGCTCAAAGGAAGTAAATTGTAGGAGAAAATGTGGACTTTTAAATATAGACAAGTGCACTGAATGGCACTGAGCTATATATACATGTCTAAATAATAAATATTCATTAAAATTACTTACTCAGTTAACATATATATGTGAAATATGTATTCAAAGCATTATCCAGAAAAATCATCAACCATTTCATCTTTTGACTTCGCCATTAAATTAATGAATCCGGTACTCATAAAAATTTGGACGATTTGCTCGTATAAGTTACTATAAGAGAGTATAACCTATTATGCATATATATATATATATATATATATATATATATATATATATATAGGCCTATATATAATGTAGGCTTATGTTCAGTATAAAAGAGTTCATTTTAATCAAATTTCAGTGACGCAATTACGAAAAGTTTTTTAATTTTTGCTACTTCCATTATATATAGCTCAGTGCCATACAGTGCACCTATCTATATTTAAAAGTCCGCATTTTGTCCCATTTTTTCTTATGCATTTGAATTGCTTGAGCACTCCATACATGTACTTCCAGTTAAATGGATTTTAAAAATATCTTAATTACAAAAACAGTGATTCTTCGTGTAGAACGTTCAAAATCAATAGCTTTCTTTCGGCAACATATTTTAAAAATTGTACCCGCTACATATTCTTACTCGCAGAACAACCAGGAAGGCAGCACATATATATCTTTTGTTAGTAACTAACGAATATGACCGGAAGTGTTGGAATGCATCGACCTGTAAGATTCACCATGCATGCATAATCTTCTTTTACATTACAGACGCTCCTTCCGAGTCTAGTCTTGCATTTTTATTGATGTTTTAAAAGTTACTGGTTTTCCTGGTTTGTTCAGGCAACCCATTCCATGCCCGAATGGCACTCGGGAAGAAAGAGTACTTATATGCATTTGTTTTCGCATAAGGGACAAGGAAAGTGTTTTTGTCTTTATGTTTATCTGAGCTTTGCAACAGGTTGTTATTGGGTTGTATTTCTAAATTAGAGTTTAATGCCTTATGTATTATTACTACTTTACTCTTTGCCCTTCTGTCCTCTAGTGTTTCTAGGTTTAGTGATTTGACTAATGGTGTTACTCTTGTTAATTGTAATCGTTAAGACATGTCAATATTGAGGGTGGGGGCAGGGTAGAGGACCGAGCTCATACTTTTAATTCCGCGTACTTTCTCGTTCGATAATGGAATAATCGCTTACAATAAGCTTATATTTTTCTAGTAAGGTTATGTCATATTAGTATTAGTAGTTAGTAGTAATAGTAGGCTTTCATACTAGATCTATGAAGCCTAGTCATTGGTTATACTTTATAAATAAATTATGGATATTAAATACAGGGTTCTCACATTTTTTCTGAAAAAAAAAATTCAAGGCTGTTTCCAGACTATTTCAAGGCTATAAGAGTTAAATTACAGGCTGCTGGAACACGTTATTTGGAAAATGGTCACACGCCTCCTCCCCCTAAGTGACCTAAATATGGCGTGAATGAGGTATTAATCTAAGGCTCGGTCAGTGGGTGTTTAAGACGTATAAAAATAGGATTGGCGTTTTTTGTCTGACCTTGTTTTTTATAATAAATTTAGATATAAATATAGATAAATTTCCAGGCTGACAGGCTATTTTTCAAGGCTAAAATGCCAATATTCAAGGTTGTCCAGGCCTTGATTTGTTTTTTTGAAACTCCAGACTTTTCCAGACTGTGTGAGAACCCTGTAAATAAAGACTTTTTTCTGTCTTAATGTTACAGTATTTAATTTGATTTATTTCTACATTGAACAATTGCAATTGATAATCTAGTTAAAATAAATTCACCATAATCAGTTTTTATAAAAAATTAATTTAACGTTGCAATGTAATGGAACTAGACCAGACGTGAGATTATGAAAAACATTTAGACTCGGTTTATTTTGTCTACTTCACAATTAAGCACAAACAAATGGAGGGGTGAAGGGGGTTGCCATTGAATAACCGCTTCGGTGGTGTGGCGCTATACTCGCATCACACATCTACCAACCATCATTATTGCATTGTGCTGGTTTCATCTCCTGCTACATTCTCAAGACAAAAAGCTGTTAATCCCAGAAGAGTCCATTCTGTATAAGTATAAAACTTAGGTAAATGATCTCAATGTCCAATTGTAGATATTCTGACTAGTAGTCCTTTAGATGTTTCAATGTACTGACTAATTGGACCAGAGAGGGTGCAGTCGATTCATTGCTGTAGTGACAACGAGGAGCTTTTGAATGAGCAGTACATATACATTTAGCCTTAGGCCCCATCTTTGAGCCTTAATGGGGCCCAAACTGCCAGCCTGCCCCAGTAGATTATGATTATCTTAGCGGTCCCACTAACTTGGCTTAGTACTTAGTGAACAGGACTGGAAAATGTGTACATAAAAGCGAGTCAAACGGCATTTACTATTTATAGTTTTCTAATATTGTGTTTGATCTTGCTAAAATTGTTAAGGCATAAAGAAATACAATAGCACATACACATGCTATTGAATTCATTTGATTAAATTTGTAAATTTAACATCATTTTGTAGACTTTAAAAAAATATATTTTTTTTACATAGGAAGTCAGCATATTAGCAGAATCAGGGTATCTTAAAACTTCAAAAATACAGGTGTCGTGTATGAAGGAATCTTTTTATACAGATGTTTTTTTAGTTTACATTGGAATAAACATATCAGGAGATTAGGATTTTGGATACCGGTACGTTCTGTAACAGGAGATGGAATACTGCAACGAGGAATTAGGATGAGTTTCACTATGTCGCAGGAACATGGCACAAGTCCCTTACTGTAGCAGGAACTTGGCACAAATCCCTTTTTACTGCAGCAGGAAATTGTGATGATTTCAGTAATTTAGCAGGAATTAGTGGAAAAACAACAACAATAGCATTTTCACCGTTTCAGTTTTCTAAAACTTCTAAACACTATCCCTAAATAAAATAGAACAAACTTGACAGTGTTAAAGTAAATGTTCATTTTAATGGTTCACATTTTGAAACAAAATGTAAAGAAATACAAAAACATTCCATGTTTTACAAAAAACAAAATGTAGGCATATACATAAGCCACTAATTTACACAAGAAGCAGTAGAAGTTTAGAAAGAGAAAAGTATTGAATTGAAAGATAGGGACACGATTTACAGATGCACATAAATACATGACAACTGAAATGTATATAACGTGAGAAAGGATAACTTGTCTCTTGACTGTTAACTGTTATAGTTTATAGGCCAAGAATATGTTTATATAGTAACATACAACGGTCCAAATTAGGCCAATGGTTTAAACATTCCTTTATCTTATAGTAAAAAAAAAGTATGTTCTCTTGTATGGTTTTGTAATGAATTATCTCCTCATAGTGAAATACAGGTTGTGTGGTGGAGTTTTTCATCTAACAAAATCAGACGTCAATTAAAATGTACACAATATATTCAAAACTAAATATATACATATAATACAATATTTGGTCTAAGTGTAAGAATGTTCATAGGCCATTTTGTTTTCCACTCTTAGAGAATAACTTCTTTTAGTGACAATATTGACATGTTCCACATTTCTCCAATAAATCTAAAATATACTAGTACTTCACACTTTTAAATGACCGGTAATCTTTTGTTTCCCATAGCATTGTTATATCAATGTTTGTGTGTAAATTAGTGAGAGTGTTTGTACTTTAGCTCATCCATAAACATTGATGTGTTTCAAGAATAGACATTACAGTCTACACTACCATTCATTTTCTCTAGGAAATAATTGTAAGACTGACTAGTGGTGGCCTGGCATGGAAACATACATGATTATACTAGAACTTAGAAGATACTAAAAGAAAAGAAAGAAAATCAATAGTGACTTCTCACATATATAGAATCATTGAAAGTTTGGACAGTGAATATTGTATATAAAGAAATAGCCATGGTATAAGTATAAGTAACTGTAACATCCAAGGAGATTCATTTATCTAATGAACTCTATTAGAGATTGTAGACATTTTTTATACTAGTTAAAACTTGTTACATAGAGATCAAACCTAAATCAGAAAGATTGGGTAAAGTCTGTATTGGGGGTATACTTAATGAAATACTTGTTCACAAATGATGCAGGCCTTAAACTTAAATGCAATAAATAAATAAAGACATTTTGACTTGTCCGTGGATAAAGTACAACTAAATCCAAAAGTCTACAAAATGTACAGGTTGTAACATAAAACAAAGGGATAGAATTGCACTGTTACTATAATTATTACCAAATTAAAAAGCTGACCTCTACTGACCAACATACCCTCCTTCCTTCTCTTTGTATAACCATTATAGCCAAAGTCTTAAAAACCTCTGATAAACCCAGCTACAGCTGATGTAAAATATTTGAGGCTTTACTGCAACATTGGAAATAATGATTAGGTACATATGACCCAAAACCTTGGTCAAGAGGACATAGATAAAAATAAAAGAAACATTGTTCAAACTATGGACAGAAATATTGCAAAACATACAAGATTATGAAAGACTCCAATAGGAAATAAATGCAGTTTCTGGTTAGGTTTTTTTGTGGTCATGCCAGATTTTCATAGTTCCATGATTTACTGCTCATTCTTTGGACAAAATATGGCCAGGTTGGTTTACACAAGTGTTTGTATAATTTAAATATACATTATCAGTATAAATGCACATAGCCATTAAAGGAGTGAATATTATTATATTTAATATTGGTATTTATTCACGTTGCACATGGTCTAAGCATTCAGTGTATTCTTGTATATATATACATGCTATCTAATAGCCTAAAGTGATACTTCAACAGCTGTAAAGGCAGGTGGCAATAGTTGTCCATAAAGCAACAATGTACGGTACAGCCAATTTAAACGAATTTGTAATATTATAGAGTGGTAGATGTATAATGGAATGTCACATAACTATCAATGCCTCACTTTAATTGCTTATGTCCTTGAATATTGGTTGGAACATCCAAAATAAACATACCATTAGTTAGACGTGCAACATCTTTTTTCTTCACCAAATTTAATGGTTCATCACTTTCTGAATTGTTTATATTCCCACCACGTCTCTCAGCTCCTGAACATTTGTTCATATTATGTAAAGTTTGTCCATTCACTACACCCAAGTAGAATTCATTATTTACAAGTGGCATGTTCATATGTTTGTTGGTGGATGCAGTATTTTGTTCATTTTTTCGTGTGTTACTTATGTTCATAGCCTGGGGACTTTTGGAGTTCTGATTCTGAAGCAATGTGTTAGCAATATCTGCAATTTTCTTCTTGTGTGTGGAAGCTTGCTTTCTCGAAGGGCATGCACTACCATTGCAGCCAGTAGGGCTGAGGGCAGGAAGTTTATGGTCACCATTTTGTTCAGGAGAGCCACTGGAGGGTGCAGATGAAGAAGAAGATAAACGAGAGTCTGGGGTCAGAGGTGGTGAAAGTTTTCCTGACTGACAAGTGTTATGTTCACTACTTGGCAAGGCTACATTGTGGGGCTCACTCATATCTGTGCCAGTGGAACGAGAACCCTTCTTGTCTTGAATTGATTTAGTTGTTGGGGCAGATGTATCTTTTGTACAAGTTTTGCCATTAGATTTCTTAATGTTATTAGTATTAGAAGTATTGTTTTCAGCCAGTGAGGGTGGACTGACTCTCTGCTCAGCTGGTTCAGGCTCTTGTTTGATGGAAGTGATCATGACAATGTCCGAGCCTTGGGTTTGAGATTGCTGCGGTGGAACAGCTGCAGGTGTTGGTGAAGCTGAAGAAGCGGGTGTTGGCGATGCAATAGACTGGGACGATACTGTCACTGTAGAATCAAACGAGACTGCTCGATTATTCTGTACTGATTGAACCGATTGAAAAGATTGTGTCAATATTGGTCCAGAAGACTGCTGAGACCTGCTCACATTTGGACCTTGTAATGGCACTTTTGATTTTGTACCCGGCTGTACAAGGAGATGCCCAGAGATTGATTTAACAATGGCATCGTTAGCAGAAGTGGTGGGAGGCAATGTAACTGTATTGGACACTGGCTTGTTATTATGGGTCATTGAGACCAAACTGGACTTTCCAGGTGTTGGACTCAATAGCGAAGACACAGAAAACTTCAAGGTTGTGGTTGATGGTGTCAGCATTTTGTTGTTGATTGATTTTGCAGATTTCACTGAGAGAGAAGTTGAAGTAGGACAGATTGTTGTTTGCTTTATGGGGTTGACATTCTGATGTACAGATGCATACATACCTGGCTCCAACTTCATCATTCTGCCTACCTCCACTGAAGTTGGACTGTAGTTCTGTAGTTTAGCAGGTGCTGGGGCTATTGGGACTGGTGTGTTGGCTGGTCGTTTTCCTAATGAACTATTTCTATTTTTAACCTGGTTCTCAAAGTCAGTGTTTGGTTTTACTTTTTGAGAACATTTTGGAGTGGGAAAATTCAGAGTGGATGTTGAAAGTGATGGGGTAATAGTGGAAGCCACATGTGAAGATGGGGTTACTGTGGCTGTTGTAAACGGTGGAATGAATGACTGTGATGGAGTTCGAGTAGATGATATCTGTGAAGAAGCCATATGGAAGTATGGTGCTGATGATGGTGATGTATATAATTTTGATATCTGTGCAGGGGTCAATCTTGTAGATGGTGACATTGCTATTTTAGATGTCTGTGTGGACACATACTGTGAATAATTCAACATTGTGGTGTTTAGAGATGGACTTGGTGTGGGCATTGTACGTGAAGGTGTCACTGTACATGTAACTATAGGCTGGGTCACTGTAGATGTTGTCAGGGTTGGAACTGTAGAAGGCAAAGTAGAAGAATGTGGTAAAGATGACAGCTTGGCTTGGCTCATTGAGCTAGTAGTAGTGGCAGATGTATTAGTACTGCCAAGAGAGACACCATCTGACACCACTGGCCTGACAACTGTCACTGGACAAGTGTCAATCTGTTGAAAGTTTGTATCACTTTTTGATGCAGTAGGCAAAGTTTGAGAAGAACTGACTGTAGTAAGTTGACTAGGCAAAATGAGATCTTTGGGTGGCTCTTGTGACACTTTTCTTCTCTTTTTAGAGTCTGAGGCCTCGGATGATGTCACTGACTTTCGTTTGTCACCAGCTGATGTCTTTGTTTTGGATGGACCTGCTTTGATTTTTGTCATAGATGGTAATAGTGTGGTGGATGATGCAGATGAACTTGGTGATGTATGATTTGTAGTGTCTGGTGTACCTGCTGATGATGGCTCATTGTGTAACTGGCTTTTACCTGATGTACAGTGATTGGTTTTAGACTTTGATGGAACTCCTTTAGATTTAGAGCTTTTAGCAGAAGACTTTTTCTGTGCTTCATTTGTTACTTTTGTTATCAGTTTAGGCTCAATTGATGTACTGGCAGTAGCAGGTGGCAAGTTAGAACCTGGTTCGGTGATATCTCCAGTAAGTGAAGGCTTGGCTGTATCCACTGGCTCAACTTTCACTTCTACTTGGCCTGATGGTGGAGGTGATAACACCTGTTGGCATGATTCATTCTCCATGAGTTTCTTGTAAGGTTTGCTGCCCTCATACACACAAAATGTCATGAGAAGAGGTGCTCTCTGAAAAATACAAATACACATTTGTACATGTACATACAAGAGCCAAATAAAATAAAAAACTACAGTCAATGTTTGACTAAGTCCAGCACAACTTACCCTTCGCCAATTAAAAATGTAGGCAATGTCACAAAGTGTGTAGCAGTTTCTTAATGGCTCATCATTGTAGAAAATATCAATCTGAAAGTACAGGAATTAGCCGCCATTAACATCAGTATATATATTTCATTAAAAAAGAAAATGATAATTAGTGACACAAAATGAACATGTCTAATAAGTTGTTTTTTTTACTACCAGTACCAACTAGCAAAAGACATTTTTTTTAAAGTTTTTTTTAGAATATTAAGAAATTTAAAAAAAGAAAGCAATAAGATTCCTTTGTATATAAAAATGAAAATAACGCCTGTATGAATGTTTCAATATTTAGTCAAAGAAACAAGAATATTGTTTTCTGTGGGTGTATTTCATGTTTTGATTTTGATTTACAGCCTACACTGGAGCTTTATACTGTTGACGGTATATGTACACACACATTACAGCTGAACCACACACACACACACACAATGAAAGAACAACAATAACAATACAAAACATACTAAAGGAAAGGACAACAGAAAAAGACCAAACTATAATATTTCCAAAAAGAACAAACTTGAATGGAGGTTGTGGGCTAATGGGAAATATGGTGGGTGTGTTTAAAACAATCAATGCGGGCCTACCCACAGCTGACGATTCACAACTCGACTACTAAAATAGAAAGAATTCCTACCAGAAACTGGAGCACAAGAGAACATGGTGGGTATTTATAGAATGCAAATGAAGGTCACACGAGAAGGAATAAAATGTGGGTGAGTTAAGTGGTAGGCTAGAACTGACATTTTACAACTGATGTGTAGTGAATCCTTAGTGATACAAATACTAGATTGAGAGACTTTATCAGACAACAAGTGGATGTGAATAGAATCACCAGACTTAAGAAATGTCTGGAGTTGCAAACAGCATTTGCTGATACAATGTGTATATGTTCAAACTAACTTTGGTATACACAGGAAATACATTCAAAAAGCGTTGTACTGAATTTGGTTCTAATATTATTCCTGTCTCTACTACTCTCTACTGTACACCAAAGCCCAATATGTGTATAAACTATAAACCATTCTACATCCAAGCCAGTAGTTGATTCATTATTTCATAGTTGCTGCCTACAAAAGACATTCTGCCTTATTCCACTATTGATTTTTTCTCTAGTATCTATCCGGGAACCAAAAGGGAGGGAGAAGGGTGGAAGGGGAAGAAAAGCGAGGGGCGAGGAGGGTTCAGCAATTCTGTGTGCAGGGCTAAAAGCTAGGATGGTGAGCAGCGCGCGGAGCCGCAATCGATCGTTGCAGACAAGCCAGTTCTGAAACTGAACTCTAAGGCTGGCTGGCAAATAAGATGTCCTTCCTCTACAGACCGGCCTGGATGTCGAGAACTAATGAGAGACGGACAAAATGACGCGTATTAATATTGCAAGACATGCTATAGTCCTGGAAAATGATGGGGAAGGGGGGGGGGGGGGGGATAGGATTGGGGAAAGTGTTTAGGGGATGGGGGTGGAAAGGGGGGGGGACATGTGTGGTACATGTCCGAAATCATGGAGCCTGGTCACAATATGAAATAGTGTTTTCTATTGTCTAGTTTGATTTAAGTAACTCATGTAAGACTAATAAATACAAGTCAAGTATTTAGAGGGGGGGGGGCGTAACACATAATTTGAAGTTTTGTTTTATATTACAAAAAAAATTATTCCTCTGCAAAATGAAGCCCTACTAGTACTACTGAGAAATGAAGCCCTACTAGTACTACTGAGAAATGAAGCCCTACTAGTACTACTGAGAAATGAAGCCCTACTAGTACTACTGAGAAATGAAGCCCTACTAGTACTACTGAGAAATGAAGCCCTACTAGTACTACTGAGAAATGAAGCCCTACTAGTACTACTGAGAAATGAAGCCCTACTAGTACTACTGAGAAATGAAGCCCTACTAGTACTACTGAGAAATGAAGCCCTACTAGTACTACTGAGAAATGAAGCCCTACTAGTACTAATGAGAAATGAAGCCCTACTAGTACTACTGAGAAATGAAGCCCTACTAGTACTACTGAGAAATGAAGCCCTACTAGTACTACTGAGAAATGAAGCCCTACTAGTACTACTGAGAAATGAAGCCCTACTAGTACTACTGAGAAATGAAGCCCTACTAGTACTACTGAGAAATGAAGCCCTACTAGTACTACTGAGAAATGAAGCCCTACTAGTACTACTGAGAAATGAAGCCCTACTAGTACTAATGAGAAATGAAGCCCTACTAGTACTACTACATTATAAAATGTTGAGGGAAACAAAAGGTTATGAGCGAAATAAGAAAAAAAACGAGTGAAACAAGATTTATTTGATCGTTAATGAGAAAGATGACTGGACTATACATCAAGTTAAAGACATCTGACATTATCGAATATTTTGTAGTAATGAATAAACTAAAGAAGAACTAGAGAATAAAACTAGATGTGGTTGGTTCTTTTGGTGTGACAGGAATCAATATCAAGCAGAAATGTGGAGGCTGATGTTTGAATGAAGTAAAGTGTTGAGAACAACATTACTTTCAATGAGTGAACAGAGGAGACAAATGTCACAGCTAGTTAGTGCTCTATTGTGGCAGTGCTTTCTTTTTACATTCAATCCATTACAGATTTTTACAACCACTGGCTTAGCCATCCTGCAAGTTTTCTCACTAAATATTGTTCTTGTCAAGTGTACAGCTGAAAGGGTTTTGTTTTTACTCATACAATAGTTAGTATAACAACAGTCACTTCTACTTTCTATGTTGTTATTTCTTTTCTTTTTTCATTTTCAGTCTGCTTTTTTTACAGTTGTAGTTTTTAGTATATTAATTATGTGTAATAAATTTAGTGGTATGAGAATTTCCATGAAGCATAAATAATGTTGGTTTAAAAAAACTATTTTATTGAACAACAAAACAACATGAGAATAATCCCAAGTAGAAAATGAAGTGTCAATGATTGGCTAGATCTATATGAAAAATATAATCCTCAAGTCTTAATGCAATACAAAAATCACATAAAAACAAATCCATTTTGATATGAAACTGACACTAATACAAAAAACAAAATATGATAGTTTTCAAATTATACTTGAGAACTGCTTTCATAAAATTAAATTTTTTTAATGCTTAATAAAAAAAATGTTTAAACTCAAATTTGAGATATTTGTATTTGTTAATAGATCTAGTTGTTATCTGCCAATGAATAGCTTTACTTTCTGTTATGTTTTGACCTATTAGCAAACTGTCAATATGAACTTTGAACTCTTGTATAGTAAAAAATGTATAATGTATGTGATTTGAATAAACTGTTCAGCTGTAACAACTATTCCATTTTTCTTTGTTTTAAATGTTGAATGACAAGTCAAGAAATATATACAACCTCAAGTAAGTATTTAATTTACATTTTAAAAAATTAAAACATTATAGTCTACATAGACATTTGGATGTCTATGAATCAATCTATACACCATGCATCAATGGCTGTCTAATTCAACATTAGAACAAATGACAACATTATAGTCTACATTTGGATGTTTTTAAACCAATCTATACACCTTGCATCAATGGGTGTCTAATTCAACATTAGAACAAATGACAACGACTTATAGTCTACATTTGGATGTTTTTAAACCAATCTATACACCTTGCATCAATGGGTGTCCAATTCAACATTAGAACAAATGACAACATTATAGTCTACACTTGGATGTTTTTAAACCAATCTATACACCTTGCATCAATGGGTGTCTAATTCAACATTAGAACAAATGACAACATTATAGTCTACACTTGGATGTTTTTAAACCAATCTATACACCTTGCATCAATGGGTGTCCAATTCAACATTAGAACAAATGACAACATTATAGTCTACACTTGGATGTTTTTAAACCAATCTATACACCTTGCATCAATGGGTGTCCAATTCAACATTAGAACAAATGACAACATTATAGTCTACACTTGGATGTTTTTAAACCAATCTATACACCTTGCATCAATGGGTGTCCAATTCAACATTAGAACAAATGACAACATTATAGTCTACACTTGGATGTTTTTAAACCAATCTATACACCTTGCATCAATGGGTGTCCAATTCAACATTAGAACAAATGACAACATTATAGTCTACACTTGGATGTTTTTAAACCAATCTATACACCTTGCATCAATGGGTGTCTAATTCAACATTAGAACAAATGACAACATTATAGTCTACATTTGGATGTTTTTAAACCAATCTATACACCTTGCATCAATGGGTGTCTAATTCAACATTAGAACAAATGACAACGACTTATAGTCTACATTTGGATGTTTTTAAACCAATCTATACACCTTGCATCAATGGGTGTCCAATTCAACATTAGAACAAATGACAACATTATAGTCTACACTTGGATGTTTTTAAACCAATCTATACACCTTGCATCAATGGGTGTCCAATTCAACATTAGAACAAATGACAACATTATAGTCTACACTTGGATGTTTTTAAACCAATCTATACACCTTGCATCAATGGGTGTCTAATTCAACATTAGAACAAATGACAACATTATAGTCTACACTTGGATGTTTTTAAACCAATCTATACACCTTGCATCAATGGGTGTCCAATTCAACATTAGAACAAATTACAACATTATAGTCTACACTTGGATGTCTTTAAACCAATCTATACACCTTGCAACAATGGGTGTCCAATTAAACATGAGAACTCAAGACTCACCTGAAAATGTTGAGACAGGCTGTACTTAAGTCTGAGAAATTTCTTGAGAATCCCAACAGTAACAGCAGCCTTACATTGTAAGTATCTGACATCCACTGACTCCTGGACAAGATCAAACAGACAAGAACGTTTAAAAACTTTGTGTTTTTATTTATACAGTTTTATAAGAAAAACGAAATCCAATTATAGTGACCATTTATATTGTATCACTCACTTTGATCCTTTTGTCCATTCTGGTTTTCAAATCTTCTTTAGTTGTGAAAACTCTACGAAAGCCAAACCTTTCATTCCCACCACTATAATAAAAAAGAAAAAAAGAAGAATGAAACTAAATACAAGTCCTAAATAAGTCATGATTAACTCAGCTGATATTAAGGTTTTCTACTTCAAGCACAGAAGTATATTTTATCACTAGTCAACAGATAGAGTTCAATCTTTAACCTAATGATAGACATTTCTTCATGATAAAACCGTGGGTGGTCCTAGTGTGTACTGTAGTGAGTCTACCTATATTTCATTATGTCTGTGTGGGGTGGTATAAGGACTGGGGTCACTATAGCCGCTTATTTCTTAGCACTTTTCACAAATGGCAAGCTTTATTTTTACTTTTAATTTGCTTTTGTGTAAAAAAAATATATATCAAACTAAACTATTGAATAAAAAAAGGCCTTGTGGTTTATTTAATAACGTATAGTTATACTTTAGCCCTTTATAGGCTAAGGCTAGAGTAGAAAATGCTTTGAATGAATGAGAAAAACAAATCCTTAGTTTCTCTGTATGAAGTCTATGGGAAGAATGTTATTAGTAAGTACCATTGGAAAATAAAACAATGACTAGATTAGAGACTACAGTATTGTTTAATCTATTTATTTACAGACTACTGGGGTTGGCTTTTGTGTGTGTTGAAGTTTTGGCTCAAGTAATGAGTTTAGGGTCCCACCAATGTGGTCCATCTATAGAATGAAACAAGGACCAATTATTTCCATTATTTACACACTGTTGGCTGTTACCCTCTATCTAGGTTTTTCTTACATTACCCTTTACCCGATAATCACTTTACAACAACAAACGGGAAAAACCCCAACAGTCAAAATAAAAAAAAGGAACAAAACCTAATGCTTCGTTTGTTTTTTTTTTCGTTTCATTACCCTTTGACCCCTCCCACCCACCTCTTTCTCTCCTTGACCCCTCCCACCTCTCTCTCTCTCTCTCCAAGGTACACAACAAGCGTGCATGTATTTTCCTGTTTGTTTGCCCTGGTTACCTAGAAAACTAAACCAGCAGTTGTTGGCTATGTAGATCACGTGGCTGCAGTCATACTGCTGTCATGTACTTACTCGGGACACAAGTAAAGCGCCAAGCTGATGCTTTCCTCCTCTGTGAAAGTGAATCTGTCGCTCATCTCATCCCCTCTCTCCTCACCCGCACGTTTGGGAGCAGCTAAAAAAAAAGGTTTGATTTACCGTATATCAACTAATGGTAATAAGAAAACTCTTAAAAAAAAAAGAAATGTATGAGGGTGTTTACCCACTAAATTGTAGTTTTATTCCAGACAGACTTACCTTCATAATGACTTGTATAGAACTCACGTCTTCTACGCATTTCATCTGTAAGTTAAAAAAAATAATTTAAGTGTTAATCGTTTGTATAAAAGTTTTCAGTTGTGAGGTTTTATTTCTCAAAGACTGACGACGTGTAACAGTAACAAGTGTTTAGAGTACAACTAGTACAAGTCAATGTTTCTCAGATGCATAAACAGAATAATATGTCTGCAACATGTCATAGAAAAATATGCCAGTTGGTGACCTCAATTTGTCTTTGTTTCTTTGTGGTGTATATACTGTAGTTACTCAACTGTTTAAGTTATTTGCACAAAATATTTTAAAAAGGAACCAATGCTATTATTCAGAACTAGTCTAGTGACGTAAAACATTACATAACCATCTGGTCACGTAACTTTTTGTTGTTGACTTACCTTTGTATAGACCAGGTACTAGCTTGTAAACTAAATCTTGCAACAACTTGTCCGACCTGGCAATAGCATCAACATATCAAGTTCAATACTAAACATATACACAACAATACATACTTGGATAAAGACTCAAGTAATACATAATACATATCAGATTATCACATCGTACAATGCTTATACCCGAGGGAGGGGGGAAGATGTATGCACCTTAAAAATATATGCAGCTTTGTTCCCTCCTGTGTTGTATTCCCGCTGGCCCATTTGTGCGCCTTTGCATCAACTTTTTATACATGGAAAGGCTTTAATCCAAGTAATTTTTCTTAAACATTTTTTTCTGTGAGTATCTACAATAATAGTATATTGTTGCATCATGCCGCCAGACTTACATGGCTTAGCATTCATATTCATAAACAAATCTCTATCTCTCTACATTTTTATAATAAAAGAGTTCTTTTAATTTAAATAATTTGATCGATTTATTATATCTAGACATTCTATGGCTTCAACATTTTGTTGTTTTGTTTTTTTAAAGGAAAGGGGGGTGGGGCATTAATTTTATAGTTGTGGAAGTTTTTCCATACAAATAAAATTAAGTATAATAATTTAAGAAAAAAAAAACAATGGGAGTTAAGTACAACAGTTGTTTTTTTACATTAGAAGAATTTAACTTTCACAAACTTGAAAAACAAAAAAATTATTTTCATACACTTTCCTTCCCAAACCCGTATGGGCCCTGACCCTTTACTAGGAAGACTCTAAATGTCTATTAAAAAAAAAAAAAAACCTATGTAAATATTATATATATAAATATGTAGATATAAAAGAATTTGATTCTCTGATAACATCAACATTCCTATAGAGAAAATAGCCAAGATCCACAGATCCAATGATTGCTGATGAGGTCACGTACAGTTCAAGAACACTAACTCCACGGCTGCGTGAATGCAAACCGCTACCGCCCTGAACTGAAACACCCAAGAGATGTTATTTCCATTTAGCCTCCAGCTATCCATCTTCTTCCAATTACCTGATATTTTGATGAGGTCTGGTTTTATGGACGACTGTGTCACACACAGGGCAAGTCCGACTGCTCTTCAAAAATGTGACGATGCACGTACGGCAGACTAAAGAAGAGATTGGAAAGGGAGATGGGGAGGAGGGGGGGGGGGAGAATAGATAAATGGCATTGTTAGATATGAGAGAAGATAACTAACACAGAGTACTCTACATGATGTTTATTGAACTGATAGATGCCAACATGAGTCAACATAGTCATCGAACATACAGTTAACAGTGACAAGTCAGGGCAGGAGAATTAGATCAATAACTTCACGAGTAGATAAGATACTTTACTTCGTTGTCAAGACATCTTTAACTTTCTAACCATTGTTTTTATTTCTGCCATATTTGTGTAGTTTTAAATATTATTTTGTTAAAACATAATCACAATTCTACATTGTACTAAAACTGGTGAAAACGATTCAATTATTTATCGTGTTAAACTATTATATCCTTTTCTATTTAGCTGTCTACGTCGCAGCTCACAACCATTTCATCCTCCAATTCGAATCGAACCCTATAACATTATTATGTTTATATAATATGGGGCTACTGTCTACAATACTACAATATTATTGGATGAAAAACACCAAGTCCGCCAACTCTAAAAAAATGATATTTATTTCTACAACAGTCAGAATCTCATTGAGTCATCCATTGTTATGTTTTAGCAACTATTTACATCTACTCGAGTTTAGTAACTACAAAGACATCAAGCGGTTAGGATAAATAAAACCTGCATGGTGATTTATTTACAAGTGGTTGAGACTTGACAATACAACTGAGGTTGAACTATGAGGTTCAAAAGAATTATAAGATAAAGGTGAAGAGCTTTGATTGGATATTTAAAATGAAAAGCTCTCTAACCCAACATTTCGATAAGTTTTTATTTTAAAGATATAGGCTACATAATATTTATATATGTATAAATGTATGTATTATGTATATACTTTGGGATATGTCGACGTGGTCTAGTGGAATCGCGTTATATTTTATTTCAAATGTCTGAAAATAAAAGCAAGGGCGTTGGGTCAGTTGACTTGTTAGTCGGGTTCGAAAGTTTCCATCAAATTTTGGGTCCAATTATGTTTTGGGTAGAAATTAAAGTTTATTTGTACTAGATCTATAATAATCTATAATCAATTGTGTTTTTTATTAAGGTATAAATTACCTAATAATTTTGGCTAATTTGGAAATACACGTGTATCATCTCAGCGCTTGGACAAACTTCAAACGCAATTTCCACGTGAACCATCTCACTTTCTAATCTCATCCATCAGACTATGCGGCTTTATGCTTGTGCCTTTCATTCATAGCCTTCCTTCCCTTTCTTTCTCTTCTCGCAAGTCTTTTAGATTTTAACCCGCGCATCTGCCCAACGGATCGCCTTGTCATTTTCTAGCTTGATGGCCATGACACCGATTGCAGAAAAACGTTTTCAGCAGAACTAATAAGGGATTCGGTGGAAGAAATGTTTTGTGTTGTTTAGTTGTTTTTTTCCTTCAAATTTTCTTTAACACAAAGACTTTTTAGGGAGAGTCGAGGGTAAGCGGGAAAGTCGGACAGTCAGATGGACAGAAGACATAATACATATAATGATAACGTTGGTTTAAAGTTTAGGAGTTACGAAAAATGTCCAAACAATTATCCAAGTAGGCCTGTTATCTTATACATTACATATTGTTATGGGAGAGTATATGACTTCTTTTAGCCAATGGAACCGAATTACAATGTATCTCTCGTACCATGACTTATATTGGGAATGGGGAATTCGAGTTTATCTTCGTGGGTAACTAAATTTATTAGCTATTTTAATCATTGTTCAATTTTCGAAATAATAATCCCATGTAGCGCTATTGAATCCTTATTGTTTCTTCTTTCTGCAGCTCGACGACACGTTCTACCTGCATCGTCGGTTGGAAAGTCATGCATAAGTATTTACATTTTAAATAAGTCCACAGTATGGATTTTGTTTCACAAATTTAATAAAGACGCAGATCTAGTTTCAAACCTTGTAAAATATTGATTTTCCTAATGATTATCAAGATGTTTGAACACATTTTTTTTTAATTTGAACGTGTTACTGTTATCAAAAGTTAGGTATCAAATTTAACCAACTAACATAATTGTAAAAATGTTACTATAGCTCATGTAGGCCTACCGTATTTTATAACTTATACCTAGTTTTTCAATAATCACATTCTATAACTGTAGTGAAAGTGTGTTTGTGGTAAGCAATAATGCAAGAATAAACTGAAAATATATTGCACGCTATAAAAGGGTTCTCGAAGATAATGACAAACCAAAATTCAGTAGTACTTACATGAATGTAAACATTCTATGATGGTCGTTGCGTCAATCAAGTATCCGCCACATAAGACACAGATCAGGTTCTTGTTTATGTCACCAATTTTTAAACGGGTAGTCCCGTTCATCTAAACAAAATAATTTAAAAAATTCATTATATTTTGAGTAAAATCAGTTTAAATTTTACAATAAGGGCACTGTGAAAGAGGAAGACTTCTAATAACAAAAAGGCGGATGGAAGAACGAATATATTTCGTATGAATGAATAATCTATAAATTAATGCATCTAATAACTAAAATTGTATGGTAGACCAATACATGTAGGCCTATACCAAAGAGAGCTAAAGACAGACATCTTCATATTACACGTCATCTAGCAATAGTTGATTGAAGCAAAATATTGTTTTCTTTCCTCAGGGTCCAACGTTGAACAGCCCCATTCAATTTATGCCGACAGAGTTAATAACAAGGGGATTGCTGAACCCATAGCTGAAGAACAAGTCATCAAAAGTGTGTGTGTGTGCAAGCTCTGATCAGACAGACTGTTCGTGATAAGAGCTGTTTTTCTAGCGCTAGTCTTTGTAAGGCCTGGTCCATTTCTTTGGCCTGGCGTGTTTGGATCTGATGATTAGATTATCCTCTTAGAATACATTGAGCTGGGTTAGGCTAAATTTTATTTTATTTACCTTTTATTTCGATCACTATAAAAGACTATGTTGTGCATTTTAAACTAGTGAGTTGTTTTTATGTCGTTTTACAAATATGTTAACTTTTTTTTTTGCTGCCATTTTTCATATTTCCCCCAAGTAACTTTACTATTTTGCAAGTACGAAAATCGATGCAGTTCTCAACACGTATTATTTTGAAGTTCATGGTACTATAAACAAAGCGATATTACAAAACAAAAGTAGACTACTTTACAATATGCAAATGACTTTTTAAAGTTAGTAGTTGGACGGAGGCTTGATTTTTTTTTATTAACTTCTATATTCTGTAAAAGTTAGCATACCATTTAACAATATGATCGGCTCTTATCTAACAAGGTAAATTTAATATGAAAAAAAAAACTAGAACAAAGAAACAATAGTGTTACAATACATGAAGTAGATGTAACTATGATATGTATGCGTGTGCGAGACTTGGTAACAATCTTGAGGACAAAAACAGACACAAATTTAAATGAAGGAAGAGGGTATGAAGATGGTTGGCCAGGTTTTTCATCACCATATTGCTAAAGGCTTCATTGAGATAATCGACATCATCCTTCAAGTCATTAACTGTTTAAACAAATATCATTTTCGTCTTTTAAGCTACATTTTGAAATTTGTGCATTACAGCAGAACAAAGGAGTCAGTCAGTGGGGAAAACGGGGCGAGGGAGGGAGGGGGGTGGAATGCCGTGTATGGTACAACGATTTAATCAGACACTTTACAAGATCGGCTCTCGGCCACTAGGGTTCTTGAGATAAAAGGGAATGTCACTAGAAGGTTTTACTCTGAACCGTCTGGCTGGTGGTCGAGACTTGAAACCAACACTCTATTTCAGTAGCCTCCTACTTCCCCCGCCTCTCCCTGTGACTTGTGTGTCAGTGGGCGTGCGTGTGTGCGTTTTTTGATGAAAACAACACTTCACACATAGCCTAAGCCGTCTTTAAAAATAAGCATTCTTTTTTAGTTTTGAAAATTGTGATAGGCTAACAGATTTTGGAGTTACGCGTGAACAACACACAATTAAAGTGGGTTTCTTTTTTTTAGTAAAGATACAGCTTACGTTGAAAATATACGAAATATAATGTAACGTGCCATAATTGCAAGATCTACAATGCGACTGGAGAAGGAGCACAAATAATTTTTTTCAAGATTTAGAACAGTCTTCCGAAAATATGTGCATGTCTTTTTCATACATAGTAAGAAAGGCTGGATATTGTTTACAATAAAAAGTAAAAATGTAATGGCAATGGTCATGAGTATTAAATTGATTTACCAAAATGTGGTATAAGTGAACAGAAAAGGGGCTTGATAATGCAAAAGTATTGACACGAAAGTTTTTGTTATTTTTTTAATACAATGAATTTGTATACAAGAGTAATTGTAATGCATCCAAGGCATTCACCAGCCTCAGATCAATCTTCGCAAAACAGTGATCTGTATACCATACTGTGATCATATGTTGCGTTGGGGGGGGGGGCATAAATTTAAAAAAACAACGATTTAACCAAGAGCTTGTTTCCCCCCTATTCCGTGTTTTTTGTCACTGTATGTGGCCTACTTTATATTTTGAAGGGTTTATAAATCAGACAGAAAAAAAATGAAGATAGGTGAACACAAATGCTCTGCCCATGAACATATCAGACATACGGTAAATGTATCATTTCTCTCTAACTACTTTTATTCTGTCAATTTGTCATTGAGTAAATACTCTTCTTTTCTTGTTACAAACCAAACTATACAAAAGTTTCACTCTTAGACTCATAGGCCTATAAATCAATTACTTTTATCCATGGCTTTTCGATTCTTTTCGAAGAATACACACATTTGTCATACCATATTACTCGTATTACTCGTATAGTAGATAGCATACACCAATATTTTGTTCTTCGCAGTACTTAGCGTACGACAAATATAACACCGGACAATCGATAGGCCCCCTTTACTCTGTCAATGACACTTGGTATCTTAGATTTAATTAATTTGCTAGCCGTGTCCTTCTCTCTCTCTCCCTTGTTCTACCCTGGCCATACAAATATACGATCGGTTGAAATAGTAGACACAACGTTGAATTTGATCTTTTTTAAAAACCAACGTTTGTTCTCTTTTTATAGTCTATTTCTAACAGAAAATTGAAATACAATTCAGTGATGTGTTTAAGAGAAGAGGAGTGCGGGAAGACACAAAGAGAGAAAGAGAGAGAGAGAGAGAGACAGAGAGCAAATGGTGGAGAGACCATTGTCTGGTGTGAGACATTAACGTCTACTCAAAGTAAACAATAACAATGGACAGTAAGGGAAACAACGGATAACAATAAAGGAGAGGGAGTGGTAACAAAAAAAAAAGCTTATTGACCCACTTTTTCCCCTAGCGTCTCTGTCTCCAAGGTTACGAGAGAGAAAAAAAGGGATTTTTTTGGACATTTAAATGTGCTTTTACACACTTGCTTTATTTTATTAATACAGCATACATTACATATAGAACTGTAAAAACATTTTCACATATTCTGGTGATCGGATATATTCGACTGTTTGCGCCAGTTAAAGCATGCAGGTCCGATTGAAGTTATCGCACACCGGAAATGTACCTAACTTATGTTGTTTTAAAAGGGAATGGAAAGGGTCAGGATGCGTGGTTCTAACTGTCATAATGACAGCTAGGAGCAGGGCTGTGACTGTGGAGTCGGTAGATAAATGTTCTGACCCCAACTCCGACTCCTCAGTTGTTTTTTTACTTCCGACTCCAACTCAGACTCCAGGTACCCAAAATTTCCTCCACAGCCCTGGCTAGGAGCCATTCAATGCGAAACAACCTGAATATTTGTTTACGTAGTGATATATCTTTCATATTATGATTACAACGCAATGGGTATTGGTATAAATGTCCACATTATTGTTTAAGATATAAAAGTTACTTTTATGCATACTATTGTTGACTGTAAGAAAGCTGGTCAGTCTGGAAAGGTAAAGTTTCAAACATAGGCCTATATAATGTATTAAACAAAAATGGAAATAGGCCAACACATATCGGTAATAATAAAAAGTGATTTGATATGAACAGGCCATGTGTAGAAAATGTGAAAAGGCTTCTGAAAATGGGCAGACCTTAATACTTTAGGTGGCTGTACATTTATAATATATATATAACTTTTATATAGGCCTATAATATAGAAACATCTTCCCCCCCCCCCGGTGCAAAGCTGCACTTAAATTAATGAAAAACTTTCCTTTGGTTCATATGCTTATGTAGCTGAGGGTAATAGTTTCAATTGCTATGATATGGCACACATACAAATATTGTTTGATTGTTCGCCAAAGCCCGAAATTTACCACGTTTTAAATCTCCAGCCCTATAACTGGTGTTGTATGTAAGTGTACATTAAGACGATTACACTTGTTTTACATTAGTTAGAGGTTAAACTCACGTATCGTCTTTTGTGTGTAAATGTCACCAGTAAAGCCATTCGTCGAACTTACGTTAAAATAAAGCACCTCCTCCAGCCTTAGACACATAAAGTAATTACAAGACAATATAGGTTACACCCAACGAGGTTTACTTTGTATGTTGGTAGGCCTACATAATAGGTATACCACATCATATGTTTCTGTAAGTGGTTAGGTTAAGAGAAGAGCAAATGTTTGTAAAGTTAGGTCTGCAGCAACAATTAAACAGAAATGGGAAGGGGGTCAACGAGAGTAATACCCTTCATAGAGCCCTGCAATATTTTTCCTATTATGATATGTAAAGATAAGAAAGGAAAAAAAATAATTGCAGCGTTTTCATAAAATATCAAGACCACAAGATCTGCAGAGGAAATAATTTTTATGTATTCTTCTCAACCCCTACCCCCCTCCAGGACGCCCATGTTTACTAAACGAGATTAATGATTTAAATCAAAACACAATATAAACTATAAACAAATGTGGTGGTTAGAAGGCTCACCATTTTACTAATGTAATAAATGTATCGTGTTTTTTTTTATGGAAGGGGGTGGGGGAGTCTGGACACTAGTTTCTGTCCACCAAGGCCATGATAGTCCACAGCATACCCCTTCACAGCCCCCTCCCCATTACAATCCGAACACGCACAAACACACCGAGCCCTAAACGCCCACTGGCCAATGAATGCTGGACAGAATGACCTGGCCTAGCCTTAGCTAGTCCGTCTGAATAAGAGTACTAAAGAAGAAAGCGAATCAGCTGAGACGGACCACTTTGCCTAGCACTGAGCAGCTCGTTTTTAGACTAATTTTTATTTTTAAAAAGTACTTCACAGTTGCTGTAGGAGGGGGGGGGGGGGGTCTTTAAATATTATTTTACCCTCATACCCTTGGCTATACTTTTATTTAATTAACTAACTTTCATAGTAATATCAATTCATTAAATAAAACATTTTAAGTATATAAGCTAGGTAAGTAAGGCTATTGGATTGGCCATATTATATTGTAAATATTGATATCATAAGTCCCTTGTCACTTGTCCTTTACATTACATTGCAATCATTGTATTAAAAACTCCCTGTTTATAAAGTTAGCAGCTAAATAAAAGACAAATATTGCAAATTGATGGTTATAGTTAGCCTATTGCCTCCTATAGTAAAAAAAAGTTATTTGAATAATACAACATTGTATGCAAAATGTCAAACCATAATTAAAATTATAACGATAATACAAAATACATGCAAATACGCGTATTTGGTTAGGCTAAAATAGTAAATAAAAGTCAAAGTCAGCCTACGTCCAACATCTAGTATCATCTACGTATTCGTAGTCTAAGTCGTATAGTATGTAGGCTAGTTTTATAGAATGAAACTAAAGGAAAAGGAATAACATTTAGAACTATGCAATTATGACTTTAGGCTAAACCACTTAATTAGCCTGCGCTTACACGAAGCAGTTAAAAGAAAAAAAGTCAGGAACACACTCATTTACATTTTGAGATGTCTCAACGAGCCTGAGTAGGCCAGAATCATTGACCAATTTCTTTTTTTTTTATCAAACCAAATAAATTATGTGAGTAATAAAAACGCACTATCAGATATTGTTTTCATAAAAATGCATTAGTATGAAATTTAGTAGCCAACAAGATTCTTTTGAAACAATATTTGCGAGTTTGAGTACTTTAAAAAAAATCCAGCTTGGTTTGGCCTCCTGATGACGCCATCTTGGTCTGCTTCTAACACCAACTGCTAGGTTCCCCCCTCACCGACAGGCAGCGCCTTGTCACACATCCATTTATAGATTTAAAAATAATTTATGTTATAAAGTCAACAGAAAAGCTTACCTTGGTGTCCATAAGTATTTGTTTAGTCCAATTATGAAATATAAACTAATATATCTTAGAAAGAAACAAAATAAACAACATAAAAACAATCCAAATCGCGAAAATTAAACAGCCAACAACGCCGGCGAGGTCACGTGACAGTCGATAACCGTCAGCATTATTTTCCTGAGCCAGTATTTTTAGCCAGCAACAACTGCCCAATCATGAGCAGCCTACTCTTTGACCTAAGTTTTCAAGTCTCGCCTGATTGGCTGACAGCGTTTGACGCTTCGCTACCCTCCGCGGAACGATCCAAGCAGAGAAGAGTAGGGACGAGTTGAAGAACAATGAATTTGTATTCGGGAAAGTTCACAGCCGCTTTGAAGAGATGTTTGGTTGGGTCTGCCTGCAAGAAACGAGGGCTGTGAGAAATTAATATTTAAGCACACCGAGATTTTATAAAGGCTTTGTTAGCTGCCATTTTTAGCCCTTAGGCCTACATAGAATTAAGGATATCTTTATTGTAACTGTTCTTTATTCTTTATATAACCTAGAACTTAAAATGAAAAATTATGTTCGTAGTAGTATTTAGTTGGCCTTTTCAAATTAATGTATGTAGCCTAAAGAATAAACTTTTATTAGCCTAGTAGCAATGGTGGTGCCTGAATGAAGGCTTTCTGTATTATATATATTAGGGCCCTAGCCTAATTATAATACAATTGTAGTTGTTGCCAATTCTCCCTTTTGAGGTTTAAAAAACGCATAGTGATAAAATTGATAAATCATATAGGCTATATTATATAGGCTATGGCCGAAAAGGCCTTTTAAAATAAAGAGGATTTGAAATGTCTTGTCAGTTTCATATTTTCTATAATAAATTACAGAGCCTTAATACTTTACACTTTCGCTCACATATAGGCCTACACACACCCTGTTTGTCTGGTGCATAAAATGGTGCATATGTCATCTGTCTGTCTCTCTCTCTTTCTCTCGCACTTATCTTGCTAAACGCACATTGTTCACCAAAAAAAACACTTAAAGTGGCTATGACCTCAATGATGTAGACCATAGGTTCTCAACCTTTTTCGGCTCACCGCCCCCTTTTACATTTTTTTTCCGCTCACCGCCCCCCAACTTAATTTTAGCGGAAACATTTGTTAATTAAAGGGAGATAATTAACCCTTTTCATTTGAGGTAATATTTCAATTTGTTTTTCTTTTATAAAAACTGAATGGCTTGCATTTATAACTTTGAAATGATATGATAGAACTGTAAAAATTATTTGAAAATTGTATAAATATTATATGACTAAAGAATTTATATGAATATTTTCAAACATTTTAATAACTATCCAGTTTGTATAATTACTACGTATCTATACCGCTCAGCTATTATGGTTACCTCTTTACAAAGAATTCAAACGCATTAAAGGACAACTCTTTAAAACGAGTAAAATTAGTAATATTAGCCGATGTTAAGGCGACAGTCCGGTGAACCAACCATAAGACGAGACAGCCGCTTAACATATTTGCCAAATACTGACCCCCCCCCCCTACTTCATCGAAAAGTCATTGCGATTCTTATTTGTTCAATAATATGTATGCCTACTGTTGGGGGATATCAGATATTTAGTAGCACTTGCGTTTACATAATATTTCATCCAAAAACTAATCGATTCAAATAGCCGAGTTGGTGAAATTATAGCAGGTACGTATGAACCGCCCACTTGCCCTTCATCGCCCCCCAATCGCCCCCGAGAATGTTATCGCCCCCCTAAAGCTTCTCATCGCCCCCTGGGGGGCGATATCGCCCCCGTTGAGAACCTATGATGTAGACTGTAGACTGTAGACAAACAATGCAGCGAATAATGTTAAAACAGCCTTTCCCAAATTTTTGATTTAGTGACCTACTTATGTGGAGATAGTAGATATCTATAGTTTTACGTCTTCTTCGTCGGGACCAAACAAACATTTGTATCGCCTATAGATCTAGACTATTCTAGACTCTACTTGCAGTTGTAACATGTAATTAATATGAATCTCTACACAAATTTTCACCTAGCCCAAGTCCTATATCAGGCTATAGTAGATCTACTTATACATTATTATGATGTTATTTAATATTCGAAGGCCGTATCTAAAATGTCCCCAAAAATGGTTCCAAATACATTGTTTATTGGTATTTCGCGAATAGAATGCATCTCAATAATATGAACTCGATTTAGAACTTTTCCCCTTCTTTTTCTTCTTTTTTTTTTCGCGACCCCGTAATAAAATTGTATTTTTCTAGTCCGGAACCGGGTCGCGCCAAGGTATTTGTGAAACTCTGATTTAAAAAAAAAAAGTAAATTATCTTGTATGTTGTCTCATCGTCATTTTGCTCATGAAATATTCAATGCAACCTCTTAAAATTAATTAACGTAACTGCGCGTTATATTTAAATGAGACACTGTAGATATATTACGCCAATTATAATTGTATGATAACTTTATGTTTGATTGCTGGTATCCCAATATAATAACATTTACAGCTCTCATAATATTAAATCTAAACGTCACATCCAGTATTTTATGTTTCTAAATGTCCTGTTTTTTGTTTTTGGTCCAAATATTGTTGTACGTGTAAACCCTAAGTCACAACTAAAGTTTTATAGGGATAGAATTGGACACAAAAAAAGTCATTTTTTAAAGAGCTTTTTAATTAACTACCGGTTTGTTGAAAGTTCACAATTTCTAAATATAATTGAGATCTTTCTGAGCGGGTGTGACCTGAGTTGAAAGTTCATAAGAAAATCCGGGAATATTGCAGAAAAACGGTGATATTGTTTGAGAATGATAGATATCTAAATCAGAAAATGAGAATGAACATACAATGAGAAAAAGAAAGAAACAAACACATATTTTAATTCTATTATGTATAGTGCCTTTGCAATCATGTGCCAAAAAGCACGTGATTTGTGTTTGCTTTGTGTAATGGTGTACAAGTAACAATGGCCGCTGTATTAATAAAGTTTCATATAGGCTCGAGCTTTTTTTAAATGATGTTTTGTGTTTTAAGTCTTATTGGGATTTAAGCTGTATTATGTATGTTAAATAAAATAGGATATTTTATTATTATCATAGACATAGATCATAGACGATGTGAGCCTATTAGTGACTTGACTAGATAGCCTATTCCCCAACACTATCACTTGACATCGTAGCTGCCCTACTTAGACATTAGCCTAGCCTAAGAAACTTTAAAAGTGTAGGCTTAGAAAGTGAAATTGAAAGTGTAAATAGGTCTAGCCGGTCCTAGCCTAATCACATTAATCAATTAATCTACAGTACTACTATTTACCTCCTTTTTTTAGTAGGATAGCCAATATTCATATGTGAATTTGGCATGATAAGAAACTTCACCATGTGCCATATTTGTTCCTCAATTTACAAATGACGTCACTAAAAAACTTAAGCTACGCCCATTGCGAACGCTCTATGCAAAATATCAATCAGGGTGGGAATCAATACATATTGCATGAGTTAAAACACAACTTAATGAGGTTTATGCAGAAGTCTTTTCCGGTCACGTGATCATTGTTAGACATACTTGATAAACAACGAATTGAATGAGATGGGCACTTACTGCGCTTCTGTTGGGTGCGCAAATTCTACCTCTAAATTATCATGTAAATAATCTAAAATCTTTTCATAGATTTCCTTTGAAAGATCAACAAATAGGTGTTGTTCTTTCATAATTGTATGTATATAATCATTGTTGCTTCCGTGAGCATCATTTATAATATCACAATATTCAAGGTTATGTGAAAAATTAAATTTTTTAATAAGCACAGGTGCCATTAAGATCAATGTAAAATCAGCCATTTTTGTTTTATTTTACATAGCATCACGTGATCGATTGTGCATAGACCTCATTGAATAAAAAAAAACTATAGGCCCTTCACTAAAAATGTTGAACTATAGTTTTTATTAGTTTTTTTTCCTAACATTTTCCTTACGTTTTCCATATGTTTTCCTTATGTTTTCCTTATGTTTTCCTTATGTTTTCCTTATGTTTATGAATCTACATTACTCACCGGTGCTTTTATTGTTACTTTGAAAAAACAGAAAAATGAAATTATAAAAAAGAAAAAGTAGATTTGATCGATCATGGAAGAATGATATCATCGTAAAATTATTGTGTTCAATCCAACATTTGGTATTAAAGTAACGGGTTACTTCTTATCTTTAGATGTAAATGCGGCATCCATCAATATCCCAAAACTTTATATTAAGCATCGGGTTAGTAACTTTTGTATTGACTTATATTTGTGTCTTTAATGTTTGTCCCCCCCCCAACATACAAACACAGAGATGCATTTTTTTTTCTTGGTACCGTCCAGTTATCCCTTTATACAAGAAGTGATTGGCGTATGGTAGAAAAGTTTGATTTATTTATAAAGTCTAAGTATTCATCAAGTTCAAAGCCATTGGTAGTAAACCCGGGGTGGAGGGGTTTTGTTTTTAAAATAATAATAATATAATAATCTGTAATTATGATTAGGTTTTCCTGTAAAGAGTGTTTTTTTATATTTTATATAATATAGGCCAAATTTTTTTTCTGTGGGCATTTTTTTTAAAAGTTATCTCTTAGACTACAGTGTAAATCTGTAGTAATGTAGTTTAATGTAGAAATCTAGAATATATTGTTTTCTTAAACTACCATCAAATAGTAGTAAAGGAAGCAAAACTAAAACGCTTGTTTTCGTCACAAAGCAAAAGATAAGGAGCCACTTGTCAAATATTTGTACATAGTAAAACGTGTAGAAGTGATATAAATTATTCGATACATATATTGACCATGTTTAAAACACTGGGTTATACTGAGAAATATGGAAAGATCAATGCGGTGTCGCTACTAGCGAACACATCCAAAATGCTGAAGTATATTTGTGTATAACAATTTCATACAATTTCATAATACACACCCTTGTCACACCTGAAGCGCAATGAGTTGTTTGTCACTCTTTGACTTGATATAGATATTTTTATGTAATGTACAATTATTCAAATATGGGCCCTATAACATTTGGTCCGTTGGGTTAATATATATCAGTAGACATTCAAATCAGTTTTCAAAAAGTGTTTCACGTTCATTTACTTATAATTAACACTTTGTATGAAGTAGAAAATGTTACTTCTAAATTCTAAAAGTAACTTTTAATCAATGGCTAAAATATATACGTGGGGATTTATGGGGCGGGAATACCCTATAAGTAAATGAGAAAAAAAATAAACATGCACGAAATAAAAACGAATTTAAGAAATACAATGCAAATACAAAATTGAATTGAAAAATACAAATAAAATGAAAGAGATAAGGTTGTTGTTGTTTATTCATACCGATGATAAGTTAAACTCTGTTTTATTTACCAACAAAAAGTGAAAATAGCCTTAACACACATCACACAACAATATAAGACAGTAAAAACCCGACAGTTTCACAAGACTAGCAGAAGAAATATAAAACATTACGGGAACAAATCGGGCATAGGCCTACATAATTATCGTTTGTATTTTTGAATGTCATTTATGTAGTCTAAAAAATTGTATAAGGTAAAGGGGAAAAAAACACAACAGAGATTAGCTTTTTGAAAAACAAAATATTGAAAAAGTTCGTGGCTTTCTGTTCAATCTCCTTCTCTTAATGACAAGTTTAGGACCAATTGAAATATAATACCATGAGTGAAATGGAAGGGTGAATATTGTTTAATGGTTCTTGTTTTTTAATCCACTAGTTGGCGATACGAAAATCTACACTGAATGAATGTATCAGATGTAAAGAAAATTAGAGATATAAGCATAATTAACTAAACAATGTGAAATGATAATAAGCCATTATTTGGTAAAGATACATCTCTCAAATTTAATTTAAAATTGAAACTCTTTACTGCCCGATAACTTTAAATGTAGGCCTACTATTAATTATAAATGCTAAAAACCTTTTAGATCTTCATCATAACGAAACTCTTTTTACAGTTTACTATACCAAATGCGCCATCTAATGGTAAGTTATCCAAGCTACTCTTCTTAAAACAAAAAAACACCATGCTGGCTCAGCGGTATCGCGTTCCGCTGATGTACCGAAGGTCGTGAGTCCGAATACCAGGGAAGGCTATTATACAGTGGTCACAGAAACTGGTGAACAGATTTCATCGGCCCTATGGATCAATATGTTCCGATGAACTTTTTTTCTTTTTTTCTTTCCAAACCCGTGGATTTTTAAAACTATATTTTGTTTTGTAGAAAATTTAATAATTATAGAGACAGATATACAGAATTAGATCTAATATAATTTTTAAATAGAGTTTGCATTCACATTATTACATCTTTACACTACTTTTTTATTGTAAAATTTCCATGTAGTGAGTATAATCTTATTTTATGGATATTTTTGTTGACTGTTTCCTAAATAAAAATTGGTTTCCCATGGTAGGCATACAGTTTTAGAATCAACTTGCGTGCTGGTTTTGATAAACCATCCACCGTGTCTAGCCACTGAAACAAGATAGCCCAGATAGACCCAACGAGACAATGAGGAGGACGTCCCGCACAACTCTCCCTCAATATAATCAAAGTGAAGCGGAAGTTACAAATGATATCAATATCGTTAGTTTTCAGAATAATGACACAATTTTCTAGAGAGTTTTTTTGTTCGGAAAGCGAGAATGACCAAGTAATATAATTTAATTAATCTAAAGTTTGGTAATAAGTTTCAACTATTGGATAATTATTAGCTATTTAAAAAAAAAGTTTCCTTATAGGAAAAAATTGTTTTGTGCAAGTTCAGAATTTGGCAGCTATGCCCTCCCCCTTTCCCCACCGGTCCACTATCACTACTCACCACTTTAACCTTGCACTATCCGCCCCATGCAGTGTGAATGGTTAGAAAAAAAAGTTACTAGTGGCTAAAAGAGAATAAAAACAGCTGTACAATCATTGTAAACAGTTATGACCAATGGTTTAAAAAACCTCGTTTTAAAAAAAAAACTCGTATCACCTCTTCAACTTCAACAAAAGATAAATGCCGTTCAAGTTTATCCCGTGGTTTGAGCTTTGACATGCAATTTGATGAGTTGTTTTTTTATAAGATGTTACGGTGTTAGTTTCCTGACCAGATCAGCTAACCCATTCCGTGTGCTTTTCTTATCGGGGGGGGGGGGGGGGGAGAAAATCAATTTGTATTTTCCATTTCAGTTGATTTTTCATTGGATTTTTAAAAAAATGTGTTTTTATCTCTAGGTCTACGTATTTTTTTTAACAATATTCAATGATTATTGTGCTGTATTTCTAATCTAAATAAGAATTTCTCGATATCTGTGTTATCTGCATTGCAATTTTCTCTATAGCCTTCTTCTGTTTCTATATTTACTGATTTTATTGAGTGTGTCACACTTGAAATTAGCCTAAAACCTATTTGGTTTTATGTTTGTTCAATTATTTTTTTAAATAATGTGTGACTTTCAGAACATACTCTAGGTCTATATAGAATACTTAATTAATGGAACACTATAAAGAGCTCGGGACAGTGCCATCGAGTTAGCCTGGCTGTCCTATATAATATACGACTATAAGGACTAGTTAACTAGGTTAAAGCCTTGGGCCTCCAAATCCTGGGCGCCTACGGTAGGCCTAAAGTTAAAAATAAAATTGGTGGAAAATAAACATTAATAAAGTTTGTTTAGCATTTTTTACGGGCACTGACAAAGAATTCGGCCACAGCACCGAAACTCCGTTGTATTACTTTTAGGCCTTGTGAATTGTGAATTCAGGGTTTGAGCAGACTCTCTATTTTATTATCTACGGTCACCATTTTGTGACATTTACATTTGTGCGATCCTCATTTTGTTGTTTAACGCGCATACATTGTTTGAAGGCATTTTCAACAACAAATCTGTAGCTAATATTTACATTTTGTATGCAGTATTTTAATGATGCCAAATTGTGTTTAATAATAAGACATCATTTCCTTAAGTATGTATGGTATCATTATTACTACTTCTGTCATTATTATATTCTTTGATGTTTTTTGTATTTTTTTTCAATCACAACCTTCTTTCTGGTTTCTTATTAATCGGTAATCAATTGTGAGTGGGGCATATCACAAGTGGTATATCATAGGGCATAGGGCCTTAGTGCGGTTAAGTCTAGTGCTTACACAAACTCAGAGTCTGGATTCACCATCGACCATTGCAAAACATTTCTATGTGGAGATATATGTTCTAGGTATCTATGTGGAGATATATGTTCTAGGTATCTATGTGGAGATATATGTTCTAGGTATCTATGTGGAGATATATGTTCTAGGTATCTATGTGGAGATATATGTTCTAGGTATCTATGTTGAGATATATGTTCTAGGTATCTATGTGGAGATATATGTTCTAGGTATCTTCCCTCACCCTAACTCTCTCACACATACATTAATGTAAAGTACCGTAGTGTAGCATCTTTCACCAGTTTCTGTAGCCACGGAACACTGGGAATTGTGTGGAATGCACAATGCCCAGCCGCCTTTACTTTACCCCCAAACTAATGCCAGGCAGACATCAGAGCTGTGTAGACTCGAGGACACCCTCAATCAAGGATCAAATCCTAGCCTTCACCAGGATTCGTATCACAGAACCTTCGGTATGCCAGGCAAACGCGCTGCCGCTCGGTCACCGCGCACATACACCACAACACACACATAATGAATAATTTACGCTTGCGGCCCGCACTTATAGGTGATATTTCCACCGCCCAAAACACCCACCTTCCCAACCCAGCCTTATATATTTATATCGAGTCACAATCTCCAAAGTGTAAGCCTACGCCCTATGCCCCTATGCCCCGTTATTCCACCCCCCTCCTCCTCAACAAACAGCTTTACTAAATGCAGCAATTCACTGATACTGCTAATTAAAAAAGACACGCGATGTTGTCATGGTTACACAGATAAACAAAAAGGAAGAAAGCTATAACACTAGCAGATAGATCTAGGTCTACAACATGTCGTGTGTATAAAGCTACAAGGGTTTAGATTTGTTCCTTACAAACACAAGTGGCATAATATATTTATGTATATTTAGGCTTTTCCCCTATTTCTAATTTCCCCATCTCTAATTATTCATTGTCTACAAAAAGCGCGCTCTCGCAGTATTACTGACTTGCGTTCCCCCCCCCCCCCCCAACCTCACTCTCCTCTCTCTCTCTCTCTCTCTCTCTCTCTCGTGATCTCGTGGCAAATTTTCAACGCGAGCTAAGTCTTGACTACGAATGACAGTAGATTCCTGTCAAGTTGTACCATCTGTCGACTTCTTATATCCTCCCCCTCCTCTTTCACCCCACCCCACCTGTCAGACCAGCGTGACGTTGCTAGGCAACAGCGCCATAGCCCGACATTTCCAGTCATCACTACGCCGCACAGCAAACGCATGCGGGTGCGTGTTTGCCTCGTTTTGAGGGAGAGGAGAGGGGAAAAAAATACAACAACAGCGAAACAGGCCAAGGCGAGAAGGAAGACTAGTGTGTTGCGGTCAAATAGGACTTCGACACCCAACCTCTCCCCTCCCTCTTCGCTCCTTTCTCTACATTTACACATACGTGTTTTCTGCATACATTTAAATGCAAATGTATATAATTATAATGCAAAGCACTCTGCTATGCTTGATAAGCCGATGTGCTGCGAAAGTTGGTTAAAAAACTAACTAAATTTAACTTTAGCAGACAGCTTGAAAATTTAAAAAAGCCTTCCTGCACAAATAAATTGCTTCCCCGGTTTTAGAGGCGGGGCTATCTAGGCGTTCACGAGAGGCCGCGCAACACTTCGCGATGATTGATCCAATTAAAGCGGTAAGGGATCAAGTGGGCGGGCCTGCGTTATTATAGTCTGTTCCAACTAAACAGTTAAAACATTTTTAGACATTTCACAACGTTTCTACTATAAGAAGAGATTTACAATAAAAAAAAACAACTACGAGTTTCTTTTAAAGTTGAAGCATTACTATGCTGATAAATAAAAAAGAAAACATATATTCGTCTTAAAATAGAAACATTGGGCTGTGATGTTGACGACATGTTTAATAACCTTAGCCGTAGTGTGTAGTCCAGTAGACACAGCGAAAAAAAAAAGTGGCCTGGCCTGTATACTACGACTACGCGGTATTAATCTTTTTTATTTCTGCTGTTCGTAGATTAAAGTATTTTAAAAAAGCTTTTGACAAAACATTTTATAAACATTTTCACAAACCTGTTTTTTTCTTCTGGAAAATAATTATGAAAATGGGCCTACAATATTTATTTTTTAAAATCACTTCTCTACGAACGAGCTCGCCCCTCGATAGAGCCTCAAACTTTTTGTTATCCAAAAATTTATAGAAGCCACGGAAAAAAAGAAAACAAACACAGCGTATTTTTTTCTTAAATTATTCTTTTTCTTCTTGACTCGCTTAAAAAAGATTTTTTGACTCTAAAGAATGCCTTCAACGGAGGGGACTGTTACATTGTCTTTGAACATGTCTTAGTCTTAGACTAGTCTTAGTGAAGGGTGTTAAAAAGATGTCAGCTGCCTATTTCCAGGGTAAATGCGGGCGGGATACGTGGGGAAAGGGGGGGGGGGTCGTCATTCAATTTTTTTATAGAAACATATAGGCTGATATAGGCCTACTTACTTCAGACGGAACATATAGCCTGATATAGGCCTACTTACTTCAGACGGAACATATAGCCTGATATAGGCCTACTTACCTCAGACGGAACATATAGCCTGATATAGGCCTACTTACTTCAGACGGAACATATAGCCTGATATAGGCCTACTTACTTCAGACGGAACATATAGCCTGATATAGGCCTACTTACTTCAGACGGAACATATAGCCTGATATAGGCCTACTTACTTCAGACGGAACATATAGCCTGATATAGGCCTACTTACTTCAGACGGAACATATAGCCTGATATAGACCTACTTACTTCAGACGGATAGATAAATAGACAGATAGAACTACATAGACACAGAAAGTCTATATAGAGAAATAGAAAGATAGAGATAGAAAAAGGGAAAGCAACATGTAGACTATAGCCTATGTAGATAAAAAAAATTGAGTAGGTAGGTAGGTGGGTGGGTAGAAAGATATACAGAGAGACAGACTAATAAAGTTAAACAGATAGACAGACTAATAAAGTTAAACAGATAGACAGACTAATAAAGTTAAACAGATAGACAGACTAATAAAGTTAAACAGATAGACAGACTAATAAAGTTAAACAGATAGACAGACTAATAAAGTTAAACAGATAGACAGACTAATAAAGTTAAACAGATAGACAGACTAATAAAGTTAAACAGATAGACAGAGAGAAACATTTTAGATACGGGGGGGGGGGTTGAGACAAAGTTTCTAGGGTGGTCTTAGAAAAGGGTGAGATCAACTATTATACTATTAACGGGTAGGCTATTATACGTATTGTAGCCTTCTTTCTTTATCAGGGGCAGACAAGTGCAGTATGTCTGTTTGTCCGTGCTGACACCCTCCACAGGGCCATGATAAGTATCCAAAGTGCAAGAACATGACCCCTGAGGCAGACATACTTGAGTTGAATGTGTGAGCCATATAAAACTATTCTATTGGTAGCTAGATGGCTTTCACCACCAAACATCATGTATTCTATTCATGGCTATATGGCTTTCAGCAGCAAACATCATATATTCTATTGATGGCTAGATGGCTTTCACCACCAAACATCATATATTTCTATTCTATTGGTAGCTAGATGGCTTTCACCACCAAACATCATGTATTCTATTCATGGCTATATGGCTTTCAGCAGCAAACATCATATATTCTATTGATGGCTAGATGGCTTTCACCACCAAACATCATGTATTCTATTCATGGCTATATGGCTTTCAGCAGCAAACATCATATATTCTATTGATGGCTAGATGGCTTTCACCACCAAACATCATATATTTCTATTCTATTGGTAGCTAGATGGCTTTCACCACCAAACATCATGTATTCTATTCATGGCTATATGGCTTTCAGCAGCAAACATCATATATTCTATTGATGGCTAGATGGCTTTCACCACCAAACATCATGTATTCTATTCATGGCTATATGGCTTTCAGCAGCAAACATCATATATTCTATTGATGGCTAGATGGCTTTCACTACCAAACATAATCTATTCTATTCATGGCTAGATGGCTTTCACCACCAAACATCATATATTTCTATTCTATTGGTGGCTGGATGGCTTTTACCACCAAATGTCATCTATTCTATTGGTGGCTGGATGGCTTTCACCACCAAACGTCATCTATTCTATTGGTGGCTGGATGGCTTTCACCACCAAACATCATGAATTTTATTGGTGGCTAGATGGCTTTCACCACAAAACATCATCTATTCCAGGGATCAACAACCTAAGGCACGCGTGCCAAACTTGGCACGCAGAGCAATTTTCAATGGCACTCGAGAGACCTCCAAGAAGTGTTTTATTGATATAAAAACAACACCATTTTTTGTTGCTGATTGATGAAAATTGACTGTTGAAGCCGATGTTTCTTAATGACATAGCGACACATTTCAGTGAGTTGAATTTGCATTTACAAGGACCACTGGCATTGATTTGCATTGAAACAGGACATATATTACAGTGAAATCAATTTTAAAATATTTAACTACATGTACATTACATCCCTATAGTTAAGGGATACATTAAGATATAGTTGGACTTTTTCAGAAGTACAGCGAAGCACTCAAATCGGAGTTTTCTAATCAAAGGCAATACTTTCAAATCGATGGACTCATTTTTTCAAACCACATCAAGCCTAACTGGTTTTATCTTACTACAACCTTCTTAGATGTAGATCTTTTATTAAGTGAAGAAATATTGGCGATTTTAAAAAGCAGCAAGTTGAATTTTAAACATTAAAAAAATGGGCATCCAAATGTGCCCATTTGCGAAATAAATCTGGAATGAAGCTGCTGAGGTAAGTCATCTGTTATTCTCAACTGCTAGGCATTCGCACTTTTATTTCAAGCTTTTGATTCAACTTACACTTGTGAACAGATTTTATTGCACATGAAAGCTGTTAAAAACTTTTTTTAAAAATCACCTACACGACCGCTCCTTAATTTGAAACAGACTAGATCTAATTACATTTAAAAGAGTTTTGATGCTCATCTTCTTTAATTAAACATAAATTTAAGTAATTCTAAAAAAAAATTATTTATATTATTAATTTAATAAATAGGCCTATATGAGACTTATGTCATTTCTGTAATTATTAATGAAAAAGATAAAATCCATGGACAAACAATTAATGCAGGGAATGTTTGTTTACAGCTGTTTAACGTAAATTATTTTAACCCTTTAATAATTAAATTTTGTAATGCATAGCATATTGTTAAAATAATAATCAGTCAATAATATTTGTTATACAACAAAACATAACTTGTTTAGCATCACTATTAAATCAAATGTGGCAACGTTTTTTAATTAAAAGAAGATAATTAACCTTATTTTTTTCGTTAATGTTTCTTATATAATTCTTTTTTTTCTTTTATAAAAGAATAAATGGCTAGCATTTTATAACTTTGAAATGATCGAACTGTAAAAAGAATTTGAAAATTATATAAATATTATATAACTAAAGAATGTATAAGTATATTTGTAAACATTACATGAACTACCCAGTTTGTATAATTATTAAGTATCTATTCCGCTCAATGCTGCAAGTACATCTTAGTTTAAAAATAAAAGTAACATTGTCAAGTGTTAGATCCTCATCTTGACTAACAAATGATAGTGTGTAGACAATAATTACCACAAATGTGAAAGTTTAAAATAAAATACCATATTTGATATAAATGCACATAAAAAGGATGATAATCACAACTACATTAATTTTGTATCAAATATAAAACGCTTTAACGATTATCTCTATAAATAATATCCTTTGATTTTGGCCTTGGTTTTGCTACGGAGTTAAATTAATGTCCTATAAAAATAATTTTAAGAGAAAAAAATCTAATTTGGAGGTTCTCAAAATGTCAAATGCTAATAGAGAATTAGATCTACTTGTTAAGATCACGAAGAGGAAATCAACGTTAGAAACCACATAATGAGAAAAAATCGAAAACGTCTTAATAACTGGAAAGCTGGAGAGAAAGAGATGTAGAGGAAGACAGAGAAGGAAGATATTAGATTTTTATTAGGTTTTTTAATTCAATTTTTCGTAAAGCATTATTTATTGTTATAGCCACTTAGATTTTATCCAGAACAATCTCTGTGTAGGATCATAATTTGAAGGGACGTTTAAACTCGCTGATTATGTGCGAGTATTCGCGCCACACCCTAAAGTTTCCCAGTAGAGGGCAAGTCCACAGCAGTGCCACGTTTTATCTGCAAATGGAATGCTTGAGACTTTTTTTACGTCTATATTAATGTCGTAATAAATTTTTTCATACAGCACTTCAGTTAATAGTCCTTAGAATAATCATAATTTTGAAATTCTTTTTTTCCTTCCGTCGGTACGTTTGACGTTTTCATATTTTGCATTTCAAAAATCAGTTTTGACTTTTTAAACTGATCTACTCAATGATGTAGAATCTAATATTTTAATATCTAATGTGTTACAGAGGCTTCTGCTATTAATTAAACTGGGGACCGGGAAGTTGTTTCAGGAGGGAGGGCTGTGATAGGATCAGGTCTATTTCCACAAAGAAAAATGTTTCCAGAAATAATATGAACGATAAACAAGGCCTAAGACTTACACATTTTTTTTAAACAATTTTAGCTTCACTCAAACATGAGGAGGCTTACCGAAGTCAATGTTTTTAGTTTTCAAGGTCCGCACAATGCTCTAGTGACTAGTGTAATTTACAAATATATAAGATTTATTCCATGTATTTCTGCTGGAAATCTTTGAACATTGTCCGTGAATTCCATCAACCTTGCACTGCAAGGCAAGGATATCAAAGTGTTCAGTTGTCTTGAAAAAAAGTAAACGTTTAAAAATGAAGCTCGAACTATGGCATGTAAGGATTGAGAATAAGAAATTTACTTCATTTCCACAACTAAAGACTTAGACTATATAGATGGAAATTTAGCTTAGGCCCTAACGCCAATGAGTGAGACGATGATACAACGTGTGTCACTTCTTGGCGAAGATATTTCTCGGTGCTTTCATGACCTACAAGAATTGGACAAATATTAACGATGTATCAACAATTCATCGTAATCCCCCTTAGTGATCTGCCTTCAGAGGACAATGCAATTTAAGTACAATTATTGATAAATTTGATAAATGATGGGGGGTGTAAAAACATTGCCGCCAAATGCTCATGAAATTGTGCTTTAGTGATTTTTGAAAATCCAAAAGACACATCCCTAATCCACTGTTGCAAGGAGTACTGATTCTATCTGCAACCACCTACAACGGCTATCAAAAGAAAATAATTCAGCAACATATTTAAAGTTACAAACGTCATGAGAGTTGCCCTGTGAGAACAGAGCCAAACATTGAAGAACCATTTGGGGCAAATCAAATCATAGAAGAACATATTGGGGCAAATCAAATGCATCCATCGCATTTGAAATTTGAATTGAGATTTGATAACTAAAATGTTTCGTTTTTTTTTTAAAAATGTGTTTTAATTAAGAGTATTTTACTGGCCAGTGTGTAATATTATTGTTAGACAATTTGTATGGTAAATTGCCAAAGGCACCATGATTCGTACACATTTTCTAAGGGACCACCAGGAAATATTTCTTTAAATTAGAACATCTGTTCTTTACGGAAGATTATTGTCTTTATCTGTGGTTTTGGACCGAGTCGTACATTTTGAAAATGGTTTTAAATGTTTAAATGATGTTAGGATGTTGCTTTTCATGGTTTGTTCCTTGCCTCTGTTACGTCCACAATCCCCTTGTGGCCAGAGCTGTGTAGATCTTGCTGATAATTCTCGTTAGTCCTAGGGGAGACTTTAATTATTAGTATTTATGTTTCAGTATTACACGAACTCTTCTTATAGTCCTGGGCACAAATTCAGTATTTGTATTCCAACATTTCCTTTCTTGTACATTAGAGTAGTAGATCAATCTTATTGTAATGTATACAACACAATATAATAGGAACTTGACAAGGAAGCTTCAGTGTAACTGTTGTTGATAGTTTATTTCAGGTGGTATGTTCAATATATACAATATATCTATTATGTACAGTTAGAATAAAATAGTGCAAACACAAACGTTCTCAAAGGAACATATTTTGAAACTCTCTGTCTTTCAGACAAAACAACTCATTAAATACTATCCGAGTGGTGCAAGGGATAGACCCATTACCAGTAGGGGTGAAAATCATGGTATCATTACAAAACTCATAACAAAAACGATAGGAACTTCCCCTATTAAATAATGAGTCGTTCCCAGACTCTGAGAATTTGAGATCAACACAGAATCCCAGCATTACCTAGAACCTTTCCTTTTCCTACTAAACGTCCTAATATTGTGTGTAGTAAGAAAAGAGAGAGAGAGGAATAAACATTGCGTGTTCCAATTCTTGGAAAAACAATATACATGACACGCCCCCACCCAATGAAAGAAATAATGTACCATAATTACCCAAGTAATACTCAACATGGTACATTTTTCGTACTTAACACTATCGTTTTAACAACCATCAATCAATGGAAGATTATAAGACAATTTAAGCTAACATGGCTCACTGGCACAACTAAATTATAAAAAGTGTCACTACCCAATGGTAATTGTGATTATAACGTGATGGACAAATATTTCCCCGTTAATATTAATATTAACTAATGTCTCAACAAGTACAAATAATTCAAAAATATTCTAGTCATTCTTATTTTAACTATGTACAGTTGTGTGGATTTCCACCAAAAATTTGCAAAAAGTTTTAATCTATTTAAACAAATATAACATTGCTCAAGCTCTGTCAATTTTCAACAGTTTACTTCTAATATACCAACCAAAAGATAAGTAATACATAACTCGAATCAAACTATAGGTTACTTCCCCTTTAAATTACAGTGTCAACTTGACATTAACAGGGTTCATACCTAAGATGATGATACTTCCCCTTTTCTCAAATATGAGGGAGAAAATACGCTCTAGTTACGATTACTACAGTAATCTCAATATTAAAATGTAATCCACTATTATGCGTTTTTGGCAAATTTGAAAGTTTAATATAAAAGATTGTTCAGGGTTGAATGAGTGCACACCTTTAGGTACCTTTGTTTCCCTCCATTCCTGGATATATGGAATATATAACAACCTATATACAACATAGTGAATATCCACTAGTTTTTCCCATTCTATTGCCATGATATAACAATTTAGCAATAGATTTCCAATATTATCTATTAATTTATACCAATTGATATTACATCTCTTTCTAAGATAAAAATTGTACATATTATTATTTAGTTCCATTCATTAACTAAAATAAAACAAGATAATAAATCAACTAGCTCAAAGTTTTCCCACTTAATTGCATGTGATGACAATTACTTTTATCCATCCATATCAAGTAAATACGTGCATATTATATATTTATTGCATCATGCATCAACATTTAAATGGAATTTCTTTTCCATAATCAAATGAATTTAAAATATATCAGAACATCAATATTATACATGATTATAAGAATTATTAATACTTTCAAAAGACTTGACTTCTGTATGATACAAGTATTCTATAGGTATTCCATAATCAAAATTCAAACGAATGATAGGTTATCATGACACATTCTTAATGAATAAATGAGATGATCTGAAAAAGAAGTATGGGGTTATTCAGTCAATCATGTAGCACCCGAGATAGAGTATCAGCTATGACCTTGTCTCTATCTTGTCGATGATACGGGGAATGGGATACCAGTCAGTCTTTGTCAAATTACTTAATTTCCCAAGGTCTCTATACAACCGCAGTGTGTGGTCGGCTTTTGGTACCATCACACAGGGTGTAGACCATTTGCTATCACATTTTTCTCCTATGTCATCTTCTAACATATACTTTACATTTAATTTAATATGCTCAGGTCTGATGGGGTCAAATGGATGCTGTTTAATAGACCTGGCACCCTCGGTTAACACTACATCGTGCTCTATGACATGTGTCCTACTGGGAACATTTGTAAACATTGACTTATTTTCATGTACCAGCTCAATAATCTTCTCCTTATCTTCTACCGGAAGATGTTCTAGCCTTGTATCTAAACTCTTAAGGGCATCTGTATTATTAAGTTTACTTTCTGCAAACTTATATTCTATCCTAGATAAATCCGTCGGGACTCTAGCTAATGAAATCATGGGGACCTCCCGTGGTTTACTCTTTTCCCTGGAAACATAGGGCTTAAGCAAATTAATATGGCATACCCTCTGCTTTTGTCTCCGGTCAGGAGTCTTTATCAAATAATTGACCTCGCCAAGCTTTGACTCTATCTCATAGGGTCCACTAAACTTTGCACTTAAAGGCTGATTTTGCAAAGGTAGAAACACAAGAACTTTGTCACCTGGTGCAAAAGTTCTAGCTGTAGCTTTACGGTCGTAGTTCTGTCTCATACGCTCCTGCATCTGTGGAAAATGAATCTTCACATGGTTAAAAGCATGATAAAGCCTATTTTTAAATTTATCTACATATGACAAAAGTCCAATCGGTTCACTGTCCGTTAGCCAAGTTTCATGTAGAAGTTTCAACGGACCTCTGACTGAGTGTCCATACACAAGTTCGAATGGGCTAAACCCCAGGGATTCCTGAGTGGCCTCCCTTGCAGCGAACAGTACATAAGGCACACCCTTATCCCAGTCTTTCTCGTTTTCATAACAGTACTTTTTAAGCATCGATTTTAATGTCTGATGAAACCTTTCCAGAGCTCCCTGGCTCTCAGGATGATAGGCACTTGATAGCCTATGGCTTATCCCTAATTGTTCCATGACTTGTTTGAAAATGTTCGAAGTAAAGTTAGTCCCCTGGTCGGACTGTACTGTCTTCGGTAGGCCATAACGTGTGAAGAAATTTGTCAGGGCGTCTACCACCTTCACTGTTGTTATGTTCCGCAACGGAATGGCTTCCGGGAAGCGAGTGGATGAACACATGACTGTGAGCAGGTATTGAAAACCGGCTTTTGTTTTCGGCAACGGGCCCACGCAATCAATGAGTATATGACTGAATGGTTCGTCGAACGCTGGTATCGGCTGGAGTGGAGCGACAGGAATTCGTTGGTTAGGACGTCCTACCATTTGGCATACGTGGCAAGTCTTGCAGTATTGTTCGACATCTCTTCTCAGTCCTGGCCAGTAAAAGTAAGGGAGGATACGGTGGTGCGTTTTTCGGACTCCCATGTGACCAGCGAAAGGAAGATCATGCGCCATACGCAGTATATCTTGACAATAGCACTTAGGTATTACAATCTGGTGAATACTGTCCCACTCGTTTGTACCTGAGTTGAGCGGTTTCGACTTTCTCATCAACACTTCATCTTTCATGTAGAAACATTCCGCCATTGCATCTGCAGTCTTTTCATCAACAGCTTTCATTCTGAGTTGCATTATTACTTCGTCATTCAATTGTTCTTTCACCAATTTCTGCTTTGGTGACAAAATGTTATCGTTCTCTGTTGCATCACCAGTTGTTAGTTCAGCAAAGAACGTAGCACTTAAATCGATGTCAGGTGTTTCAGTTATCACTGTTTCATTCGCATGTGTGTCTTCAGAACAGACAAACACATCTTTCGTTGCACTACACGGCGTAGCAGGAGTCTTTACCGACTTCTTTTTCTGCATTGCTCTTGTCAGTGCACATGTTGGGCGTTCATTGGCAGGACGTAGGTTTTTGTCCTCCGCCATCTTTGTCTCCAACACTTTAACCATGGGCTCGACAGTGACTCTGCCGCCCATAATGTCATTTCCTAATATCATGGAAACGCCTTTGACGGGTAGTGCGCGCCACACTCCCACTACGATGTTACCTGTAAAAATATCCGACTCGAGTTTTATTCTGTGCAGTGGAGCTTCCACAGCCTCCATACTAGCACCTCTCAGCACAACAGACTCACCGGTACTGGTGGCATCCGTTAACGGCACACTGCCCTCCAGGATCACGCTGACAGCAGAACCCGTGTCACGTAATATCTGTATTTTCTTCTTGCTGAGTACATCGACTTCTGTCGACACTGTCCCCTCGTAGACAAAGGGTCGAAAATCGGATAGGTCGTCCTCTTCCGGGACTTCAGGTACCATCTGTTCCTCGCGGCCTTCTGAAAGCATAATAGATTGAGTACAGCTATTCTCTTTTACCTTAGATAGACTGTTCTCAAAAACCATCGACTCCACAACTATGGGCGATGCCGGCCGCATTTCTTTTGAGTTTCTTGACCCTGTGTTGCACACTTCTTCTGTCTGCTTGCTATCTTTCTGCACTCTGGCACAGTGTAGAATAGCACCTTGCTTCTTGGTAAGGATCCAACAATCTTTCTTCATGTGGCCCTCTTTCTTGCAATTGAAACATACCACCTTTGCTTTATTTACATCTGTCTGCTTCCTGAAATGAACTAAGTTACTATTATTATTTACACCACTGTTCTTATTATTGTTTTCACTTGTCTCTTTTGGTTTACTAGCCTCCTTGGGCTCTGGTTTGTGCACTTTGGGTTTGTCAGCATAATATGGCTTTATGCTGGCGTGAATTATGGCATAGTTATCTGCCAATCTAGCAGCTTCATGCACATCTTCAACCCCTCGGTCTGAGATGTGAGTTTTAATATCCACTCGAATACAATCATTGAATTCCTCAAACAATATTAGGTTCTTGAGTTTATCAAACTCACTTACATTCTGTGACCTTAGCCACTGTTCTAACATTTTCTCCTTTTGTCTCAAAAAGTCTACATGAGTTTGATCATATGCCTTCTTTCTGTCTCTAAATAGCTTTCTATATTTTTCTGGTGTCAGGGAATAACTTTTTAGCACCCTATCTTTGATTACTTCATAGTCATTTATTTCCTCGGGTGTTAAACTCAACACTACGTCCAATGCTTTTCCTTTGTTGAGAGTTGACCTTAACAATAAAGCCATCTTATCATCAGGGAACTGATAATCTACAGCTATCCTCTCAAAAAGCAAAAAGAAATCTTGAACATCTTCTTCTCTGAATATAGGCAAGTGTTGCTTCATTGCGCTAATATCCATACCATTGCTGTCCCTACGATGGTCAGGTCTGTTCATGCGTGCCATCTCTATCCTTTCTCTGCTTTCAATCCTAATTCTTTCATTTTCCCTTTCAGTTTCTATCCTAATTCTTTCATTTTCCCTTTCAGTTTCTATCCTAATTCTTTCATTTTCTATCCTAATTCTTTCCAATTCCATTCTCTTCATAGCTAATTGGAATTTTAGGTTTTCACTCAACCCTTCATCTTCATCATTGTTTGATGATCTAGATGACATATTTCTTACCTCGTCTCCGTGGGCAATTACCTCGCCCCCACTGGGAGCTACATAACCTTCATTGATATCGTTCTGTCCCACTTCAACTACACTACCAGTGTTCATGGCATTCTGCCCGTTCAAACATGTCATAATTTCTTTGGTCAAACGATTACGATTAGGTCTTGCCTGTCCTGCCTCAATCCCAAAGGACTCAGCTAATTCTTTTAATTCAGCAAATGACATGGCATTAAGTTCCTCACTTGATATATTCGAAGCCATAGTGTAGCGTTCAAAATATTTGTGATAGTAGAGTAGTATATATTGTATAATAAAATATAAAGTTCCAACTTACGATTTGTCCAGAAATTTGCACAATATAATATTAAACACTTCGTGGAATCTTCACACTTCCCAAGGAATAAAAACGCAAACCAGTTCTCTCCTCTTTTTAAAAAGAATAGTTTCACAGTCCTGAAAACGAAACACAAATATGCCGCTCTCAGTACTACTAATGTCACAAAATATTTATAGGTCAGGAAAAAATATAACTCAAATTTTCCAGACGAGATCAACAAATTTTTTCCAATCCTAGATCAAGAAAAGTAGAACTCAAATCTACCGAACGAGACTACCAAATCTTGTCAATCCTAGGTCAGGAAAAGTAGAACTCAAATATACCGGGCGAGACCACCAAATTTTGTTACGTCCACAATCCCCTTGTGGCCAGAGCTGTGTAGATCTTGCTGATAATTCTCGTTAGTCCTAGGGGAGACTTTAATTATTAGTATTTATGTTTCAGTATTACACGAACTCTTCTTATAGTCCTGGGCACAAATTCAGTATTTGTATTCCAACATTTCCTTTCTTGTACATTAGAGTAGTAGATCAATCTTATTGTAATGTATACAACACAATATAATAGGAACTTGACAAGGAAGCTTCAGTGTAACTGTTGTTGATAGTTTATTTCAGGTGGTATGTTCAATATATACAATATATCTATTATGTACAGTTAGAATAAAATAGTGCAAACACAAACGTTCTCAAAGGAACATATTTTGAAACTCTCTGTCTTTCAGACAAAACAACTCATTAAATACTATCCGAGTGGTGCAAGGGATAGACCCATTACCAGTAGGGGTGAAAATCATGGTATCATTACAAAACTCATAACAAAAACGATAGGAACTTCCCCTATTAAATAATGAGTCGTTCCCAGACTCTGAGAATTTGAGATCAACACAGAATCCCAGCATTACCTAGAACCTTTCCTTTTCCTACTAAACGTCCTAATATTGTGTGTAGTAAGAAAAGAGAGAGAGAGGAATAAACATTGCGTGTTCCAATTCTTGGAAAAACAATATACATGACACCTCGAAGCCACACGATGAAAAAAAAATTATATGATTATATGTATTTATTCACCCAAATGAAATTAAAATAATATTTATGCCATTATGTCTTTCTGAAAATTGTAATCAATTTTAATTGTGTTGTTCTTCTAAGTTTCATACTTTATTTATTACTACTTAAGTTTCATGCTTTATTTATTACTACTAAGCTTACTTTTGATCCACCTATGGATCAGCTCAGTCCAACGGGTACTTTACTAAGCTTACTTTTGTCTACGTTGAATAAAGTGGTGGCATCAAACTGAATTCGACATTTTTATATATTTTTTTTAAATATGTCTCGAACGAAATCTTTTAATAGTGTGCTTTAAAAAACAAGAAACCGGAAGTTATAAGCAAGAAAATAACTTCCGCTTTTTTGTGTTTTCTTGAAATGTTTTTTCTGGATTCAAAAATAAAAGTACATTGCACTAAATTTAGTCGACATCTGGATCATGGATGAATTAAACTGAAGTAAACTTCCAACTATTGGAAACATTCCCAACTCATTTAGACTTGATTTCCAACAGCATGTCGCCATACTTGCTGAACCAATGCGGACAGATGTTTGTAAATACTTACACTAAAATCAAATCACTACAATCAAATTGATACATTGAATCATTGATCAATATGAGAAGGAAGACTTGGTAAGTGCTCAACAAATTATTTCTTTAAAATATCAGGTTTATCTTGTATAAGGTTTAGGATATATGCGGGCGTATGCCTACTACTCTTATAGGCCCTTCTACGTAGCCTATAATATATATAGGGTCTATAATCTTTTTTTATCTAAGGCCTACATGACAAAGCCGTTCCTTTTATATAGATCTAGACTCTAGACTATTATTGCGTCCTAAGCGTATCCGTGGTAGGCTATATTATGGTCGTAAGCCTGCGGGGTTAAATGTTTAATTATAGCTTTGCATTTTTATAATGCTTTTTAATGGTTCTAAAGCTATTGGTTGTCTTGACCTGTTCAAGAAAGAACCCCGGTGCGTGAATTCGTGGCGCCGCCGTTCTGGCGCTGGACGTTTTGGCGCCGAATAATTGGTATCTAGCGGCGTGTATTTTTTTTTTTTTTTTTTTTTTTTTTTTATTTTTTTTTATTTTTTTTTTTTTTTAAATTTGTTAAATTAGTTTGGGAACTACTGTTAGAGGAAAAACAAACTTCACGCCCATATTGACTATAAATATAATAACTGCACGTGTATCTTTGTGACTACACCATTAAGATAACTTTACATTTAGATAACTGGATATTTAGATAACTGGAGATTTAGATAACTAGACATTTAGATAACTGGACATTTAGATAACTGGATATTTAGATAACTGGAGATTTAGATAACTAGACATTTAGATAACTGGACATTTAGATAACTGGATATTTAGATAACTGGAGATTTAGATAACTAGACATTTAGATAACTGGACATTTAGATAACTGGACATTTAGATAACTGGATATTTAGATAATTGGAAATGTAGATACTTGGGCATTTAATTAACAGGACATTTAGATAACAAGACATTTAGATAACTAGACATTTAGATAACTGGATATTTAGATAATTGGACATTTAGATACTTGGGCATTTAATTAACTGGACATTTAGATAACAAGACATTTAGATAATTGGACATTTAGATAACTGGACATTTAGATAACTTTACATTTAGATAACTGGATATTTAGATAATTGGACATTTAGATACTTGGGCATTTAATTAACTGGACATTTAGATAACAAGACATTTAGATAACTAGACATTTAGATAACTGGACATTTAGATAACTGGACATGTAGATAACAAGACATTTAGATAACTGGACATTTAGATACCTGGACATTTAGATAACAAAACATTTAAGTAACTAGACATTTAGATAACTGGACATTTAGATGACTGGACATTGTGATTGTAAAGTAGTCGGAAGTGGTCAAAGCCAGGATAATTTTTTAATAAGATGGTCAGTTTATTAAAAATGTAGCCGGGTATAGAGGACTATCAATTAATTGTAATAGCCTACTTAGCCTACCAATGGCAGACTACCGAGGAATAATAATAATAATAATAATAATAATGGGCATTTCGTATAGCGCTTCTATCCATGCTATTAAATTAGCATGCTCATTGCGCTCTAGGTGTGATTTGCAGTGGCAGTTGTACTAGCCAAAGATAAAGGTCTTTAAGTTCTTTTAAAAAGATTCTCTTGTCCCAGATTCTTTGTGTCTGAGATGGACTGTTCCATAGAGAAGGCGCCACTGACTCAAATGAGCGCACTCCCAGATACTTCTTTCTGTGTCCATCCAAACTAGTAGTTTTGAGAAGTGACTGTGTTGAAGATCGTAGTTCCCTAGATGGCACATGCCTTGTTATAAGCTCTCGAAGATACGAAGGAGCAATGCTCTTTATGCATCCGTACGTAATGGACATGATTTTGTGCTCTATTCGCTTTATCACCGGGAGCCAGTGGAGATCTCTTTTGGGGGAGATATGATCTTGCCTCCTCACCCCCGAAACAATGCGCGCCGCGGTGTTCTGCACTCTCTGTAATCTCTCTGCAGCTGGTTCTGGGGCAAACCCCACAGGCAACTATTGCAGTAATCCAACCTTGACTGGATAAGAGAGACTGCTACGGTATTGGCCGTCCTTCTATTGAGTTGAGGTCGCAGCTGACCCAGGGCGCGTAGATGAGACGAACAAGCCTTAACCACAGCACTGATATGTGGAATCATTGATATTTTATTATCAATAAAAAGGCCAAGGTCTCTAACCGTGTTGGACAACGTTATCTCGGAAGCCCCAACCTTGATCGTAGTAATAGCGATTTTCCGAAGATTGACATCAGAACCACAGATAATTGCCTCTGTCTTGTCATCATTTAATTTAAGTCGGTTTGCAGACATCCATGCCTTAACTGTTTGACAGCACTCCTCAACATCACCAACAGCAGCAGCGCAGGCAGACGAATCAGGGCGAAAACTCCTGTAAAGCACCGTGTCATCTGCAAGAAATGTACGAAATACACAATGGCTCTCGATAATTTTGCCAAGCTGACTTGTATACACGGAGAATAGGACGGGCCCTAAAACTGAACCCTGCGGTACCCCACAGATAAGGAGAATTTCTTGTGAAGAGGCCAGATTGATTATAACTCGCTGAGTCCTGTCGGCCAGGTAGGAACTGAACCAGCGAAGAGCAGACTCAGTGATGCCAACCTCATACTGAAGTCTTGACAGGAGTATTCCATTGTTAATGACATCAAAAGCAGCGCTTATGTCTAGTAGGACTATGAGTGTCAGATCACCACGGTCCGCACTACAACGAACATCATTCATGAAACGAAGTAGTGCTGTCTCACAGCTGTGCCCAAGTCGATACGCTGACAGAAATTTATCTAGTAGGTTATTATTGTTTAGATGCCGGACAAGCTGATTTGACAAAACTTTCTCCAGAAGTTTTGATACATAAGGAAGATTGGACACAGGACGAAAATTCTTACAATCGTCTAAAAAGGCTTAGAAAATTGCAACAAATTTACGGAGTGCAACAAACATGCTGCTTTTTTTTTACTACTTTCTTTATTTTCAGCGCAATCTGTGTGAATTGATGTTTGGTCACATGACCTAGAAGCACGCCGGGAAGCTATTGAGAAAATGTTGCAGGATACACTATTTTATTATATAGAGCCATCCATGGTAAGCCAAATATAGAGCCATCCATGGTAAGCCAAATATAGAGCCATCCATGGTAAGCCAAATATAGAGCCATCCATGGTAAGCCAAATATAGAGCCATCCATGGTAAGCCAAATATAGAGCCATCCATGGTAAGCCAAATATAGAGCCATCCATGGTAAGCCAAAGTCCACTTTGTCGCATAGCTAGTCAGTAGATGCAGGTTTTTACTAACCATGTCCGGGAGGGGAGGTATTAGGTACACTGAGGCCTGGTTGGGTGCGTGATATAAGGGGGGAGGAGGGGGAGGATGGATGGAGGGTGGCACAAGACAGCACCACGTGACAGCTCTACAAAGTCAAAACGCCTCCAGGATTTAAATTACAGACGGCGTAACACGAAATTGTTCCCCCCCCGCCCCTTCCGCCCGATCTATATCTCTTTATCTTCACACAGTTTGTGACAGACAGACCAGCACTGTGTCGTAGTGTCACAGACAGACCAGCACTGTGTCGTAGTGTCACAGACAGACCAGCACTATGTCGTAGTGTCACAGACAGACCAGCACTATGTCGTAGTGTCACAGACAGACTAGCACTATGTCGTAGTGTCATACAACCACTGGCGTCATTACTTACCCTCTCCCCTCCCCTCCCTTCCTTTGTGGATAAGCGTTGAAGTAATACAAATTGATACAATTGAAGAAAAAACAAAACAAACTAGCAGTAAATAGTTTAGTTGAACCTTAAATTAAACAAGCCATAAAAACAAAAAATTCCTATAAATATTTTAGCTTTATGTCAGCCTTCCACATATTTGTCAACTACACACACAAAAGAAAAGAAAATTAGCACAGGCAAAATTAATAGATATATTAATGATTTATGTTCCTTTATATTCTTTACCATTCACCATATTCCTCCATTGGACTAATAAGTTATGTTCCTTTATATTCGTCACCATGTTCCTCCATTTGCCTAATAAGTTATGTTCCTTTATATTCTTCACCATGTTCCTCCATTTGCCTAATAAGTTATGTTCCTTTATATTCTTTACCATTCACCATATTCCTCCATTTGCCTAATAAGTTATGTTCCTTTATATTCTTCACCATGTTCCTCCATTTGCCTAATAAGTTATGTTCCTTTATATTCTTCACCATGTTCCTCCATTTGCCTAATAAGTTATGTTCCTTTATATTCTTCACCATTTTCCTCCAATGCCTAATAAGTTACGTTCCTTTATATTCTTCACCATGTTCCTCCATTTGCCTAATAAGTTATGTTCCTTTATGTTTTACACCATGTTCCTCCATTTGCAGGCCCTGACTGTATACATCCTGTCAATTTTCGTGTTATTGTTCGTTTGTATCTGTGTGTGTTCCGTCTGCCGCCAATGCTACAACTCCATCAACGAAGTAGATGAACGGGAGACACGGTTCGACTGCCAGGCACCAAGAGCTCCGATTCTGGTAAACAGCATCCCCCCAAACCCTTTTCGTTTTCTTCAAATATTAGTTGGTTTCTATTTTTACTTCTGTACCCATGGGCCTCAACAACTGGCGAAGTGTGTGAGCCGCCGAATCGTTCACATTAAGTATACACCGGTGGGCCAACGCGCGTCCAAGCTCTCATTGCCCGCCGAGATTCTGTGAGCCTCGGTGGGGAGGAAGTAATGCGCGCAGAAGTTCGTCTCAATTTCGCCCCGGTGCCTGGACACCCAGACCTATGGTCTGGAGTCTGGACCTATAGAGGTGGGGAGAAGCAGAGCAGTGCATGTGTCTGTGGCGACCATACCCTAGAAGCCCAAGAGTGAAGCAGACTTCGCCAGTTTCGTGTTCGGGGAACTCAGCACATAAGCAAACTGAGCCGGAACAGTGCCTATTGTGTATGTGTTGTGACCATCAAACATGGGCACTTGCCTTGCTAAATTGTTTCGGGCCGGATACATTCTGAGTGGCCGCCCACGCGTTGCCGCTGCACCACCATCTTGCATGACCCTGTTAAAACTTTGGGGTCATTTGACACATGGAATCGTGTAGCGTTGAACAAAATGTTCGCACTTTTATTTTATAGGCCTATTAATAGGTTTTCATGTAAAACATGCAAACTATTTTTAAAATATGAATTAGATCTATCCGAGTGTTAATAAAATCATTTATAAAAAAATATTCAACATTTCTTTCGATCAATTAGTTCAATATTAGCCCTTAAATGTGTGTGTCTGTGTGTGTGTGTGTGGTGGTGGGAGGGGGGGGGAGTGATCCAGTGATTTCCGGCAACATAGCCGCGGACTCTCTAAAATGGTGAAATATAGATTTATTGTGTAACGCTTAAAGTGCATTTTCTTTGTTTCATTCATTATTTTTCCTTATATATATATATATTTGTATCTTAACGTCACCAGACGTCACTTCCGCTAGACTACAAGTACGGTAAACTTCTCTACGACACGACATACGCGGAGTCTGACGTGATGGAACCGAACACTTTGAGAAAGTTAATCAGTCTCTACAACCCGTGTCGCTGTGTCTGCAATATATTTAATCGCTGCTTTCAGTGTAGCTGTTTAGGCAGGTACTTTTAGCATCGATACAACGCCTGGAAGATAATCATATAAATGTTAAACACAGAAGGCCGCCTCCCACTTTCCCGCCACTAATGTCAAGAAGGCCTACTAATGAGACGACCATTTAGTCCCGGGAATACATTCCTGGTGTTTTTTTTTGTTGTTTTTTTTGTTGTTGATTTAAACTCGAGAACACTGGCATGGCGACCAAATGCGTTTCCGCTAAAAAAAATATTTCTTCAACAAACTCTAAATATACGCTCTGAAAAATGTTAAAACTCTAAACATAAAAGGAAACGAACAAAGAATTCCGAATGTATTAACAAAATGGATACAGCCGCCTAAATAAATGTGTTTGTCCAAAGTGAGGTAACGGAAAGTAACTAGTCGCCATTTTTATCAATATTGGAATTTTTATCAATATGGCGGGGGATTGGAATCAAGAATACTGTTTCCGGGACTAATCCATTCTTTTTATAGATCACTGGGTGTGGGCCTACTTGTCCGATGTATCTGAGCAGATAATAATTAACTCTCCACTATTAACCCTAAATAAATTAATAAACTATAACAACACAACTAACAGCACCAAAGGGGTTTTGTAAGAAACAAGAAATCCTATTTAATGTCCCACGAGATCTAATCTCAGTGTTCTTATCTTTCAGAGATGACAGTCAAGGGATACTAATGGACCCCAAGTCAGTGATTGGGCCTAATCTACTCTTGAAAATGGAGGGGGAAATGTGGAAATATGCCAGAATTTTCCATTTGTTAAACAAAAACCTGGAAGGATCATATATGGAAATGCAGCATTTCGAGATGCTTGTGGAAAAGGAGACCGAAGTGTGAACTCTAATGTTCTACAGAGTTATCTGAACTCTAATGTTCTACAGAGTTATCTGAACTCTAATGTTCTACAGAGTTACCTGAACTCTAATGTTCTACAGAGTTATCTGAACTCTAATGTTCTACAGAGTTATCTGAACTCTAATGTTCTACAGAGTTACCTGAACTCTAATGTTCTACAGAGTTACCTGAACTCTAATGTTCTACAGAGTTACCTGAACTCTAATGTTATACAGAGTTACCTGAACTCTAATGTTCTACAGAGTTATCTGAACTCTAATGTTCTACAGAGTTATCTGAACTCTAATGTTCTACAGAGTTATCTGAACTCTAATGTTCTACAGAGTTATCTGAACTCTAATGTTCTACAGAGTTATCTGAACTCTAATGTTCTACAGAGTTATCTGAGCTCTAATGTTCTACAGAGTTATCTGAGCTCTAATGTTCTACAAAGTTATCTGAGCTCTAATGTTCTACAGAGTTATCTGAGCTCTAATGTTCTACAGAGTTATCTGAACTCTAATGTTCTACAGAGTTATCTGAACTCTAATGTTCTACAGAGTTATCTGAACTCTAATGTTCTACAGAGTTATCTGAACTCTAATGTTCTACAGAGTTATCTGAGCTCTAATGTTCTACAGAGTTATCTGAGCTCTAATGTTCTACAAAGTTATCTGAGCTCTAATGTTCTACAGAGTTATCTGAGCTCTAATGTTCTACAGAGTTACCTGAACTCTAATGTTCTACAGAGTTATCTGAGCTCTAATGTTCTACAAAGTTATCTGAGCTCTAATGTTCTACAAAGTTATCTGAGCTCTAATGTTCTACAGAGTTATCTGAGCTCTAATGTTCTACAAAGTTATCTGAGCTCTAATGTTCTACAAAGTTATCTGAACTCTAATGTTCTACAGAGTTATCTGAGCTCTAATGTTCTACAAAGTTATCTGAGCTCTAATGTTCTACAAAGTTATCTGAGCTCTAATGTTCTACAAAGTTATCTGAGCTCTAATGTTCTACAGAGTTATCTGAGCTCTAATGTTCTACAGAGTTATCTGAGCTCTAATGTTCTACAAAGTTATCTGAGCTCTAATGTTCTACAGAGTTATCTGAGCTCTAATGTTCTACAAAGTTATCTGAGCTCTAATGTTCTACAAAGTTATCTGAGCTCTAATGTTCTACAGAGTTACATGAACTCTAATGTTCTACAGAGTTATCTGAACTCTAATGTTCTACAGAGTTACCTGAACTCTAATGTTTTACAGAGTTATCGGTTGCTCAAGCCACACCCTTCTCAAGTCGTCCTGAAAAAAAAGAGCGAAAAAAGGTGGGCTTGTGTTGCCATTCCAACCATCGGTCACGGAAAAATGTTGCGTTAGAAACAGGGAAACGCCCCATGATTAGTGTGGAGGAGTCAACATTTCAGCCGTACTATTAAGTGATTATCGCGGCGAGTTGCGATTTAGTATAGTCTTCATTCTGCTTACGTGGTTAGGCTTGCAGAGCTAGTGCTGTGAAGGCTATGTATCGCAGCTAGAGTTCACTAAGAAAATTAGCCTAACGGTGACCTTAGCAGTCAAGTAGACTGGTAGAATGCCACGACAGACAAGTACAAGTGTTACGAAAGACCAGTCATCAGTGTTACTAAAGGCAAACAGACTTTTGGAAAGTTACAAAGAATTCTCCAGTCTACGAAGCAGACATAGTTTCATACTTTACATTTGTCACTGGGACAATCTTCCAAACAGAATTCCCAAAAAAAAAAAAGGACAACTACTTAAAGGTGAAATGAGGGGGTAGGTAAAAAACTAAGGTGCACTGCCAACAACAACAAAAAAAAAACTAATTTGTCACAGAGGCACCTTAGCAGACAGAATGTCACACAGGAAGTTTGTCTCTCGGCCAGTCATTCAAACAGAATGTCACAAAGGATGATATGGCTCAGTGAAGTGGATGAAATGGCTCAGTGAAGTGGATGAAATGGCTCAGTGAAGTGGATGAAATGGCTCAGTGAAGTGGATGAAATGGCTCAGTGAAGTGGATGAAATGGCTCAGTGAAGTGGATGAAATGGCTCAGTGAAGTGGATGAAATGGCTCAGTGAAGTGGATGAAATGGCTCAGTGAAGTGGATGAAATGGCTCAGTGAAGTGGATGAAATGGCTCAGTGAAGTGGATGAAATGGCTCAGTGAAGTGGATGAAATGGCTCAGTGAAGTGGATGAAATGGCTCAGTGAAGTGGATGAAATGGCTCAGTGACGTGGATGAAATGGCTCAGTGAAGTGGATGAAATGGCTCAGTGACGTGGATGAAATGGCTCAGTGACGTGGATGAAATGGCTCAGTGAAGTGGATGAATTGGCTCAGTGACGTGGATGAAATGGTTCAGTGAAGTGGATAAAATGGCTCAGTGAAGTGGATGAAATGGCTCAGTGAAGTGGATGAAATGCATCAGTGAAGTGGATGAAATGGCTCAGTGAAGTGGATGAAATGGCTCAGTGAAGTGGATGAAATGGCTCAGTGAAGTGGATGAAATGGCTCAGTGAAGTGGATGAAATGGCTCAGTGAAGTGGATGAAATGGCTCAGTGAAGTGGATGAAATGGCTCAGTGAAGTGGATGAAATGGCTCAGTGAAGTGGTGGCTGACTGCTACAAAAGAAAATGTTAAGGGAAGACATTTCAAGAAATCAAAAATGTGACAGAGCCGCAGCTTAACGGACAGACACTCCGCGAAGGCAAATGTGACACAGTGTGACTAGAAGGAGTTGTCACAAAAGACATATTAATGAATCAACGTGCATGTTTGTCTGCAAGAGATCCGTTCACTTGAAACATTCATAGCACGGAGTTCGACGGACTACGGCCAAACTTAAACTCTACAGAAAACACAAAATTTCAGGCGGGCATTTGAGTTTGAGGACCAGAAAGAATACGAAGCCATCAAAACATCAACAACATCTACGGATAATTACTGATGGCACATACAAAATGCCAGCAATAAAAAAAAGGAAAAAAACAACAACAAAGTAAACAATTTTAGTTTCAAATGGCACATCTTTTAAAGAAAAATCAAAACCTTAAAACTTTTTAATCCTGTTTGAACAAATATTACCACCTGAACTTCCAACCGACATTGGTGTAGGCCTAAACATGTCAATGTTATGTTTTTATATTCATTTTTTTACGGGCTGCGCACTGCAAAGAAAACACAGCCTTTCTTAAAGCTTTAATTTATCTCTTTACTTCTACACACCGAGTTGCTTACACATTTGTTGGCCATAGTCTTATTTTACTCCTGTATTGGTACATTGTATTGTGTTTAGAATTTTAGAATGCAATTTTAATGCTATAGATATTTACTCTGAATGTATGTGATTAACGTTTTCTAGGTTTATGTTTTATTCATCATACATGACTTTAGATATTATAGTTTTATATGTTTTATTCATCATACATGACTTTAGATATTATATTTATATGTTTTATTCATCATACATGACTTTAGATATTATAGTTTTATATGTTTTATTCATCATACATGACTTTAGATATTATAGTTTTATATGTTTTATTCATCATACATGACTTTAGATATTATTGTTTTATATGTTTTATTCATCATACATGACTTTAGATATTATAGTTTTATATGTTTTATTCATCATACATGACTTTAGATATTATAGTTTTATATGTTTTATTCATCATACATGACTTTAGATATTATAGTTTTATATGTTTTATTCATCATACATGACTTTAGATATTATAGTTTTATATGTTTTATTCATCACACATGACTTTAGATATTATAGTTTTATATGTTTTATTCATCATACATGACTTTAGATATTATAGTTTTATATGTTTTATTCATCATACATGACTTTAGATATTATAGTTTTATATGTTTTATTCATCATACATGACTTTAGATATTATAGTTTTATATGTTTTATTCATCATACATGACTTTAGATATTATAGTTTTATATGTTTTATTCATCATACATGACTTTAGATATTATAGTTTTATATGTTTTATTCATCATACATGACTTTAGATATTATAGTTTTATATGTTTTATTCATCATACATGACTTTAGATATTATAGTTTTATATGTTTTATTCATCATACATGACTTTAGATATTATAGTTTTATATGTTTTATTCATCATACATGACTTTAGATATTATAGTTTTATATGTTTTATTCATCATACATGACTTTAGATATTATAGTTTTATATGATTTTTTATCATACGCGACTGTAGATATAACAATTTTATTTTTATATATAATTTTGTTCACCTTACACGACTTGTGATTTTCAGTTTATTTGAATATATAGGTCTAGCTTATCATATGAATTTTTAACTTTCATCTAGTTATTTATCATGCATGAAAACAGAGCACACAGTTGAAAAGACATTTACAGATATGCAAATAAAAAAACACTTGATCAAAACTTTTCTTGGATTTATATAATTTATGTATATCTGAATATCTCTCTATATATATTCAAGTTAAACAACAACATTGCCGCAACAATTAAAACAAAAATCTTATTCTATCGTATTGTTTAGGTCAAGTCTACTTCAAATGCAAAGAATACGTTTCGTAAATTTCTTTTATCGTTTTTATTTACTAAACCCGCACCAAAGAATGTACCATAATTACCAATATTATTCGACCATGCATGAAAAGATCAATAATTGATATTAAAATTCAACTAGAATTTTGTGTGTCCAATGCGATCGTTTAAAAAAAAATATTTCAGTATCTGGTGATAAGGGTAGCCATTTGTCTTCATGTCAGGAAATGCTAATGAATTTTTCAAGCAGTGAGATTGTATAGGTCATTTGGGGCCATGAGGAAGGTCATTTGGCGCCAGGAGGAAGGTCATTTGGTGTCACCAGGAAGGTCATTTTGTGTCAGAAGGAAGGTCAAAGGGGAAAGATATAGTTTCCCATTCAATTTATGCGATGGTCTAGTTCAGGGGTCGGCAACCTTTTGCTTATAATGTGCCAAACTTGGATTTATAAATCATTCAGCGTGCCAACAGCGTGAAAGTGAAAGTTATACTGATCAACTATATTATTTTTATAAGACAATTCATTTAGTGCCGCAGCAAGACCAAGACCACATGAAAAGGAGCGTCATAGAGAAAAAAATTAAAGCGTTTTATATTAAATAACAAATTGACCTGTTTATTATCAATTTTGTTTAAATCCATTCATAACTAATACACAATTTCATTGATCAATTCACACATTAATAATAATAATAATAACGGTGCTTATATAGCGCATATCCCGTTGGTGACAGTTCTATGAGCTGACGACAGTTACAGAATACAGACAGACAACGAAATATGTAATAATACGCTAATTCTGCTGACGAAATAGGCGAGTCTTCATTAATGGCTAATGTATCAACATTTAAGTCAAGATATATTATTAATTACTATAAATTCTTCGAAGTTTAATCTCAGAATGACTGAGATATATTATTACGGTTATTTTCAGATCAATATTTAATATTCCCAATCCAACACAAATATGGAAAGTTGGAAAAGGATACCTAGTATCATACAAACTAGATAGTTTATTTAATGTTTAAAATTTTAAAATATAGCCTACAATATAAATTCTTTAGTCATAAAATATTTATATAATTTTAAACTATTTATTATAGTTTGAACATTTTAAAGTCAAACATTGTAAACCATTTATTTTTTAAAAGGAACCACACAAAAAATATATATTAGAAATATTAACGCAACGAAAACGGAATAATCATCTCCCTTTAATTCAATTCTCCAAATTTGATGCTAGTAATGCCAAATGAGTTTCTTTTTTTAAAATAGATCCAGTGTTGCTTATAAATTATTATTTCTTCATACAAATTAAACATTATGATCTTTTTTCAATGTGTGATTATATGTAATAATAAATTTACGTTGTAAATAAACATTTTCTGCATTAATAAAGTCAATTTAAGGAGTTCATTTTTTTAAAACATTCATAATTACAACAACTACATAATATAATGCTAGTATATAAGCCTGTTATATTTATTACAATAATATAACAAACAGATTTGTTTTAGAAATAATTATATTTATGCTGAATTAAGAGAAATGAGCATACAAACTCTTTTGAATGTAGGCCTAACTAACATGTAACAATTATTGAGCGACTTTCCTTGAATGCTCTTCGCTAATTGTTCAATGTTAGATATAAGTGACCTCTTGGTATGCTTCAAACAGCTTTCTTGTGCGATAAAAATATGTTCACTGGTGTAAATGAAACCAAAAGCTGAAAGTAGAGCGAATGCCTTGTAGTTGACAACAGAAGACTTTCCTAAGCATAGGCCCCTATATAAATTTCAGATTTCCCCTGCAAATCGTTACATTTCGATGCCCATTTTTCGGATGTTTAAAATGAAAAAAAAATACCAATATCCCTCCACTATAAAAAGATCCAGATCTAAGTAGTTTGTTGTAAGATCAAGTCAGTAAGGCTTAATGTAGTATGGAAACATGAGTCCATGAATTTGAAAGTCTTGGTTTTGTTTACAAAACTCTACATTGAGTGCTTCAATGTACTTTCGAAAACGCTCATCTACCTTAATTTGCCTTAAATTAGTGAAAGAGTTAGATGTTTTGGAAATCGATTTCATTGCAAGAAATGTCCAGTTTCAATGCAAATCCATACCAGTGATCCAACACTTCAAGTGCTTTTCGACCCTGTCCTTTTAATTGCAAGTTTAACTCACTGAAATGTGTCGCCAAGTCATACAGAAACTTTGACTCAATAGTCAGTACTTCTCATTCAATACCGAATTTTTTTTATTTTTTTTATTATCAAGATACACCTTAAAAATTGCTCCCAGACAAGAAAAGAATCTATCCCAGACTTTACCTATACTTCGTATCACTTTCTTCTATAAGAGACTTTTAAGAAACGATAAAAATTGACTATCTTAACAAAATATTCAATCAGAGATCGCAAGACCAATGATGAGATCTTTCCACTCAAACATTCCTGAACTAAAACAGTCCACGTCCAGTGTGTTCTCATGTAGTTTGCCACGCAGCAGCCATTAATTATGCTGACGCACGTTGTTGACTTGCATTAAAAATTCTTCTTGGAGGTCATTCGCGTGCCACTGAAAATCGTATTGCATGCCAAGTCTGGCACGCGTTCCTTTGGTCTAGTTTAAGAATATATAAGAATAAAAAGATATGAAAGTATATACGACTGTAAATCATTCTCACCCGAGCACTGCATGGTGTACAATACCACAGAGATAGTGATGGGGCAGCGCGTTGTAGCCTACAATACCACAGAGATAGTGATGGGGCAGCGCGTTCAAATTGTCTTGGGTCGACGCCGTGTTGATTTTTCCCGGGACTAGAGGGATTAACCTTTGAACTGAGTGCATTCGTTTTCCTCTCCGCTTCGTGATGGTTAGATGAGCTTGCGCTCCGAATATCCTTGGTTTGAATCTTGGTGAAAGATTGGATTTGTTCCCGTGTCTGGGGAGGGTGTCCCTGAGTCTACCCAGCTCTGATGGGTACATGACTTTTAGTTGTGGTAAAGTAAAGGCGGCTGAGCGTTGTGATGGCCGCACAATCCCCTAGTATGTCGTGGCCACAGAAACTGCTGCACGCTCGCTTCACGGACCCTATGGAACAATTGGTCCGACGGGATACTTTTACTTAGATGGCTTGGCACTTGGCACTGTGCTAGCCACAAAGTACCATTGTATACCGCTTGATCAAGGTGAAAATGGGTGACCGCCGGCTCAGTAGCCCTATGTTCTGATGAGGGATAGATCTACTTTATATTTGTGTCCACAGTATAGAATCGTTGTGGAGAAATTGAAATAAGTGAGACATAAACAAACTTTCTCCAAACGCCAAGAGACACAGTCTAACTGTTACCTTTCGTTAAACACAAAAATAAACAATTCCCAAATAACAAACAATACAAAACAAAAACGAATACAGGCTACCACCCCCAATTATTTACTTCAACCTCGACAACACAACCAGTAACGCAGCACACAAATGATTCGGAAACCATCAGTTTCTTTTTTAATTAGATGATACTCTCTAATGGCCCTGTGGGTCAAGTTGGTCTGACATGATTACTTTCCTTATACAAATGCAGCGCTTCCAAAATGCCGGGTCGTTATCCCATACCGGGCTATTTGTCAGGCAACTCTTCTCACTGTATTTCATATCAACAACACCGTCTAACGATGAATTTGTTACGGACAAACTCCCCCACACCATCTTCAACGTCCTTCCCCCCTTCTGCTCCACCGTTATTGTCCATTCCCCTTTCTCTCGCTAACAAAACGATTCAGCTATCATTGGGCTGCTACATCTAATTAACCAAAGCCATAGTTACAAGGAAAAATGATATGAATCAAAACATCTAATGAGGCTGGCTACCATTGAAAGACTCGGGGAGAGACATGACTCAGCGAGCGTTTTATCGAGTTAAAAAACAAGAACACAAGGATTTTTCATAGAATTTTTTTTTAAGTGCCTCTTTTTCACTAGGAGCAAACAAGTATAAAAACTAAACATGTCAGGGAGTCCAGCAGCAATCTGAAAGCCCATTAATTACATATAGATATAGCTAAGTGGGCCCACTGTTATCAGGCATCCATGGTTTTATTCAAACATTAACAAATTAAGACAATTTAAATTTAAGTTTGAAAGTACAAGACAAATCAATACACAAGTTTTCAATGATTTATTGAAATGATTAATCAACAGTAAATTGTTTGTTTAGTTACTTCCAAATCTTTATTATAAGTATAAAGTTGTACTTAATGTTTAACATTCAGGCACATAAAGCATTCGTAATAGTCTCATGTATTACTCAAATGTTAACATTTTAAAACATTGTTAAAAGTCCATAACCTTTTCTTGACTAACATTAATACAAAAACTTGACATTGAGAGCTATTCAGTAAGTAACTGTAAGTTATTGCGATACATCAAAATATTCCAAATTATCCAATGTAGGAATTTGATAATTAAGAAATCACAATGAATAAATAATTATATATAATAACTTGTTTCAAATGCGAGAGCTTTAAGTTTATTGTAAACAAATTAATTATAATAAAGCGTAAAGCCATTAGAATAGATTTTCTTTTTGAAAAAAAAAAACACAGCTTTAGAAAATACAAGTTTAAAAAGTAACTGTCTAAAGTTTCAAGTATGACCATCAATTGTTTGTATCGATATTAGAAGTGTTAGAACATGACACATTTTCGGCGACAACACAAGAAAAATGACACCTTAGTCTTGGCAAAGGAAGAATACGTTGGATGACTTCTTAGATGATAGCAGACGTGTTCAGAAAAACTGTGAACAGCTCAAGAACACATTAACAAATAAACATGTCGTCATGTCGTAAGGCCATTGTCGTAATTGATAATGGATAAATCGACTTGACGGCGCAATGGGAAATTCTGGATGGCAATTTTAACCAAATTATAGATCACGTCTGCTAACCAATACAGATAAGGTTTAAAAATGGGGGCGGCCAAGACAATGTGCCAGACACAAGACAATGTGTCTGGGGGCAAGACAATGTGCCAGGGGGCAGGACAATGTGCCAGGGAGCAGGCTTCTAAAACAGAAAGCTGAAACCATCATTTGTCTTGATAAAAAAAAATACGTTATCACTTTTGGGAGTTGAAATTACATTTAAAAAACAACAACACAAGATGTAAGTATAAACCTAATATATATAATATAACATGTTATGTATCACTTTTCATTAAAATAAACAACAAACAATAACAACAAACAAACAATATCTGTACTGTTTCGGAGAAAGCACAAACAAACCAAAGAACCAAAATGTTAAATAACTAGTCAACAGATTTAGCACTTTGTGTTTCAAAGGCCAAGAAAATGACGCATTTGTATAGTATTCCAAAGACTATAATAAGATGGACCGCTTGCTAACTGCTATTTGATGACTCAAATTACTTCTTTTCGGGATTCCGGATTCCCTTTTGTACTGTGCACTTCCGTTTTATTTAATCGCTATGATTTTCTCAATGAAAAATTAAAATCGAAAGTTGTATACAGCGGAAATATTAAGGCAGCCGTATCAGTCATTTAAGACAGCGTTATTAGATGCGCACGGAAAAAATAACATATTAAGCTTATAAGCTCTAAAAATAGAGCAAGCGGTCCATCTTATTATAGTCTGATTATTCTTATTGACACAAAGAGGGAAGTCAAGAAAATGATTACGTATGTCAATGTATTGTTGTAAGTGCAACCTAGAACAATGTTATCAAATTCCAACATCAATTGTAACAAAAAATTACTCCCCAATTGGATACAGTCAGTCTTCAGTTTGTGTAAAGGCACTCAATTTAAAGATCATCACAGACAATGAAACAGGGTGTGAGTGTGTCACGGCATATCAAATGTAGAGTGATAAACAGTTTATCTACACATACACAAACATGTTTTTTTATAAATAACAGCGTTCAGATAAGTGAAGAATTCAAACACAGGTTACAACCTAAGCCAGGGATGGGCAACCCCTGGCACGCAAAGCCGTCTTCTTTAATTGTTAATGTAACGATTTTTCTCAACAGCATAATATTTTTTAGATGAAATACAATGAACATGTAAAAAGTGCATCTCAGATATATAATTAATGTTTTTGAAAGCAGAAATTAATTGACCTAAAAACTGACATGAAAAACATTTAAAAAAAAAGTTTACAGATGAAAGTATCGGAGAGAAAAGTGTAGAACATAGTTCTTGATGACTTGGAATGTCATCCCAGAACATTTTTCCAAGTTTAAAAAAAAAAGTCGCAAAAGCATCACTTTCTATGTTTTAAATTTAATCTACGTTATGCTTGTGAATGTTTGCGATCAGTGATCAGTTCAGAATTTTTAAAGTCTCGTAATGAAAGTTTCCTGACACCTGAAACTAAACTCTAGCATTGATTTTCGAAAGTGACCCAATTCTAACTAAAATTGCAAGTTATCTACTGTTTTTTTTTAAATAAGTGGCAAAGATCTATTGTTATTTTGATGTTTCTTTGAAGATGAGAAAATCTAGATGTATTTTTCGTTATCATAATTACATAATCTTTTATCGCTCATGTGGATTTTCGTCCTTTGGTTTTTTAGAAATTGTTGTAAAAAATGTAGGTTAATCATTGGTAGAAGTTGGTACTGGTACCTTGTGAGAGAATTTCTGCCAGTTTTGGCATGCAAGCACAAAAAGGTTGCCCATCCCTGATCCTAGGCTGATTAGTTGTTTTTCACCTGGCCACAGAGTGACCTTATGACAACAACTCAAGTGTTTTAGGCATAACAAAACAACATGGTTATATATGTACATGTAAGAGCATCAATTTGAATCACTATGTTTTAGGGGGTATAATTTAAATACTCCACAGTATTTAATACCATTATTTACACTAACTTAAATTTCACAAAAAAAGAAATGCAGGCCTTAATTATATAACTGATAGCTTAAAAAGATGACACTAGGCTATATGTTTGACAGGATGGGGGAAAAACACAAAACTTTATTTGTTTGCTTATTTTGTTTATACATGCCTCACAACAGTACAGGGTGTCGCAAAAAATCGCGACAGTTACATGAAAAATGATGCCCCCCTCCCCTTTCCAATCCACATAGCCACATAAGATCACATGAGAACAACCCTTAAATACTTCAATAGGGTCTGATGTAAGACAAGGTAAGATTCATGCCAATATCAGCCCCCCCCCCCCCCCTCAGGAAAATGTTTTTTTCCCCCAAGATTTTACTGTACAAGTCAATTCCACCTAATGCAAATATATTTTCAATTACTGTTTTAATGTAGATTAAATGGATATTTATTTACAGTTTATAATATACAAGATTGTTTTGTAATAGTTTTACGCTTGTAAAATGTCTATTGTTAATATTGGACTAATTTGTGTAAGACACGTCTGGGTGTCTTTCTCCGTGTCAATGTCATTTCTTTCTCTTGCTTGACAAATCTAAAGGGACGCCCCTGCTGCTCTGGTAGTTCGAGACACAGTCATTGTCGCAGGGAGCCGCCATGTCTGGAAGCGCTGAAGAGTCGGTCCTGTCTTCAGTACCAGGCGACGTCACGTCCGTGGCAGGTGACGTCACGCTGGACGCGTCTGAAGGGCTGCTGCTGATGTCAACAGAGATTTCCGACAGCGATCGAACTGGGTTAGAATGGCGGGATTTCGCGACCTTTTCGTCTGCCTGAATTTTGCAGTTCTTTTTCGTATGCCTCGGGGCTTTAGCAGGTGAGGTTAGTGGAAGACGTGACCTGTCCTTGGAAACAGTTAATGTATTTGTAGCAATCTCCTGACCTAGTTTACCCTTTGAAATAGCCTTAGTGTTAAACAAAGAAGAATCGCTAACGTTCCCGCTAACTTTCCCGTTGGCGCTTATTTCCAGTTTCGGGCCCCTGGTCATTAGCCCATTCTGAGGGGAGGCCATGTGACTATGATCAGATGAAGGAGCGAAAACCGAAGAGGATACAGATGTTTGGTTTAACCTAATTCCCGATCCTTTGGCGGTATCTGGAACTGACTTCCTCACGGGGATAAACTCCGAGAGGGTGCAAGCATCGGCCGTAAAGGCATATGGATCATTGTGAGTTGAGACCGTCTCTTGGTTACTGGACGCTGGCTTTGATGAGTCCGACAAAGTTTGACGGTTTACACCAGGGTCATCATGCTGGAGTGGGGAACTGCCTGGAGACTCAAAGTCCATCGTGGACAGCTTTCTTTTCTTCCAGTTTCTTTTCTCCATAGAATCCCCGCAGCCAGGCGACTTGCTATGTTCGATACCTGACGGAGTGGACGACGGACTCTGACCCTCACAGGACAATGACCTCTTGACCGATGAAAGCTTACGATGTCTTTGAAATTTTGGAATGTAGGATGCAAAAATACTGTTGTCGTCTTCGAGAGGATGGGTCATTTTGACCGAAACTTTGGGGGACATGTCAGAACTAGTGGTCAGCACACTATGTGTTGTGTTAGTCTTAACTAGAGGGTTTAAATTACGTGCGGGCATCGTCAGGTCATTTGTTTCACAACTATTCAGTACTGTGATTCCTGTTGAAGAAAGAAGCTTTGATGAATTTTTTACACTCGCCTCTCTGTCTATTGCATTAGTTTTGTTTGGAGAGTTGATCTTCTCTGTTGACTTAGATTTATTCAGATATCCACCCTGGTTGACTGATGGGACTTGGTTGACTGATGACTTACCTTTGAGCTTCTTACAGGAATCTACCTTTTCTTGTCTATTCAATTTATATTTCTCATGTGTCACTGCTTTTTCATGGGCAGGTGCCCTGGATGACCCCAGCTTGTCTGCATGTATCTGAGTATTTTTTTGTTCGGCCTGTTGCTTAAATGTACACGTTTTCATACTGGAAGACAGCAGGGTCAGAATGTCTTCTGTTTTGACTGGAGGCGGTGAATTCACTGACTCCACTCCTGGGTATGTGACAGGTTTCCACGATAATGGTAAATCCACGCTTTGATGGCCTTTCTTTTTGCTACTGCTTAAGATTGACTGAACACTGTGCTGGGTAAACTTTATGGTGGATTCACCAAGGTCTAAACTTTTGTCTTGATTCTCTGCGATGGTACTCTTGTTGGCATTGAGGACATCCTTGTGTGTGCCTGGGGTTGGGAACGAAGGTACGCTGCCCAGGTTTTTTAGGCCAGACGCCATTGGCGATGGCTGAGGCTTGATTGTTGAAGATGAAACTGTTGATAAAGCCGCTGTTGTAGTCTTGGAAGCCGCAGATGTAAGGGCAGTTATAGTTTTGGCTGCCACAGATGTAGTAGCAGTTATAGTCTTGGCTGCCACAGATGTAGTAGCAGTTATAGTCTTGGCAGCCACAGATGTAGGAGCAGTTATAGTCTTGGCAGCCACAGATGTAGGAGCTTTTATAGTCTTGGTAGCCACAGATGTAGTAGCAGTTATAGTCTTGGCAGCCACAGATGTAGGATCCGTTTTATTCTTGGTGGCTACAGTTGTAGGATCCGTTTTATTCTTGGTGGCTACAGTTGTAGGTGCAGTTATTGTTATAGCAGCCACAGATGTAGGAGCAGTTATAGTCTTGGCAGCCACAGATGTAGTCTTGTTGGCCATTGTGAACGATGTCTTCAGTGGAGTTGTGGCAAAAGAGTCTTCATAAGATTCCTGAGTGGATGAAAGTATTGACAAACAAGTTTCAGAAGAGGAATCCGAGGCAAGGCTACAAGAAGTAGGTGAGGAGAGATGACAAGCTGTTAGAGTCTCTGACAATAAATCAGGAGCATCCAGGTCTAGCTTTACAGCAGAGGTCTTCCCACAGGTGCGTGGGGTGGTCAGTTCTTGTGTGGTCATTTCTGCTTTGATGGACATGGTCGTTACAAGAGCCTTCTGTGGCCGTGTTTCTTCTGTCACTGTATAGCAGATACACATTGGCTTGTCCTGAAATAAGACGAAATTCATTTAAATATCAACCTTTCGCTTGGATTTTAGCTTGGATTTTAGTCGTGTTTTTTTAAGTGTTATACTTTATGTTTTTACACACATTAGAATACATTTAGATTCTGGTTCAAGTATTAATAGAATTGTCCATTTTTTCATTGAAACGCTTCTATAAATAGTTATGAAAATCTATTTTTATGAATATCTATTTTATGAAAATCTATTTTATGAAAATCTATTTTATGAAAATCTATTGTTTAGGACTTAAGGATAAAGTAACCCCATCGGACCTGCGTTCACAAGTTTACCAGACCATTCTAGGGGATTGTGAGGCCAGCAAAATGCACAAGCAGTTTTAATTTACCCTAACTAATGTCAGGTACCCATTAGAGCTGGATAGACTCGGAATAGCCACCAGAACCGGCAAAATCCTTCAGTAGGATTCGAGACAGAACCTTCTCGCTCTAGTCAAGCGCTATTGACAAGATAAGCTTTTTGATAAATCAATTTTCAACCCATTTTAACATTATATATATTAGAAAAACAAAAGAATAGAGCGAAAGGAAGAAAAATTAACTTTCGAAAGACAGGTACTAGCCTAAAACCCCAAACCTTCCTAAGTGATTTTCATTTTAATAGCCTTCTTCTCTGCATCAATAGTTTCCATATATATTTACACTAACCAGTTTTATAGAACAACCGGCAAAAAAGCTAAATAAAGACTTGTAAGGTGTAATGAAAGAATTATGAGGAGCGTCAAAACAAAACAAATGCAACCAGGGATCTCAAAATAATGGACTTTACATCCGTGAAGTTACAACCATGGACGTTACAACCATGGACATTACAACAATGGACGTTACATCAATGGACGTTACAACCTTGGACCTCAAAATAATGGACATTACAACCGTGAAGTTACAACCATGGACGTTACAACAATGGACGTTACAACAATGGACGTTACAACCTTGGACCTCAAAATAATGGACATTACAACCGTGAAGTTACAACCATGGACGTTACAACAATGGACGTTACAACAATGGACGTTACAACCTTGAAAGTTAAAACAATGGACATAACAACAATGGACGTTACAACCTTGAAAGTTACAACAATGGACGTTACAACAATGGACGTTACATCCGTGAAAGTTAAAACAATGGACGTAAAAACAATGGACGTTACAACCTTGAAAGTTACAACAATGGACGTTACATCCGTGAAAGTTAAAACAATGGACGTAAAAACAATGGACATTACAACCGTGAAGTTACAACCATGGACGTTACAAACATGAAAGTTACAACCATGAAAGTTACAACCATGGACGTTACAACAATGGACGTTACAACCTTGAAAGTTACAACAATGGACGTAACAACAATGGACGTTACAACCTTGAAAGTTACAACAATGGACGTTACAACAATGGACGTTACATCCGTGAAAGTTAAAACAATGGACGTAAAAACAATGGACGTTACAACCTTGAAAGTTACAACAATGGACGTTACATCCGTGAAAGTTAAAACAATGGACGTAAAAACAATGGACATTACAACCGTGAAGTTACAACCATGGACGTTACAAACATGAAAGTTACAACCATGAAAGTTACAACCATGGACGTTACAACAATGGACGTTACAACCTTGAAAGTTACAACAATGGACGTAACAACAATGGACGTTACAACCTTGAAAGTTACAACAATGGACGTTACAACAATGGACGTTACATCCGTGAAAGTTAAAACAATGGACGTAAAAACAATGGACGTTACAACCTTGAAAGTTACAACAATGGACGTTACAACAATGGACGTTACATCCGTGAAAGTTAAAACAATGGACGTTAAAACAATGGACATTACAACCGTGAAGTTACAACCATGGACGTTACAACAATGAAAGTTACAACCATGTACGTTACAACAATGGACGTTACAACCTTGAAAGTTAAAACAATGTACGTTACAACAATGGACGTTACAACCATGAAAGTTAAAACAATGGACGTTACAACCATGAAAGTTAAAACAATGGACGTTACAACTTACAACCATGAAAGTTACAACCATGGATGTTACAACAATGGACGTTAAAACAATGAAAGTTACAACAATGGACGTTACAACAATGGACGTTACAACAATGGACGTTACAGCTTTGAAAGTTACAACAATGGACGTTACAACCATGAAAGTTAAAACAATGGACGTTACAACAATGGACGTTACAACCATGAAAGTTAAAACAATGGACGTTACAACAATGGACGTTACAACCATGAAAGTTACAACAATGGACGTTACAACAATGGACGTTACATCCGTGAAAGTTAAAACAATGGACGTAAAAACAATGAACGTTACAACCTTGAAAGTTACAACAATGAACGTTACAATAATAGACGTTACAACCATGAAAGTTACAACAATGGACGTTACAACAATAGACGTTACAACCATGAAAGTTTCAACAATGGACGTTACAACCATGAAAGTTAAAACAATGGACTTTACAACAATGGACGTTACAACCATGAAAGTTAAAACAATGGACGTTACAACCATGAAAGTTAAAACAATGGACGTTACAACTTACAACCATGAAAGTTACAACCATGGATGTTACAACAATGGACGTTAAAACAATGGACGTTACAACAATGGACGTTACAACAATGGACGTTACAACAATGGACGTTACAGCTTTGAAAGTTACAACAATGGACGTTACAACCATGAAAGTTAAAACAATGGACGTTACAACAATGGACGTTACAACCATGAAAGTTAAAACAATGGACGTTACAACCATGAAAGTTAAAACAATGGACGTTACAACAATGGACGTTACAACCATGAAAGTTAAAACAATGGACGTTACAACCATGAAAGTTAAAACAATGGACGTTACAACAATGGACGTTACAACCTTGAAAGTTACAACAACGGACGTTACAACAATGGACGTTACAACCATGAAAGTTTAAACAATGGACGTTACAACAATGGACGTTACAACCTTGAAAGTTACAACAACGGACGTTACAACATGGACGCTACAACCATTGACGTGACAACAATGGACACCAATGAACGTTACAACAACTGACGTTAAAACAATGGAGATTACAAACATGGGTGGTACAACATTGGGCGTTACAATCATAGATATCTAAAGGAAAGGTTGAGGGGGGGGGAGTGACTAAGTGACACCCAGCCTCCTGCAACAAAACAAAATATACTTGACAGCTATTAACGATTCAAACACACGCTCCCTCTCCCCCTTCCATACCCTTTCTTCACACGCTAAAAAAAAACAACAGTTTTTAAGTAAGAACTATTTCTGACTGTTGACAGAGAAAGAATTTTTAGATTTGGACTAAACTAAAGTTTACTACAGCATACTTAGAGCATATAGTTCCATTTAGTATCCACCAATCATTGTTCACATTGCAGTACAAACAAAAATACTTTTACAGAAGATGGAGAAAAAAAAAGGAAATATTACCCCACGCCAGGAATAGATTAATGCAACATCTTGTAGCATCATTTCATCGGTTAACTCTTCACCACCGCGGAACATTTCAAGCTGAGGAAACATTATACAACAATTAACACGATAATTATTAAAACTTTCAGTAGGACTACTGTTAAATAAAGTTTCTCTAAATCCTATAGAGGTGTTTCTAGGAAATACAATTCTTTAGTCAGTCTGGGCAAATTTTTTTATGCATAGGCCCAATTTTAAATTAGACTTTGAAGCATTCAAAACGTCGGCTTGAAGTGAATGGGTTAACATTCAACCGTTTCATTTTGAGACATCCTTTTCGCGCCATTTTTGTTATTACAACTGCATCAGTGCAGACGGTGTGGGTTTGTGCTAAGATAACTGTAGACTAGTTCTAATTGTTAACTTCGTCCAAGGCCAGGATGGAAGCACAAATCACAGGTTCGTCAATACTAATACTGTTTGTTTTGTACACAGAAGGTGTTGCAATGGTTAAGGTCAAATGTTAGGGTCAAAAGTCAAGTGTTGAAGATATGATTATGTTAGCAAAGCCTTGGACTAAATATAGATTTAGATCTACACTTTGTCTTGCTAGCGTAACAGATAAAAAACAAGATATATTGTTTTCGATAATGAATGTTGCAGTGCTTCCATGTTTATCACAATATCCCGCTTCTCGTGTGTTATTGTGTTACGTAATTATCATAACGTTAAAGCAGTGGCGTAGCCAGGATTGCATTTGCAAGTCGGGGGAGGATTGAAAGAGAGGGGCAAGTATGGGGCACAGGTGGCTTGTGGCAGCGCGCTCAAATGTCACTCTTAGCGAGGGTCCTGGTTTCAAATCCTGGTGAAGGATTGGTTCCCGGGTACTGAGGATATCCCTGAGTCTGAGCACCTCTAATGGGTAGCTGACAGCAGTTTGAGATAAGTAAAGCGGCTGGGCATAGGGCTGTGGCCACAGATACCCTTGAAAGCCGTGGCAACAGAAACTTCTCAGGCATTTTTTGGGGGTCCAAGTGGGGGCAAACGTTATTAAGTGAGGTAAGGAAAGGGTTGACAGTAAAGTAAGTAGAGTTCACAAATCCCTGTCCACGGCATACAAGGGGATTTTACCTATTTAAACAAACACATAGACAATTTGAACGAATTTATTTTAAAGGTATATTCATGGGAATGCTAAGAAAATTAAATTAAAAATATGGTAACTCTCTATGATAGGGGTCGGCAACCTACGAAACGCATGACAAACTTAACAAACAGAGCGATTTTCATTGGCACGCGGCAGACCCCCGATATATGCAATTCATGTCTCTTCTAAAAAGAAAAAAGGGAGGATAAATTTTAGGCCGTTGGCACGATGAACGATTTATGAATCCAACTTTGGCACGCTAATATCAAAAGGTTGCCGACCCCTTCTCTATGACCCTCTTTAAAAGTTATTATTTCTTTAAAAAAAAAAGAATATCGATTTTTTTTTGTAAATTACCGGTTTCGGAAAATAAAAAAAGAGCAAAAATGATGAAATGGGAGTACGTCAACCACTTCCTCACCGTGAGTACGCTCTATGTATTAATGTCACAAATGATGAAATGGGAGTACGTCAACCACTTCCTCACCGTGAGTACGCTCTATGTATTAATGTCACAAATGATGAAATGGGAGCACGTAACCACTTCCTCACCGTGAGTACGCTCTATGTATTAATGTCACAAATCTACTAACCTTGAAATGTTCACCAAGTTGAAATTTGGCTTTAATAAATCGCTTCAAGTGCCTGATGGTAACCTCTGATGGACACAGCAGATAGCGAGTGTCCTTGACCTGTTGGACATTTTTTAAAACACTTTTTTTAAAACACTTCCGTTCATTGGGAGATGTAAATGTGAGATGATTCAATCCCCAAGTTAATGTTAAAGGCTATTCAATTTTAAACAGACACTGTAGTAAAAGTTTCGAACACAATTATTTGATGTTGGAATTTTATTATTGTGTGTGTTTTTTTCTCCAAATAGATTTAATTTTGGAATTTATTATAATTAACATTGCGTTTAAAGTTATAAACAGGCTATACATATCATTAACTTCCTAAATTACATTATTCTAAAACTGCTATTTTGTCACTGCTACCAATATATTCTTTGTTGATTATTTATTTATTTAAGAACATTTGTTTTTTCTTTTAGTGCGATCTTTTTGTAGAAATAAAATTAAAGTGACACCTTTAATTGTAACAGAAAAAAATATAAACTACTATAAACTAAAATCATTTAAATTCACAAACTTTCAACAAGTTTTACAAAAAATTCACCAACTAATTTACAAAATATGTAAAATATTTTTTATGTTTGGTAGCGTATATATTGTATATAAAGTGCAAAGATATAGGCTATATAAATATACATTAATTTGCAGATGTGTTAATTAACATAAAAAATATTTGCGCTGCTTTGTCAATTTTCCAAAAGTCCCAAACTTTCCCAACCTGTGGTAAGCCTGTCAGAACATGCGGAAACAAAACTATATGCAAATGTTTTGTACATATTTATGTTCGAACTAAAGTGAGCTTACCTTAAATGATTTCCTGCCTTCTTTCCTAAAGGAAAAACAAATAAGAGTAAAATAAAACTTTAGTGTTCTTTGTATTATTATACACCCACATACACAAACACACGAGTTAATTATTTATAAAATCAAACAGAAATTTGCACATAAGGACATAATTTCTCGTTATTCCGTTCCTCTCTGACGACCGTTGGCCTGCCAGCCTTATCAATATATAGCTTGACAGTGTGTAATTTACTTCCCATTCAGGGAACAAGTTCTGTTGCCACTTTTTAAAAAACTTGAAACTTATTTTTTAAATATTTACCTTAGTTAAACATTTTTTTTAGACCCACTACTGTTTTACTTTAATATTAGTTCGGTTAATTCTACATTTAATTGCATTGTCCTATGTTTGTAAAGTTTTAAATTATTAATTAGCTTTATATCCTTTTTAGCCTAGAGAATTATATCCGTGTTTTTAGTTGTTTGTTGCTCAATGTTAAATGCACTCTGAGCGTACATTTTGTTTATTGGCAGCGCTATACCAATATAATTATTATTATTTTTATTAATTACCTAACATAGACTAAAGTAATGCCTTTAAATACATGGCAAAACTAAGAAAATACCTATATTACCTAAATAGAAAATACATATATACATGATTTAACATAAAAACTAAGTAAGACTTACACATGATCTAACATATAATCTAAGTAAGACTTACAGATAGCCTAACATATAATCTAAGTAAGACTTACACATGACCTAACATATAATCTAAGTAAGACTTACACATGACCTAACATATAATCTAAGTAAGACTTACACATGACCTAACATATAATCTAAGTAAGACTTACACATGACCTAACATATAATCTAAGTAAGACTTACACATGACCTAACATATAATCTAAGTAAGACTTACATATGACCTAACATAGAGTCTAAGTAAGACTTACACATGACCTAATATATAATCTAAGTAAGACTTACATATGACCTAACATATAATCTAAGTAAGACTTACACATGACCTAACATATAATCACAAATAATCTAAGTAAGACTTACACATGACCTAACATATAATCTAAGTAAGACTTACATATGACCTAACATATAATCTAAGTAAGACTTACACATGACCTAACATATAATCACAAATAATCTAAGTAAGACTTACATATGACCTAACATATAATCTAAGTAAGACTTACACATGATCTAACATATAATCTAAGTAAGACTTACAGATGGCTTAACACAAATAATCTAAGTAAGACTTACACGTGACCTAACATATAATCTAAAAAAAGTATGTACATGCTATAAGACCTACCTAAAGGCTAGCTGTAATATTAAACTGACATGGTCATCTTCTTGCTTGAACTCTTTCTCCAGTTTCGCCTCGCCCCGCTCTTCGAGGGTGAGATCTTCGAGGTCACCTGAGGACACCATAATATATCTAATGAACACACGCCTTTCATTCAATAATGTATTCCATAGCATGCCAAACTTAAGTCTAACTGTGGACATTTATAAGTTCCTTGGCCGAGGCAGTCATGGACGTACTGAACTGCCTTCTAGAACGCCCAGGGATTAAATTCTGGTTTGGCAATTAGGGTGTCTGAAATTCAAAATTCTCTTCAACCCCACAATAGAGGGCTATGATAATTGTTCATGCATTGTGTTAACCACACAGTTTTTCTGGTTAGTTAAGAGTGTTTAAGCTATCATGGCAAGAAAACGTGTCTGAACTCTCAACAGGGTTAGGACGAGGCTACGATCTAATTATGATCTTTAGTCTGTAGCCAGAACGAGGCTACGTTCTAATCATAATCTACATAATCTGTAGCCGATCATCGATGTACCGTAGAGTAGGTCTCTAAAGGAAGTCTTAAGTTTAGGGTAGGTCTAGATGCCAAAACTAACGAGACAGATTTGCAGTGAAAGGAAATAAGGCATGATACAAAATGCCCGGGAATTAAAAATGGATAATGCTAAGCTCAAGTATCACATATTGTTTTATTTAATGGTTGATGGTGGGGGGGGGGGGGGGGGAAGAAGGGGGGGGGGGGTCAGTAAAAAAACATTTTTTAACTTACTTTCTGGAAGTGTTGCATGAAATTCTCGACGACGTCGCATTTCATCTGAAATATTTACGATCAAAATATGATTTCTAGAAATTTGATACGTTGATAAGTTATATGAAGGCTTATTCTTAATGCGTCCATTTTTTTTTTCATATCGTATAATGATTGGAGTGAAATAACGCAGGAGAGAATAAAAAAAGATAATAATAAAAGAGAAATAGAAAAAGAGAGAGAGAGAGAGAAATGAAACAAAAAGAATTAGAGTGAGACCTCAGTGAGGTGGGAAAAGAAAGAAAGGAGAAAAACCAAGAAAGAAAAGAATGTAAGAGATAAGAACAAGGGATGGAGAGAGAGAAAGAGGGGATGGATGGGAAAACGAAAGATGAGAGAGGGTGTTCTAATACAACTTCTAACTCAAGTGCACATTAAAATATATCAAGCAAGAAAAACATTAAGCTTCCTAAAAATTGGGGGAAAAAAAAGCTCACCTTGAAAAAGACCTGGCACAAGTTTGTACACAAGACTTTGTAGAGTCTGGTCTGGTCTGTGGATAAAACACATAAGATAACCTTCATTAGACAGACATTTCTGTAGTTTACTCTATTTCTATCCCGTTGAAACATTGTAAAACAAACAGACAATTTGAATAATTATACGCTGACTAGTGACGTTTAATTTCGAGAAACAACTCATACCTTATGTTCAGAAGTTTAATTTCGAGAAAGATCTCATACCTTATGTTCAGAAGTGGCCGAGTCTTGTGTATTTGGGCATCACAGATAGGACAGACTTTGCTGGTTTCCAGAAACTTTACGATGCACGTGCGACAAACTGATTTAAAGAAAAAATACAACAACGTAAATATACGTAAAAATCAACGAACGTGTAATTCATATTTTTAATAAAACAAATATGACAATAACAAACTCAACTCATGAAAGAAGTATTTATGAAAGAAGTATTTATGCAAGAAGTATGGACAAGTCTTAACGTGTATGCATGCATAAAAGGTCATGTGCAAAAACATTTCCTTTCTTATTCGATCATTTTATTCGAAACAATGTCTGTGTGCCACTTTACTGGTTTTACTCAAATTTGTTAGGGATAAAAATTTATTTCATTTCCAATAGATGTTTACAAAACAAAACAATGTATTGTGAAAGTCAGAAGGGAATAATCACCTTTTTAAAATATCAAACTTATTGCTTAATGCAAAAGAATTTTTGTTATTCGTTTTTATGAATTTACGTATTATGTTTTTCAATAACCAAGAAAACGCAACTCTTGACTCATTTATTTTGTAAACAAATAAAAATTTAACGCCACGCGACTAACACTTGAGTATTAATGATCGCCTGTTCACTTTTGATGTTAAAAACGGATTCCTCATAACTAATATTGTATCCTTTGTATAATTCTAAAAGACTAGAACTGGACGTCGAGGTTGAAATCAATTGTCAAACACCAGCAAAAGCATGCTTTTTTGTTATTAGTTTAAAAATAGAACAGGAAGTTCACGAACATTCGGGTTCAAAAGTTCACGCCTCATTAAGACTTGTCCATTTATGAAAGAAGTATTGATGAAAAACGTATTTATGAAAGAAGTATTTATGAAAGAAGTATTTATGAAAGAAGTATTTTATGAAAGAAGTATTTATGAAAGAAGTATTTTATGAAAGAAGTATTTATGAAAGAAGTATTTTATGAAAGAAGTATTTATGAAAGAAGTATTTTGTAAAAAGCTTGCGTGATAATTGACAAGTCTTAATGAGGCGCGACCTTTTCAAATGGAAGAGATCTTTATCTTCCGGTTCTATGTTAAAATTTTTAATTATTTTAGACATTTCCGTAAACAAAAAAACATGATTTTGCTGGTGTTTGACAATTGATTTTAACCTCGACTGCCAGTTCTAGTCTTTTAGAAATATACAAAGGCTACAATATTAGTTATGAGCAATCCGTTTTTAACATCAAAAGTGAGTAGGCGGTAATTAATACAAAAAGTGCTAGTTGCGTTAAGTTAAATTTAGCTTTGTTTATAAAATAAATTAGGCAAGAGTTGCGTCCTTGGTTATAAAAGAAAACAATTCGTAGATTCATAAAAATATGAAACGAAAATTCTTTTGCATCAAACAATACGTTTGAAGTTATAAATAGGTGATTCTTCACGCCTGACATTCAAAATCCATCGTTTTCTTTTGGCAACATCTTTTGGAAATGAAATAACATTTAATCTCCTAAATTTTTTGGTACAACCAGTAACGTAGAACACAGACATGCTTTTTTTTTTATTAAATGATCGAATAAGACCGGAAATGTTTTTCTTGTCGACCTTTTATGCATGCATCGTTAAGACTTATCAATGGGCATTCATTTAACAAAAAGGTTATATCATTTTAAAAAATGACGTCTTTGGATTTAAGCTAAAAATGAATGCAAACAAAGCAAAACAGTTATAAATTACTTTTTTATATGATAAAATGATACCAAGAAAGAGATAAGTATATCTGGGGATCCAATTTACTCGCAATATAAGATCAAGTAAACTTGTGTTTGAAATATGTAGTTAACAAAATTATTTTTTATTAGATTTAGAAATTGACTCTAGGTATAACTTTATTTTTTTTTTACCATAGCTAACACAAATATTTGTGTCGTACACGATTATTATATATGAACTTTTTATTTCATTTAAATGTATTTATAAAGCCTAGTAAAAAAACAACAACTACTGTATGTACGGTCACTAAGAAAATAATTCTAACCGACATAGATATACAGCGTCAAGTTCTTAAACATTATAACAACATCAGAAATGTATTCTCCTCTTTCTATATTCAAATAGATTATGTTGAACGAATAATGGGTTTTTATTTCTCATCGAATGACAGTTTTTTTCGATAAAATTGAATTGGAAAAAAAAATTGGTTAACATTTTGATTTGATTGAAACATGAATAGAGGGTAAGCTGCACACTCTTTGAATTTGATTATTTACGATTTTTTTTTTAAATTGATTTTTCTCTCCTGCTTTAAATCCCGTAACAAAAGATTTAAATTTTATTGTATATTGAATAGTTACATTGATATAAATAATGACATTCAATTATTACAAGGTAACTTGCGTTGGCTGATATTTCTTGCTAGCGTTAGACTACATGTAGAATGTTTTTGTTGTTGGCATTGACATGTAAATACTAAATACACTATAACAATGGATAACTACTGTAACAGAACCTACTACTTAGTAATCGTGTGTTCTTACAAGGCATTTATATCAAGGTTAATATATAATCAGAAACCAACAATTTTTATCGTATTGTTTCCATTCAAGTTAGGGTCTAATCTTATTTCAATATGCACTTTAGGACATACTATATAAGTTATTTATAATGGAAAGCCCAAACGCTATTCAAAACCTTCGTAAAATGGACAAATCAAATCAAATCAAACGATAGATTTTTATATTTAAAAATGCGTAGGTAAAGATCTTGAATCTAGAACTAAGAAATTTTCAGCTTTTTCATGCAATACTTGTACATGGCAATAATGAAACCAAGAAAACATACAACACACAACTAAAACTTGTACAGGCTGTTGTCAAACTAGTCTAATAGTTCTTGACAGAAAACTTTCGGGACAAAAAAAACCCATAAAATTGTAATCTCTTAATTTCAGACTCAACTGGAATGAATTCTGCTGCCTCATCAAGTGACAAAACAGAGAACATTTCTAACACACATACAAAAAATTAAATAAACAACAACAATAAATAAATAAATCAAATAAGCCGGTATGTTTTCTTGGAGACCTTTTAACAAAAATGAGTTGGTACTCGTCAGAGAAAGTAAAATTAATGAATTGTAAAATAAATGAATTGTTTATACGAGTTGGGAATTTCTAAGAAAATATTCGAACAGTATTAATGTCCGCAATGAAGAGAGGTCTATGGTCTGAAATCAAGTTTTACTATTTAATAATTCTGCCTAATCCAAGCTTAGTAGTAGTAATTACTAATATGAAGACGTTACCGCTAACGCCTATAATACAAAGGTATATATGAGTAAGTACAGAAATATTATATGTATAAACATAAACGTTATCTGCATAAACAAGAAACTCACATGAATGAAGACATTCTATGACTGTCGTTGCCTGGATGAGGTAGCCTCCACACAGAGCACACAGGATGTGTGGGTTCAGTTCCCTCACCAGGACACGCTTGGAACCGTACATTCTCAACCGGCTGTAGAACAGGTAACAAGTTCCCCCAACTCTGTCATCTGACCATCTCCAATTTACATAGGTCTTTCTTTCTTGGCTTTTGATTTCCTCCCTTGTTAAAATTTCGCTCTTAAGAAATCATGTTCACATTGCAAGTTCCAGAGAAATGTAAAGAAATGCCTAACCCACTTCTAAAAACATTGTGACGTTCAATCTAAACAATTTTTTTGATCATCTGATATCCAAACAATTCTTTGGGGCATTGCTCTAATAAAGAAAAGAATTAATAACTGAAGTGTCAAAATGTCTTTGCTGACTTCTATTTCTGGTCAATGACGTCGATGGCTATTTAATGGTCGCCATGGAAATTAAAAGCGTCACTGTTGTCGAGCGAAACAGATTCCGTGTCTTGAAAGACGTTTGTTTATTAGTACACAGGCGTGAGTGATACGCCCGTTGCGGCAAGCATTAGCTCAAAAACAAGATGGCGGAACGTCTTCTGCTAGCGCGCCTGGCAACCATCTTGAAATCTAGAAAAGTGCAACTGGAAAAAAAACGAAACAAAAAATTATTTTGGTAAAAAGAATCAACAAATTAATGCCAATTCAAATTATAACAACATCAAAAACATTTTACATCACTTTTTAAAACAACAACATCAATAAAATATGTCACGACAGTCAGCTAAATCTGGGTTAACCATTTGCAGCCATCACCAGGGGGCGCTAGAATTGTCAATTTCTCAATTTCAAAATATATGGGATGAAAACAAACTTTTCCCCAGACACCAGAGATGAAATATTTCTTTTCACACAACTAATTAAAAACAGGATGCAGACATTTCCTTTTTCTTCCTGTTCATTGAATTAGAAAGATTCGGATTTTGACAAACTAAATGTTCCCTTCTATCGTTTCAATAAATTTACATTTCAAAAGAATTATCTCCTCCTTGTGGTGTTAAACAATAATTAGATTTTCGATAATCGATTTCGGAAGCAAGTATCGGTTTTGTTGGAATGTAATCGATTACATGTAGTAAGCTATGATAACATGTTGAATTAGTACAGAATAATCGTAAAAAGAAAAAAAATATTTTTTTTTACAAATCCCAGCTATCACTTTTGATAAAAACTACACCATGTTTGGCTTTCCCGCCCTACAGCCTATGACGTCATGTTGCTTCTTTCGAACAGATGTTTTAGATTTCTTGAGGCCACAAGGCTAAATTCGGTTTAAAAGACGGATTATCGGTTTTGTTTGAAGTTAACTATTTTTTTTTTTTGTTGGTTATGAAGAAATGATTTCTTCAATCAATTAAGACTCGCTATAATCCAATCATATCATATCATATCATATATCATATCATATCATATATATATATAAATCTCAAAAGGAATATGTATGTATGTATGTGGCTGGCTGGCTGGCTGGCTGGCTGGCTGGGTATGTACATACCGCATAATCTTTTTAAATACTGGACATAAAAACGTGAAATTTGCTACAAATATTCTTTGCGTTACGGCGGTGAACACTGTCAAGGTTTTTAAAAAATTAAAATGACCGCAGTGGTCAGTTTGGTCAAAAAACGTGAAAAAAACACAACTTTTGATTCACATTGTCTTTGCCAGTACAACTTTTTATAGTTTTTCGTCACAAAGTTAGAAAAAAAAAGGATGCGCTGAGATTATTTTTATGACGTCATCAATCTTTGCGCATGGATTTTATAGCAATGAAGGGACATTTTTCATTCATGTTTAAATTGACGTCATCAAACTATGTGCATGGATTTTATTATCTCAACTCAATGACGGGAACAAATTTTTTTTCATGTTTAAATTGTCTACGTGCCGTAAACAACATAAATTCTTTACACTACCAATACTGTAGTTGATTTTCTTAATCTATCACTACTTTGATACTTTACACTATGAATACATGACTTAAAGCTAATTAATAATTTAAAACTTTACAAACATAGGACAAAGCAAATAGATTTAGCATTTTTTTTCTGTTTTCGGAAGTAATACCGACGCATTACTAAGCTTATTTAAACGCAGTGGTCCTGGTTACACTCTATATTTAAGCTTATAATTATATGGCGTCATCAAATTTTGCGTATTTATGCGTTTAAGAAGGGAACAAAATTTTGTTTTAATTTGCGTCGTAATTTGTAGAATGCAATATTTAAATGGTTTAAGTAAAAAAATTAAGTTACCGGAAAATACTTTATCCCCGCTTAAGACAATTGCTTATAACTCCATGGGTTATTTTATCCAGTTCCGAGAACTGGGCACCTTTAGGCTTATCGCCTTGGTAACGGCCATTGTTTTAATTACCGGGCAATGTTTAAATTACCGGGCAATGTTTATAATACCAGGCAATGTTTAAATTACCGGGCAATGTTTAAATTACCGGGCAATGTTTATAATACCGGACAATGTTTAAATTACCGGGCAATGTTTAAATTACCGGGCAATGTTTATAATACCGGGCAATGTTTATAATACCGGGCAATGTTTAAATTAACGGGCAATGTTTAAATTACCGGGCAATGTTTATAATACCGGGCAATGTTTATAATACCGGGCAATGTTTAAATTACCGGGCAATGTTTAAATTACCGGGCAATGTTTATAATACCGGGCAATGTTTATAATACCGGGCAATGTTTAAATTACCGGGCAATGTTTATAATACCGGGCAATGTTTATAATACCGGGCAATGTTTAAATTACCAGGCAATGTTTAAATTACCGGGCAATGTTTAATTTGCCGGGCAATTTTCAAATTGCCGGAACTAAATTTTTAAAGTTTTAATTCGTGTCGTATACGTTTTATAAACATTATTTCATAAGGGTTTCATTTGTTATTGTTTTACATGTTGAATAGAAAAATTAATTCTAAGTTTGCTTCCAAAGCAACAATAAATAAATAAATAGCAAAAAAACAAAAACAACACAACATAGGTCTGCGACTTAATGTTTGTCGTAAAAAAAATATATCAAACAATCATTAAAAAAAAAAAAGTAGTGTCGAATGTTCTTAATCAATGAATAGAACAAAATATATTCATGTTTTAATTTGCGTCGTAATTTATAGCGGGCAATTTTGTAATTGTTATAATGGGTGATGAGTAATGATTTTAACGGGTAATTCATGTTGTAGCGGGCAAATAAAAAATTACCTCACGTTTAAATTCGTGTCGTAGGTCATTCGGGCAATCTCATTATAACTGCCTGAGTAGTTAGAGTGTATGTAAACATAACTTTTAGCCGGTTCGGAGGACCGGGCACATAACGGCTTGTATATATATAAATCTCAAAAGGAATATGTGGCTGGCTGGCTGGCTGGCTGGCTGGCTGGCTGGCTGGGTATGTACATACCGCATAATCTTTTTAAATACTGGACATAAAAACGTGAAATTTGCTACAAATATTCTTTGCGTTACGGCGGTGAACACTGTCAAGGTTTTAAAAAAATTAAAATGACCGCAGTGGTCAGTTTGGTCAAAAAGCGCGAAAAAAACACAACTTTTGATTCACATTGTCTTTGCCAGTACAACTTTTTATAGTTTTTCGTCACAAAGTTAGAAAAAAAAGGATGCGCTGAGATTATTTTTATGACGTCATCAATCTTTGCGCATGGATTTTATAGCAATGAAGGGACATTTTTCATTCATGTTTAAATTGACGTCATCAAACTATGTGCATGGATTTTATTATCTCAACTCAATGACGGGAACAAATTTTCTTCATGTTTAAATTGTCTACGTGCCGTAAACAACATAAATTCTTTACACTACCAATACTGTAGTTGATTTTCCTAATCTATCACTACTTTAATACTTTACACTGTGAATACATGACTTAAAGCTAATTAATAATTTAAAACTTTACAAACATAGGACAAAGCAAATAGATTTAGCATTTTTTTTTCTGTTTCGGGAAGTAATACCGACGCCTTATTAAGCATATTTAAACGCAGTGGTCCTGGTTACACTCTATATTTAAGCTTATAATTATATGGCGTCATCAAATTTTGCGTATTTATGCGTTTAAGAAGTTGTTTTAATTTGCGTCGTAATTTGTAGAATGCAATATTTAAATGGAAGACTATTGTTTATAACTCCATGGGTTATTTTATCCAGTTCCAAGAACTGGGCACCTTTAGGCTTATCGCCTTGGTAACGGCCATTGTTTAAATTACCGGGCAATGTTTAAATTACCGGGCAATGTTTATAATACCGGGCAATGTTTAAATTACCGGGCAATGTGTAAATTACCGGGCAATGTTTAAATTACCGGGCAATGTTTAAATTACCGGGCAATGTTTAAATTACCGGGCAATGTTTATAATACCGGGCAATGTTTAAATTACCGGGCAATGTTTAAATTACCGGGCAATGTTTAAATTACCGGTCAATGTTTAAATTACCGGGCAATGTTTATAATACCGGGCAATGTTTAAATTACCGGGCAATGTTTAAATTACCGGGCAATGTTTAAATTACCGGGCAATGTTTAAATTACCGGGCAATGTTTAAATTACCGGGCAATGTTTAAATTACCGGGCAATGTTTATATAACCGGGCAATGTTTAATTTGCCGGGCAATGTTCGAATTGCCGTAACTAACTTTTTAAAGTTTTAATTCGTGTCGTATAAGTTTTATAAACATTATTTCATATGGGTTTCATTTGTTATCGTTTTACATGTTGAATAAAAAATTTAATTCTAAGTTTGCTTCCAAAGCAACAATAAATAAATAAATAGCAAATAAACAAAAACAACACAACATAGGTCTGCGACTTAATGTTTGTCGTAAAAAAAATATATCAAACAATCATTAAAAAAAAATAAAAGTACTGTCGAATGTTCTTAATCAATGAATAGAACAAAATATATTCATGTTTTAATTTGCGTCGTAATTTATAGCGGGCAATTTTGTAATTGTTATAATGGGTGATGAGTAATGATTTTAACGGGTAATTCATGTTTTAGCGGGCAAATAAAAAAATTACCTCACGTTTAAATTCGTGTCGTAGGTCATGCGGGCAATCTCATTATAACTGCCTGAGTAGTTAGAGTGTATGTAAACATAACTTTTAGCCGGTACGGAGGACCGGGCACATAACGGCTTGTATATATATAAATCTCAAAAGGAATATGTATGTATGTGGCTGGCTGGGTATGTACATACCGCATAATCTTTTTAAATACTGGACATAAAAACGTGAAATTTGCTACAAATATTCTTTGCGTTACGGCGGTGAACACTGTCAAGGTTTAAAAAAAATTAAAATGACCGCAGTGGTCAGTTTGGTCAAAAAACGCGAATAAAACGACATATTTTGGGTTCATGTTGAATTTGCCGTTCCAACTTTTTATAGTTTTTCGTCACAAAGTTAGAAAAAAAAGGATGCGCTGAGATTATTTTTATGACGTCATCAATCTTTGCGCTCTAACTTTGTGACTGAAGGGAAAAAATTCATTCATGTTTATATTACCGGAAATACGTGAGTAGCTTTTGGTGCGCATTTTTAAATCATCGCACCGCGACGTGCTTATTGAAAGCTTATTGAAAGCAGAGGGAGCACATGTTTTGGTTAACCGCTAAACATAGGCCTAAATGTCATTTTTCATACTAATGTTAAGAAGTTAATCAAGCATATTTTAACTATTGTCTGTTGTACATATAGTCTATATACCCATATTTATTGTATGCTGCGTTTATGTGTTTATGATATGTATGATATTGATATATGATACATGATTGTATATAGATGTAAGCCCATTTCTCTTTCAAAATAACAAGAAGGGCAACATTTGTTATTGTTAAAAATAGTATTTATGTGATCATTTACAAAGCAAGGTAGTAACAATATTGTGAACAAGACATCTACATTATTGTTGAATATAAATATATTGATAAACTGTCCAAGTCAATACAAGATATCTACATTATTGTTGAATATATAAATATTGATAAGCTTTCCAAGTCAATACAAGACATCTACATTATTGTTGAATATATAAATATTGATAAACTGTCCAAGCCAATACAAGAGATCTACATTATTGTTGAATATATAAATATTGATAAGCTTTCCAAGTCAATACTTTAAATGCCTCCAAAGAAAAGAAAACTAATTGGACAAAAGAATCCAAAGTCAATAAAAGCCAAACGTTTGCGAAAAGATGAAACTGTTGAACAAAGTGATGCTAGACATGACAAAGAAAGGGAAAGGGCCAAGACAATAAGAGCCATAGAAACATCAGAGGAGCGTCGAACACGACTTGAAACAATGCGAGAAAAAGCAAACACATCAAGGGCTACAGAGACTTCGGAGGAGCGACAGAAACGTCTTGAAAAAAAGCGGGAACGAGAAACCACATCAAGAGCTACAGAGACTTCGGAGGAGCGACAGAAACGTCTTGAAAAAAAGCGGGAAGGAGAAACCACATCAAGGGCTACAGAGACTTCGGAGGAGCGACAAAAACGTCTTGAAAAAAAGCGGGAAGGAGAAACCACATCAAGGGCTACAGAGTCTTCGGAGGAGCGACAAAAACGTCTTGAAAAAATGAGAGAAATAGCAACCACATCAAGAGATGCCGAGACATTAGAGGAGCGACAGAAACGTCTTGAAAAAATGAGAGAAATAGCAACCACATCAAGAGATACCGAGACATTAGAGGAGCGACAGAAACGTCTTGAAAAAATGAGAGAAATAGCAACCACATCAAGAGATACCGAGACATTAGAGGAGCGACAGAAACGTCTTGAAAAAAAGCGGGAAAGTGCAAACACGGCAAGGGTGTCACGAAGTTCACATTTGAATTTAGCTGGATTCCAATATGACCCCCAACATGATTACGCTCAACACCCTTATGTTGATATTGGAGGAATGATCTACATGTGTAAATATTGTCAAGCAAAGAAATTTAAAACAGAACCACCAGGAATGTGCTGCAGGAGTGGAAAAGTTAAACTTACTCCCCTGAATACACCGCCCAATGATCTGCAGTTATTAATGTCTGGGACGACTTCAGAGTCAAAACATTTCCTGCGTAATCTGAGAAGATACAATTCATGTTTTCAGATGACGTCTTTTGGTGCTACCTCAATAGTGGATCTTAACGGTTTTGCAACAACTTTTAAAGTACAAGGACAGATATACCACCGGATCGGATCTCTTCTCCCGCTTCCTGATCAAAACCCACAATTTCTACAAGTCTACTTTATGGGAAATGAGCAGATTGAAGTAGATCATCGATGCGATTGTATCCCCGGGGTGAGACGCAATATTGTTTTAAGCTTACAAAGGATGCTTCATGAAAACAACCATCTCATTAATACTTTCAAAACTTCACTAGAAAACATGCCCAATGATGAATACAAGGTTGTTATCCGTGCAGACAAAAGAGAGCCCGGTGAACACGAACGTCGCTTTAATGCTCCTCAAGTAAATGAAGTCGCCATCATTATGTCAGACCACGATTTCAATCAACGTGACATCATAATTCAGAGGCGAAGTAATTCACTACAACGCATTTCAGAAACACATCGATCGTACGATGCTCTTCAATACCCGCTCATATTTTGTGAAGGCGAGGATGGATACCACTTCAACCTGAAGCAGGTTGATCCTGTAACAGGTGCACCAACTGTTAAAAAAGTTTCAGCATTAGACTTTTATGCATACAGGTTGATGATCAGAAATGGATCCACAAATCATATTTTACAATGTCGACAACTATACCATCAATACGTTGTGGACATGTATGCAAAAATTGAGAGTGAGCGACTCCTGTACATACGTCTAAATCAAAAAAAGCTGCGCGTGGAAGACTATATACACCTCAAGGATGCTTTGGTGAACGATGGGGACATTCAAAATATTGGGAAAGTTGTGATTCTCCCAGCAACTTTCACCGGAAGCCCTAGACAGATGCAGGAATATGCACAAGATGCACTGTCTTATGTTCGATCCTATGGACGCCCAGACCTATTTATCACATTTACGTGCAATCCTGACTGGGGTGAAATCAAAGAATCACTTTCATTTGGCCAGACGTCAAGTGATCGTCAAGACATAATAGCAAGAGTGTTTAGACAAAAACAGATCAAACTCATTGATATTTTAACTAAATATAATATTTTTGGAGAAACCCGATGCTGGATGTACTCCATTGAATGGCAGAAAAGAGGACTTCCACACTCCCACAATTTAATTTGGTTGAAGGAAAAACTACACCCAGTCAATATTGATCAAATCATATCTGCAGAGTTTCCAGATCCAGAGATGGACCCTAATCTGTTTGCAGTAGTGAAGAAAAATATGATTCATGGACCATGCGGACATCTCAATACCAACGCACCCTGTATGAAAGACGGAAAATGCAGCAAAAAATATCCTAGGAAATTAATTAAAGATACTCAGACTGGTGAAGATGGCTATCCAGTTTACAGAAGACGCGCCCCACAAGACGGTGGTTTCACGGCAACAATTAAAATTAAAGGCAACACGGAAGTCGAAGTGGACAACAAGTGGGTTGTTCCTTATTCTCCAATTCTTTCCAAAATGTTTCTCGCACACATAAATGTCGAGTACTGTAGCTCTGTGAAATCTATCAAATACATCTGCAAATATGTAAACAAAGGAAGTGACATGGCTGTCTTTGGAGTGACAGATGACAACGCTCTTGATGAAGTGTCTCGGTACATGATAGGGAGATACATCAGTAGCAACGAAGCGGTTTGGCGTATTATGAGTTTCCCAATTCACGAACGCCACCCGACAGTAGTTCATCTCAATGTTCACTTAGAGAACGGGCAGAGAGTTTACTTCACACGTGAAAACGCGCAAGCCCTTGCAGAAAGACCACCAAATACAACTCTGACAGCTTTTTTTCAATTATGCCAAAGTGACGCTTTTGCCAGGACACTGCTATATCCAGAAGTACCTCGCTTTTACACTTGGAATAAGTCCAAAAAGGTGTTTTGCAAAAGAAAACAAGGTGTACCAGTTGCAGGTGAAGATGCCGTAGCAAGTGAAGCATTGGGTCGTGTCTATACAGTCAACCCAAACAACGCAGAGTGCTATTTTCTCAGACATCTTCTTCATGCAGTTCGAGGACCTACTTCTTTTGAATATCTAAAAACTGTAAACGGTGAAGTTTGCCAGACTTTCAGAGAAGCTTGCCAAAGGCGTGGATTACTTGAAGATGATAGACATTGGGACCACACTTTATCAGAGGCTGTTTTAAGATCTTCTCCGGAGCAGATAAGAAATCTTTTTTGCATTATTCTTACTATATGCAACCCATCCAATCCAAACGGTCTGTGGGAGAAGTATAGAGAGTCCATGAGCGAAGATTTACCACGTGATAACTCAATTAGAGAAAGTTCAACACTTCGTTCAAATTGTTCTTCAGATATTTTCAACTTGGCCCTAATTCTGTTGGAGGATAAATGTTTATCAATAAACAACAAAACACTACCAGACTTAGGATTACAGCCTCCTAAAAGAAATGAGCGGGATATTCTAGACAAAGACCTGATAAGAGAAAAAAACTACAACATTGAAGAACTACACAAATATGTAGAATCCAACAAAGTTCTGTTAAACAGCGATCAAACTGAAGCATATGAGGTTATTATGAATCATGTAAATGAAGAAAAAGGAGGAATATTTTTTCTCGATGCTCCTGGAGGAACAGGAAAAACCTTCTTAATAAACATAATCCTTGCAGAAATAAGAATGAAACGTGATTTGGCAATCGCAATAGCATCATCTGGAATTGCTTCGACGTTATTAGATGGAGGAAGAACGGCGCACTCGGCTCTACGGTTACCTCTAAATATTGCCAATGAGCAACATCCAACATGCAACATTAGCAAAGCCTCTGGCCAAGCAAAGGTTCTAAAAACCTGCAAAATCATTGTATGGGATGAATGTACAATGGCGCACAAAAAGTCACTTGAAGCTCTTGACTTAACATTGCAGGATTTAAGAGACAATAGTCAACTCATGGGAGGTGCTCTGGTGGTGTTAGCTGGCGATTTTCGTCAAACTCTTCCTGTCATACCAAGGTCAACACCAGCGGATGAAATCAATGCTTGCCTTAAATCTTCTTTTCTTTGGCGAAATGTTAAAACAATAAAATTAAGAACAAATATGAGAGTGCAGCAACAAAACGAAGCAGGTGCACTCATTTTTGCTGAAAATCTTTTACACATTGGTGAAGGGACTTACCCCACGCAGATGAAATCAGGGGACATTACCTTTCTTGATGACTTCTGCAAAAGAGTGACATCCCTACAAGATCTTATCCACCAAGTGTATCCGAACCTTTCGGAAAATTACCTTAACAAGGAATGGCTGTGTGACCGAGCAATTCTTGCTTCTAAGAACACATCTGTCAGTGAGTTGAATGGCCTGATTCAGGACATGATACCCGGAACATGTACTGAATACGCATCATTTGATTCCGTCACGGATGTCAATGAAACCGTTAACTACCCTACGGAATTTTTAAATTCTCTGGACACACCCGGGATGCCACCGCATAAACTTCAACTCAAAATTGGATCACCCATAATTCTACTCCGAAACATAAACCCACCAATACTTTGTAATGGAACACGCTTATGCATCAAAAGTTTATTCCCTAATGTGATAGAAGCGACAGTGTTGACTGGGAAAGGAAAAGGAGAAGATGTGTTTATTCCAAGAATCCCAATTATTCCAACAGACATGCCCTTCTCTTTCAAGCGTCTGCAGTTTCCCGTCAGGTTGGCATTTTCCATTACAATTAACAAGTCACAGGGTCAATCAATCAAGTGCACTGGAATTAATTTGGAATATCCATGTTTCTCCCATGGGCAATTATATGTTGCCTGCTCAAGAGTTGGCTCTCCTAATCAACTATTCATATTTGCACCAATGTCAAAAACAAGGAATGTTGTATATAAAGATGTGTTACAATGAGCATATGGCCTATTGCAAAGTATTGATTTTTTAAAAATTATTGTCAAATTCGTAAGACAGAAATAATTTTATTTTCCAATAAAATATCATTATGCGATCATTGGACATAATTTAACAAACATAAAAAAAAAGTTTCTTCTTTGTTTCTTATGGGTTTCATTTGTTATTGTTTTTCATGTTGAATTTAAAATGTAATTCTAAGTTCCTTCCAAAGCAACAATAAATGAATAAATAGCAAATAACAACAACAATAAAAAACAACAAACAAACAAAACAACAATAACATAGGTCTACGACTTAATGTTATCTTTAAAAAATATAGCAAACAATAATTTAAAAATTAAAAGTACTGTCGAAATGACATGTCAATTCTGTTTTACAGAAACAAAGTTTAACTACCCAATAAACTTAACACCATTAGATCGCAAAAGGGGGCATACTTTGACCAAGAATTAAAAAAAATTGAATATTTGTTTTTCCTTTTTAGTTGTATATTGAATGGGTGTATATTAATCTCTGCAAAAAACAACAATACAAAAATAAATACTGACCACAACAAAATAACAACAATTTTATGAATGTTGCAAAAAAAAAATAAACAAAAAAAGAATAAACAAACTATAGTGTGTCAAACATAGTCTATACAAGCCCGTTCGAAGAATCGGGCACATCAGCTAGTTATATATATAAATCTCAAAAGGAATATGTGGCTGGCTGGCTGGCTGGCTGGCTGGCTGGCTGGGTATGTACATACCGCATAATCTTTTTAAATACTGGACATAAAAACGTGAAATTTGCTACAAATATTCTTTGCGTTACGGCGGTGAACACTGTCAAGGTTTAAAAAAAATTAAAATGACCGCAGTGGTCAGTTTGGTCAAAAAACGCGAATAAAACGACATATTTTGGGTTCATGTTGAATTTGCCGTTCCAACTTTTTATAGTTTTTCGTCACAAAGTTAGAAAAAAAAAGGATGCGCTGAGATTATTTTTATGACGTCATCAATCTTTGCGCATGGATTTTATAGCAATGAAGGGACATTTTTCATTCATGTTTAAATTGACGTCATCAAACTATGTGCATGGATTTTATTATCTCAACTCAATGACGGGAACAAATTTTCTTCATGTTTAAATTGTCTACGTGCCGTAAACAACATAAATTCTTTACACTACCAATACTGTAGTTGATTTTCCTAATCTATCACTACTTTAATACTTTACACTGTGAATACATGACTTAAAGCTAATTAATAATTTAAAACTTTACAAACATAGGACAAAGCAAATAGATTTAGCATTTTTTTTTCTGTTTCGGGAAGTAATACCGACGCCTTACTAAGCTTATTTAAACGCAATGGTCCTGGTTACACTCTATATTTAAGCTTATAATTATATGGCGTCATCAAATTTTGCGTATTTATGCGTTTAAGAAGGGAACAAAATTTTGTTTTAATTTGCGTCGTAATTTGTAAAATGCAATATTTAAATGGTATAAGTTACCGGAAATACTTTATGCCCGCTTAAGACTATTGTTTATAACTCCATGGGTTATTTTATCCAGTTCCGAGAACTGGGCACCTTTAGGCTTATCGCCTAGGTAACGGCCATTGTTTAAATTACCGGGCAATGTTTAAATTACCGGGTAATGTTTATAATACCGGGCAATGTTTATAATACCGGGCAATGTTTAAATTACCGGGCAATGTTTAAATTACCGGGCAATGTTTATAATACCGGGCAATGTTTATAATACCGGGCAATGTTTAAATTACCGGGCAATGTTTAAATTACCGGGCAATGTTTAAATTACCGGGCAATTTTTCTAATACCGGGCAATGTTTATAATACCGGGCAATGTTTAAATTACCGGGCAATGTTTAATTTGCCGGGCAATGTTCAAATTGCCGGAACTAAATTTTTAAAGTTTTAATTCGTGTCGTATACGTTTTATAAACATTATTTCATAAGGGTTTCATTTGTAATTGTTTTACATGTTGAATAGAAAATTTAATTCTAAGTTTGCTTCCAAAGCAACAATAAATAAATAAATAGCAAATAAACAAAAACAACACAACATAGGTCTGCGACTTAATGTTTGTCGTAAAAAAAATATATCAAACAATCATTAAAAAAAAAAAAAAGTACTGTCGAATGTTCTTAATCAATGAATAGAACAAAATATATTTATGTTTTAATTTGCGTCGTAATTTATAGCGGGCAATTTTGTAATTGTTATAATGGGTGATGAGTAATGATTTTAACGGGTAATTCATGTTGTAGCGGGCAAATAAAAAATTACCTCACGTTTAAATTCGTGTCGTAGGTCATGCGGGCAATCTCATTATAACTGACTGAGTAGTTAGAGTGTATGTAAACATAACTTTTAGCCGGTTCAGAGGACCGGGCACATAACGGCTTGTATATATATAAATCTCAAAAGGAATATGTATGTATGTATGTATGTGGCTGGCTATGTACATACCGCATAATCTTTTTAAATACTGGACATAAAAACGTGAAATTTGCTACAAATATTCTTTGCGTTACGGCGGTGAACACTGTCAAGGTTTTAAAAAAATTTAAATGACCGCAGTGGTCAGTTTGGTCAAAAAACGCGAAAAAAACACAACTTTTGATTCACATTGTCTTTGCCAGTACAACTTTTTATAGTTTTTCGTCACAAAGTTAGAAAAAAAAGGATGCGCTGAGATTATTTTTATGACGTCATCAATCTTTGCGCATGGATTTTATAGCAATGAAGGGACATTTTTCATTCATGTTTAAATTGACGTCATCAAACTATGTGCATGGATTTTATTATCTCAACTCAATGACGGGAACAAATTTTCTTCATGTTTAAATTGTCTACGTGCCGTAAACAACATAAATTCTTTACACTACCAATACTGTAGTTGATTTTATTAATCTATCACTACTTTAATACTTTACACTGTGAATACATGACTTAAAGCTAATTAATAATTTAAAACTTTACAAACATAGGACAAAGCAAATAGATTTAGCATTTTTTTTTCTGTTTCGGGAAGTAATACCGACGCCTTACTAAGCTTATTTAAACGCAGTGGTCCTGGTTACACTCTATATTTAAGCTTATAATTATATGGCGTCATCAAATTTTGCGTATTTATGCGTTTAAGAAGGGAACAAAATTTTGTTTTAAATTGCGTCGTTATTTGTGGAATGCAATATTTAAATGGTATAAGTTACCGGAAAATACTTTATCCCCGCTTAAGACTATTGTTTATAACTCCATGGGTTATTTTATCCAGTTCCGAGAACTAGGCACCTTTAGGCTTATCGCCTAGGTAACGGCCATTGTTTAAATTACCGGGCAATGTTTAAATTACCGGGCAATGTTTATAATACCGGGCAATGTTTAAATTACCGGGCAATGTTTAAATTACCGGGCAATGTTTATAATACCGGGCAATGTTTATAATACCGGGCAATGTTTAAATTACCGGGCAATGTTTAAATTACCGGGCAATGTTTAAATTACCGAGCAATGTTTATAATACCGGGCAATGTTTATAATACCGGGCAATGTTTAAATTACCGGGCAATGTTTAAATTACCGGGCAATGTTTAATTTGCCGGGCAATGTTCAAATTGCCGGAACTAAATTTTTAAAGTTTTAATTCGTGTCGTATACGTTTTATAAACATTATTTCATAAGGGTTTCATTTGTTATTGTTTTACATGTTGAATAGAAAATTTAATTCTAAGTTTGCTTCCAAAGCAACAATAAATAAATAAATAGCAAATAAACAAAAACAACACAACATAGGTCTGCGACTTAATGTTTGTCGTAAAAAAAAAATTTCAAACAATCATTAAAAAAAAAAAAAAGTACTGTCGAATGTTCTTAATCAAGTAATGATTTTAACGGGTAATTCATGTTGTAGCGGGCAAATAAAAAATTACCTCACGTTTAAATTCGTGTCGTAGGTCATGCGGGCAATCTCATTATAACTGCCTGAGTAGTTAGAGTGTATGTAAACATAACTTTTAGCCGGTGCGGAGGACCGGGCACATAACGGCTTGTAATTAAATATCTTGCAAAACAAAAAAAGTAATCAGACTTTGAATTCGTTTCTTCTAATTAATCGTGATCGTCACATTCAACGTACAAACAAGATAATTGCTTTCCTGGTCTGTGGAAGTCTTTGAATCTTGAGTCTTCTAGGAATGACAAGACTTATGATTGGTCGTTACGTCAAAAAAAGTCTTTTTTTGTTTTTAAAGTATAAGAACATTTTTTTTTTAAATAGTACAAAACTGACACATTACCAAAGAACGTTCGTGCTAAGTGCACAATAATATTAGTTGCTGTTTTTTTTTCTTCAAAAGAGTTCAAATGAAGTTGTAAACGTAAAAGGAAATAAAAAGAATTAAGGACTATTTAATCCGAAACAAAATATGTGTGAATATTTTTTTATACCTAAATTGTCAAATGAATTATCAATTACGTTTTGAAATGTTTAAATTATAACAAAAAAGAAACAATCTATTTCATCAAATTCATGGCACGATTCTAAGTTCCAACAAATTGATATATACACACACGCAAACGCACACATACATATATACTGGACACACACACAGACATATATATACTGACACACATACACCAGCTTAGTCGTATGTGTCGCCATCTAGTTCAATGGCCAAGAGAGAATAACCCATTGAAAAAACAACAACATTGGTTGTCTGTGGGAGAGAGTGTTTTTTTCCGTTTGATACTGAGCGAATGCAGACAGCCTGGAGGAATTGTTTAGGAAGTTGAGCTTTGGGAGAAGGGATTGAGGGGGGGGGGGGGATTATAATTATTGTGATTGACCTTACTGAAACAATGGCCATAAGAGAAGGAGATGGGGGGGGGGCTGAAATATGTATAGTTATGTAAAGATCTCATAATCACACTTACTCCCTCCTAGTCAGCATTACTTCCACCACCCCCCTAGTCACTCTTACTCCCAATAGTCACACTTACTCACTCTAGTCACCCGTAACCATTGTCACCCCTACCCCTAGTCACCCTCACTTCTCCTAATCACCCTTACTGACCCCTAATCACCCTTAATCACCCATAATCCCTCTTAATCCCCCTCCCCCTAGTCAACCTTATCTCCCCTCCTCCCCGAAACCACGCCATTTGGAGTCGGGATTTTTTGTTTGACTATTAAACAATAATAAAATGTAGATCTCCCACCTCTACCCCTCACCCACTTATTGTTCCCCATGGAAGTTTTAATAACATGTACAATGTATGTGATGCTAATGACCACTGACTTGTGTGGACGAAAGGGTGCCATCATCATTTGTTTCTTGAATAATGAGACTATTAACTATTTTCAGCATGATAAATTAATATAGCCGTCAAAAAGGTCTGTGAAAGTCTGTAGTGCTGTACCACGGAAATCATAATAGGCCAAGTCCTCAACTTGCCTGTACGTTTGGCTTCCGGTCTCTAATACTATGCACAATAATGAGCACTATTTATTTCATGAGTTGAAGTTGATTGCAAGGAAGTTTAAACCGTACAGCTTGTAGTTTAGATTGTTGCCAAAGACTTCTTTGTTTGTTTCTTTTGTTTTACCATCAAGAAGTGGTAGGTGGATTTTTTAAATCCTTTATTGACTTTTATATTAACTTCGCATAAACTGATCTTTGGAAAGCTAATTGGCCAACTTTGCGCCATGCTATCAAGCTGACACTTGGCACATTTACGTTAAGTCCATGACAACACATTATGTCAAGTAAATGTTCAGCCGTACCCTCTCGCCCCAACTCACAAATTTAAGTTTTAAAAAAGAAATTTTTACATTATACTCTGTGTGGTGCGCATTTTAAAATCCTAATCGAACGCCAGTGACTGATATATATATATTATATATATATATATGTAAATTTCCCTCATTGGGCTACACATATAGCTAAATGAATAACCCTTATTTAAAAATCATTTATAGATCTATTAAATAACTTTTTCTGTGTTTCCGCCATAGTGAATAGTGAAGAGTGCTGTAATATACATATACAAGTGCAATGTCTTAAATAATAAAACAGATACTTTTGTTAAACAAACGCTTGCAATTGAAAAAAACAACTGTTTCTGTGTACATTTCATGTGTTGACACTTAAATCTTATCTTATACATTACAGACGCTCCGTCTATATAGAAGATTATTTCACCGTATATTCTTATCCGTGGTCCGAGTCTAGTCTTGCATTTTGATTAGCGTTTTAAATAATGTTGACTATCTGTATTACCTGGTATTTTCAGGTATGTCAGTGTGCCGCTTGGAAAGACAGAGAATTTATATGGTCTCCTCTTGCATGATATTATTATGGAAAAAATAAAAGATGTATCCCTGTTGCTTGCGTCTTTCAATATTGTCAATATTACATTAATTAAAAGCGAACACTTTACATCATATAGATCTAGAGAAAAAAGAACATGTAATCATTTCTTATTTATAAGGTTTTAATGCAGTTTTTAATTAGCAAGTTAAATATGTATAGAGTCGGGTAGATGCAGATATGGATGACTGCATGGTTGGATGGATTAATGGATAGACAGATAGTGGCACACGACAACCCTTGTCCAACTTGAAATCTGTCAGTGTTGGGGTAAACCCTAACGAATTACCGTTTCCGGCTGTTTACAAACGCTGAGGAAAAAGTAGGCACATGGAGTCTTGGCCATGATCACAACTAATCAAAAGGATTCTGGTGACGTGTGCACATCCGGGACTTGAGAGCCAGCAGCAGACATGCGCACTTGCTATTTCTTTTTGTTGTTGTAAGTTTATGTATGTGAAAGAAATTTCAGGCCATTTAAATAAAACACTATCGATTAGTTGCTTATATATAGACTCTAGATCAGGGTGTGCAACATTTTATAATGTTGGGCCACATTGGAACTTTGGAAAGACAAAGAGAGCCAGTTACCTTAAGATAGCTATAGTTAGGAGTAAAGTAAAGTAAGGTACCCGTCGAGCCAAATTGATCCATAGGTCCGGTGCAACGTTTACCAGTTTATGTGGCCACGGCATACTAAGTGATTGTGTGGCTAGCACTATGCACAGCCGCCTTTACTTTACCCCAACTAAGGTCAGGTAGCCAACAGGGCTTGGTAGACTCAGCGACAACCTCCAGACCCGGGAAAAAATCCTATCCTGCACCAGGATTCGAACAAGGATCTTCTGTACGCCAGCCGGGCAAATTGCCTCCCCCCTCCCCTGCCCAGCTATGGTTGAGTACATTTGGAAATAAATAAAAGATAATCAAATATTGTGTTATTTTAGTATTTTTGCACAATTTATCAATGTCTGCTCTGACTCAGAGCCTTTGACTGATGTGATAGTAACTCAAAGCTGACTTGTTAGATGTTCTCCCGTGAGCTGACTTCGGTATCGACATTTGGTGAATTTCATCCTTGAAAATAATTGTGCTACCAAAAAGTGAGATAATTTTCCTGGCATGTTGCTCTAAATTTTAATGATTTCCACATACATCCTTCACCTTCACCTATCCCTTAACCCGTGGGTGGGTCGTTGGGCCACCATCGTTGACTGTTCACAATCTCTTGCCATTTGTTTCGGTCCTGTGATGCCCTTTGGGAGTCGATGAATGATAGACCGGTCCACTCCTTGATGTTGTCTTCCCATCTCTTCTTTTGCCTGCCTCTTTTTCTTCCTCCCTGGACTGTGCCCTGCATTATAGTCTTTGAAAGACCTCCAGATCTTGCTACGTGTCCATACAATCTCTGTTTTTTCTTCCTTTTTGAGGTGGGGAGGTCCTCGTATGGGCCGATGACAGCAGCTATTTCATTGCGGACCACTTTGTTTGTGATGTGCTCTGTATAGGAGATGTTCAATATCTTGCGGTAACATCAGAATCAATGCCAGAAAAAACATTACCATAGGTACTTGGAACGTAAGATCACTGAGACAAACTGGTAAACTGAAGGAACTCACACACGAAATGAATAACTACAAATGGGACATCTTGGGTCTATGCGAAATGAGATGGAAAAACTTTGGAGAAACATCAACCGAAGAGGGTCACATGCTATATTTTAGCGGACGGGAGGACACACATGAACAAGGAGTGGGATTTCTTGTCCATAAAAATAATATTCACAGCATAATGAGCTGCCGACCAGTCTCAAGCCGGCTTATCACTATCCGTCTGAAAGCAACCCCATTCAACATAACCATCATACAGACTTATGTGCCAACAACAGACTATGATGACGAAAAACTGGAGGATTTCTACACTCAACTCCAGGTGATCATAGACCAAACTCCCAAGAAAGACGTTCTCGTTGTTCAGGGTGACTGGAATGCCAAAGTAGGAAAAGATGCCTATGCAAACTGGAAAGGCACATGTGGACAACACTGCAATGTGGAATCAAATGAGCGAGGACTAAGGCTTCTGGAGTTTGCCAGCTTTAACGACCATATGCTGGCCAACACACTCGGCCCTCACAAGTCCTCAATAATAACCACATGGCACAGCCCAAACGGGAAACACCACAACCAAATCGACTACATCATGATAAAAACACGCTTCCGGTCAAGTATAAATGTTGCTAAGACTCGCAGCTTCCCTGGAGCTGACATTGGAAGCGATCATGACCTAGTTATGATGACCTTTAGGCTACACCTGAAAAGAATACAGAAAAAGGGGTACACCAGGATCAAATTTGACCTCGAAAAGCTGAAGCATCCTAAAGTAGCCGAAGCCTTCCAGGCAAAGATAGGAGGGAAATTTGCAGTCCTCAATATCTTAAATTCTGATTTTACGGACATGGACACATTGATCGACAATTTCAACACAGTGGTGACCGACACAGCTCAAGAGACTCTTGGCAAACATAGACCGGCCAGGAAACCATGGATAGCACCAGACATCCTGGAGCTGTGTGACGAGCGTCGCCGATTAAAGAAAACAAAGACAAAAGACCAGGAAGAAGCCAATAAATACAGAACAATAAACCAGACAATTAGGAAAGGTATGAAAAGGGCAAAGAAAAACTGGATCGAAGAACAGTGCAACGACATTGAAAACTGTTTAAGGAAGAACAATAGCAAAAAAGCATACAAATTAGTAAAAGAACTAGCCACCACGGGCGCACCACCACCATACAGGACAAGGATGGTAGAAACCTGACTGAGGAACCAGATATCTTAAAAAGATGGACTGAGTACTGCTCGGAACCATATAATGACAATATCACTATAGATCCAGATATACTAAACGTTCCTCCAGCCACAGACAATGACAATTACCCTATCCTCCGTACAGAAGTGGAAGCAGCAGTCCAAGCACTTCAAAAAGGAAAAGCCGCAGGAGTGGATAACATCCCTGCTGAATTGGTGAAAGCAGGAGGGGAAGCCATGGTAAATGTCTTATTGAACATTTGCAATAAAATATGGATAACTGGAGACTGGCCCAAACCATGGACCCAGTCGCTCATCATCACCCTCCCCAAGAAAGGCAACCTTCAACAATGCCAGAACTACCGCACCATCAGCCTAATAAGCCACCCAAGCAAGGTCATGCTCAAAATAATTCTAAGCCGACTCAGACCTTATGCTGAAAGAATCATAGCGGAAGAACAGGCAGGCTTCAGGCAGGGACGTAGTACCACAGAGCAGATCTTTAACCTGCGAATACTCTGTGAGAGGCACGCGCAACACCAACAACACTTGTACCATATATTTGTTGATTTTAAAAAAGCATTCGACAGGGTCTGGCACGCAGCCCTATGGGCAACCATGAAACATTACAATATTAATGACAACCTGACAATGCTGATACGTAGCCTCTATGACAGGGCCACCAGTGCAGTCTTCTTCAGCAACAACATTGGAGATTGGTTCAGGACGACCGTTGGAGTACGACAAGGATGCTTGCTTTCGCCAACACTGTTCAACATCTTCCTGGAGAGAATCATGTCAGATGCACTAGAGGATCATGAAGGGACAATCAGCATAAATGGCAGAAGGATCACCAACCTTCGATTCGCAGATGATATAGATGGACTCGCCGGGAGTGAGGAAGAATTAGCCAATCTAGTGGAGCGACTAGACAAAATTTCCACATCCTATGGCATGCAAATCAGTGCCGAAAAGACTAAATTAATGACTAGTAACACCAGCGGCATAACCACGAAGATCAAGATTGGTGGGCAGAGTTTGGAAACAGTTAGCAGCTTTAAATACCTAGGAGCTATTGTATCCGAAGAGGGCTCCAAACCAGAAATAATGTCCAGGATTGCCCAGACAACAGCATCACTAAAGAGGCTCAAGACAATATGGAAAGACAAGAACCTAGCCCTCAGCACCAAAATCAGGCTGATGCGCTCACTGGTCCTCTCCATTTTCTTATATGCTTGCGAGTCATGGACACTAACAGCGGAGCTGGAAAATAGGATAAACGCCATGGAAATGAGATGCTTCAGGACCCTGCTCGGTATCTGTTACAAAGACCATATCACCAACGAACAGATAAGAAAAAGAATACAACAGGAAATTGGAAAGTATGAAGACCTGCTGGCCACAGCCAAGAAAAGAAAACTGGAATGGTATGGCCACGTCACCAGAACCAACGGGCTTGCAAAGACCATCCTGCAGGGTACCACCAGAGGAGGCAGAAAGAGAGGACGACCAAAGAAACGTTGGGAAGATAATATCAAGGAATGGACAGGTACAAAACTGTGCGAGGCAATGAGAACGGCTGAGAGACGGGAGGAGTGGAGGAGGCTGGTTTACATGTCATCTGTGGCGCCCCAACGGTCTAACAGACTACGGGATATGTAGGATGTAGGTAGGAACATCTCATCTCTAGCGCACTGATTCTTCTTTGGAGGTCTGCAGTGAGTGTCCAAGCTTCGCATCCATACAAGAAGACCGACGTCGCCAGAGAGCGCATTAGTCGAATCTTTGATCTGAGAGAGATTTTCTTGCTTTGACAGATGTGTTTAAGTTTACTCAGTGCTGCGGTTGTCTGGGCCATTCTGGCAAGAATTTCTGGATTTGAACCTTCGTCGGATATTATCGCCACTAGATATTTAAAGGCGGAGACCTCTTCGAGTTTTTGCCCGTTTATCCGAATTTAACTTGTGAATGTTCTATTTGCCACATACATAGTTTTTGTAAAAAGTGATTAAGTCATTGCTATCATATGCTTTTCTCAAGTCCACATCAGACTACAGGTAATCAGCTCCATTAGACAGTTCAGGACTGTCCTCTGGTACAAGATCAAATGGTTGAGAAAACAGCTTAAAATCCTTTTCACATTTTATGAAATCATCAAATCTGTTTGTAAATTCAGTACACAACTTGTCAACATTTTCAGCATATTTGGAGCCATCAAAATCTGCTAGTTCTGCTTTTCTGAGAGCCAGAGTAGGAAAATGAGTGAGTGTTGTTCTATTCAACTGGGTCTTAAAAATGTAATTTATTCTCAAAGGAAGAAGTGTTCATACATCTTGTTCACCAACTGATGTTTACCTTGTATATTCACATTTAAATGTTGTGTGATGTCAGAAAAGCAAGATCATTTAGCCAGTTATCATTGCTTAAATAGCCAACATCTTGTTGCTTATTTATCATGAACTGTTCAATTTCCTTTCTTTTGGTCCAAAATCTTTTCAGGTTCCGAAATCTTTTCAAAGTTGCAGCTATACTGAGCCAACAAACTGCAGTGCAATATAGAAAAGAAGTTCTTCTAAAAAGGAATTAAACTGCCGATGGTTCAGTCCACGAGCGCGAATATAATTCACACACAAAACCCATACTTTCATGACATCAGTGAAACCAATTACCTTTGTGCACAGGTTATCCTGGTGTATAATGCAGTGATTAACCACAACCCCTTCTGTAATAATGGTGTTCAAATACTTCTTGGTGAATTCATTGGTTCTCCCTACCATTGAGGGTGTTCCATGAGTTGTCAAGCCACACAGTTTGGAAGGGCAAGTTCAAATTTCTCCACCAGCCTCAAAACTTGTTCACTAATGTCATGGCCAGTGGTTGTTGAAGACATACTGGCCATTTCTGAAAATTCTTCACTGACTCCAAAATGTCGGTGACTCCTCGTAACTTCTATTCATTTGGTCAATTCAAGAACTTTAAAACTGGTCCCACGATTATGAAAAAAAAATTGAAATTCGTGGGCAAAATAATAAAAACAAACACTATTAGCTGGGGCCACACCAACAGGTATGGCGGGCCGGGTTATGGCCCGCGGGCCGCCTGTTGCACACCCCTACTCTAGATCTACAGCATTTAAAGGGTTAATTATAACAGATACAAAGGACATGAAGTAATGGAGTGGAATTTTCAAAACGTATTTACCCATATTTTTGTGAAGAATAAAGATCTATAAAAAAATTTGTTATAAAAAAAAATATATTGTACCTATTTTCATTATTATTTCATTATTATGTTTTGTCAAGACAACGCTCTGTTTAAAGCGTTCTTAACCTATGCGCAATCTAGCAGCAAAAAATACTATCCACAAATTAGCATTGCAAGCAAGCCCACAGACAGATCTCAGAGAAACAAAAGTCACATCAGCATCATAAGCAGTATCAGATCATCAGCAAACAAATGGGTTGACATAATAGACGACAACGTGGGCCCAATCAATGACTTAAAGTGCGATAATGATGACCACGCAACTTCACCTCATGGGTAGGGCATAATCACTTTCGGTGATCGCTCAGCCTCGTCCAAGGACAAATATAAAAGTGCTTTTAGTGAACACACTGTGCAAGGGCTTAAATATAAAAGTGCTTTTCGTGAACACACTGTGCAAGCGCTTATATAAAAGTGCTTTTCATAATCACCCAAACTTGTCCAAGGACAAAGATACAAGTGCTATCAGTGATCATAAACGCTCATCCTATAAGTAAATCGCGAGAGCTTTAGAAGACCACACAACTTCGTCAAATGCCAAAAGCACGAGTGCTGTCGGAAATGAAGCACACTCTTAAAACCGCAGAACATCTTATATCACAGTATATATCACAGCATCAGACTCTTTCTCTCTCTGCCAAGAGAAGTTTTTAACCCATCAACTCTAGCAGTCACACAGCCATACTATCTTATGTGAGCATAGCAAAACAGACAGTGGGGCTTAAAGTTTGTTAGTATGTCCGTCCGTCGGCCAAAGATATTTAAGCAGCACGACACACTTGTCTGTCCTCCCCCCTCCCCCAAAACGTGATCCTCCTATCTGATATAGGTAAGGTAAACATATCACGAGAGGTTTGAGGTAGAGACCGACCGAAACCAAATGTTTAGTTTCGGCCGAAAACGAAAACATACCGAATATTATACATTGACTTTCGGCCGAAACCGAAGCCGAAACCAAAATTTTAACTACAACTTCGGCCGAAACCGAAAAATAAACCGAAAATGCGAAACAAATTATTTCAAAAGCCTGTACATTTATGTGTAATATTAACTAGTTTATGGGCACTCTATTTGAGTAAACCATTCTTTGGAGTGATTAAATAATTCGTTATTATTATTTTCAGTCTTCTTCACATTAGGGATGTTAATATCCTTTTTTTTTCTCAACACCTATTTTCGGTTCTAAATATCCGATTTTTTACCCATTTTCTTTTCCCCCTCTCCGCCCCCGGGCAAAGTGAGTTATAGTTTGGAAAAGACAAATTTGCATTGATTATACTAAAAAAATACTACGAGGGACCATTGATCCTTTTAACGTGGTGAAATCTTAAAAAAACCAGTTGATTTTGGATTAGCAGAAGTCAAAAGCTGTAGTGTCATGAATTTAGACCTTTATAATTATAATATAAATCAGTGGATGTTAGATCTATATGTTACACACATTAAAAGAATATTTGTAGAATATGAATAAAATCCCAGACATATCTATCTAGGGTTGACAGACATCCGGCAAGAAAATAAACAGTTTTTGAAAAAAAAACTTACAGGCTGTGCAAAGTTGTTTTTTTAATTGCCCAAGTTGCTTCTCAATCTACATTAAATAAAATGTTGGGTCAGTTTTACTAATATACAATTATTGACAGCTAATGTAATAAATCTGAACTGATTGTGGATTGTGAAACACTAAATATGTCATTCTTTTTGTCTCGCAACCTTACGTCTAACGGTCCGTTTGTCTTTTAAAGGGGCGTTTAGCATGAGTGTGGAAATTCCATTTTTGTTTGTTTTCGAATACGTAGATCAAATGTCTATACTGGCGACTATCGTTAACATCTGCATTATCTGTTGTATGTGCTCGTATCGCAAATTCACAAGCAATATTCGGAATTCGAAAAAAAAAACAACTATAAGTCGCCTCTGACAAACGAGTGTTTGCAAGGAATATAATGTTAAGGAATTGTTTTGTGCTAATCAAACAGGGTTTACAAATATTTCTTCAGATAAAAAGATAAATAAATCGTGGGACACCATTATGAATGATTTCCTCCCGTAATCCGGTTTTCGTTTAACTTCCCTACTTCCCACAGACTTTATTCACAACAGTTTTAAGTAAATGAAAGTATCAATAAGTAGAGTAAGTTAGATGCATAGCGTAGCATTTTGAACTTTGAAAGTTAAAATAGATATTCGGCTGATGACCGAAAGTCAATATCAGTTTCGGCCGAAACCGTAAACAAACCGAAAACTAACCTTATGTCTTCGGCCGAAACCGAATCCACGCCGATAAAGGGTTTTTGCCTATTTTCGGCGCCGAAACCGAAGCCGAAACCGAATATCGGTCGGTCTCTAGTTTGAGGTAATTAACTACAGTTAAGATGAGACGGACGAACAGACTGGTAGTTGGATAAACAGACACATATATAGACAAATAGACTGACAGAAGAACAAATATCGCAAATGAGTTGCACACAGAGATAATCTACATCCGCATTAAATATTATGACATGATTTCAAACGTACTGTTACCGAGACTTTTAATCCACCTTCAGATGTACTCACACCCACACTGTGAACCACCTATCGCTCCCGCTCTCCATCTTTCTCTCGCATGTGCTACATCGCCCACATATCCAAACTTCTTTTCCATCATAACCCTCTCTCTCTCTCTCCATCCGCTTGCTGAATCAAGATATGTAACAGCAACGCGAGTTTGCCAGTAACCCTTTTCACGGCCAGTTAATGTGTTTACTTGTATGCACGATGAAAAAAATAATGCAGGAGAGGAACGGAGGGAGGGAGAAAGAGAGACGGAATAATTGCGCCGTAGAAATCCTGACATTTGAAAATATGTCCCCCCCCCCCCCCCCCCCCAAAAAAAAAATATGTCTGCGAATGTGTTTACAAAGGAAGATTACTTCAGTCAGTTTGCATAAAACCCAAAAACAACAACGACCGACTTTAGACTTTATAAGTTGTTTTTTTTTTGTACTTGTTATATAATATAATAATTATACACATATAATAAATATACACTATATCAGTTTATAAAGAATATAGACTGTTGGTCTTGTCATGTTTAGATCTAATCTAAAAATGTTCGATAAATTTATGTTTTAAAATATTATTGGGCAGATTTATTTTTGTAAGGAAAAGAATAAGAAAATAAATTCCCTTAATTACAGATCTATGCGAATCTTTTCTTGCTACTCGAGAAGAAAGAGTGCTTATATGCATTTGTTTATATCAGGGGTCTCCAAACTTTTCAGCCCGAGGGCCGCATTAACTATCAAACAGCAACTCGGGGGCCAACTACACACTCGAGGTCCAAATAAAAAAGAATCAAAACATGGCTGTTGTTTTTAATTATTTATTTAATATTATTGTATTCAGTTATTATTTAATAACACACTGGTACACTACACTTGATCACCTGTATTAGTGGTAATGGTGAAATTGTTTCCTGGATGCCAAAATAGCAGACATTTCTGGCTTTAGATTTGATGTCCCTCATATCAACATTGACCTGAGATTATCATCGGATAAGTTTGTTCTTAAATTGTTCTTTACGTATTTCATTCTTGAAAATGTTTGTTCACACAGATATCTTGTTCCAAAGATTGAAAGGTACCTTGATGCAAACGTTTTGATATTAGGAAAGTCTTTCTAGGGCAAAAACTGTTAAAAACCCACCAGTCCTTCTTTGAAATTATCCCTAAGGAGGTCATTTGCTTGCAACTCAATGATCTCCAGCTGCAGTTCATCTGGACAACTGGCCACGTCTGCTTCAAATGGGTTTTGAAACAGTGTCAATTTTTCTGCTTTTGAATCCAAATCAGAAAACCGCTCCTGAAACTGCAGCTGGAGCTCTTTGATGATCTCGCATGCAAATGACGTGAGGAACTCAGCTGTTGCTTCAGCCATGAATACCTTGCACTGTTGACAGTGCGTCAAGTTGATGGCCTGTACTTGTTCCAAAAACAAGACAAGTTTGGATCTGAAGGCATTTACGTTGGTGTATAGATCAGAAACTAGATTTTACTCTCCTTGTAGTTTTTGGTTCATAAAATTTAAATAACTAGTCTGTAGTTATGTCTGTGGCAAAGGCCAATTTCCACACCATCTCTTCATCAGACAGTAATGGCTGTGGCTTGCCTTTACTTTCCAGGGACTCACCTATTTCCTTTCTTAACTTAAATACTCTGCTCAGAACTTTCTCATAACTTAGCCATCTTACTGCTGTGTAATATGGTAAATCTTTCGATTCTGTGTCTGTATCTTTCAACATGGCTCTGAACTATCTATGACTGAGCCCATGTGACCTTATTAAATTGACCATCTTCACCACAGGATTCAGTACACTGCTAATATCCATATATTTAGCACACAAAGCTTGCTGGTGAATAATACAATGTAGGAACATTGGTTGTGAACTTTTTTTTCATTACACATCTGCTTCACTTGTCCAACCACGCCTTTCTTTGTGCCACTCATGTTCTTTGCTCCATCAACAGTACCGCAACTGAGGTTAGTCCAGTCCAAGTTATAATCAGTAAATGTTTTTTTCCAACAAATTGAATATATCCTCTCCGGTAAAAGTGTCATACATACTGTGTAGGGAAGCCAGCTATTGTGTTTTTTTCATGTCTTCATCCACACCTCTAATGAACACAATCAGTTGACAGGTGGAACAGCTGTCCAGCGACTCATCCATTGAATTGAAAAATGGTAAAACGTGCTTGCATTCTTCGCTATTTGATTCACATTGTTTTCACCCATATCTACAACACGGCGGGCAATGGTATTTGCACCCAAAGCTACATTTTAAAATAATTATTGTTTGTTAAAAAGTTCCTCCGCCACCGCCCAACAAACATTCCTTCACTACTTCACCATCTGTAAACGGTTTGCCACTTTTAGCCAGAACGTAAGCATCTTTATAACTGGCCTTAGTTAAAGATTTGTTTTCATTTGAGGATTAACTGAACAATGTCCTCTGAGATCTGATTGTCATTTTGTAATTTAGCTAATATTTCTGCACGGACTTCACTCTGCAAATTTTGAGCATATTTCTCCTTATGTTTGCTTTGATGCAAGTCTTCTTGGTGGGACGAAAAGGCGTGCATGCGTGGCATTGTACTAGAAACATTGTTCGCGTTTAAAAGGTGTGCCCAATTTGAGAGTGGGGGAAACATTTTTCATCCCCCCACCTTTTCCCCCTTTATAGGCCTACTATTTGCTTACAATTTGTCTCCCTTCAGCCCTTCCTAAAAATGTAAAAGTAAAGTATCCCGTCGGACCAAATTGATCCACAGTGCCGGTCAAACAGCGTTCACCAGTTTCCAAAGCCACGGCATACTAGGTGATTGTGTGACCAGCACTATGCACAGCCGCCTTTACTTTACATCAACTAATATCAGGTAGACTCCAGGACACCCTCAAATCATGGGAATAAATCCTAGCCTGCATTAGGATTCGAAGCCAGGACCCTTGGATCGTCAGTCAAACAAGCTGCTGCTCGGCTACCGTGCCACATTCAGAACTTCCTATTGTACACTAAGCTTATTTGTCTTTCCTCCAAACTCGCATTGTTTTTGTCTCAATCCTTTCCATTTGAAAAGTAGAAATATTAAGCAGCGAATAAAGTTTTGCATTGTATAAGTGATCGGTTGGAAAACATAACGCACTTCTGCGTGCCTCAATTTTAATTCGGTAAAAACATAATGTCCACGTAAACGGTGGTTGAACAGAATACAATTAAAATTCCAAAATTTTTTTACGTAGATAAAAAGGACTCCGCGGGCCGCATGAGAGGGCCTCGCGGGCCGCATGCGGCCCGCGGGCCGCAGTTTGGAGACCCCTGGTTTATATATAGCATAAGGAAAATGTGCTTGTCTCTATGCTTATCTGAGTACTGTAACAGATTGTTATTGTGTTGCATTTCTAAGTTAGAATTTAATGCCTTGTGTGTTATGACTGCTATACTCTCTGCCCTTCTGTCCTCTTGTGTAGTGGTCGTCAGCCCACGGAACGTGTGCCAGACTTGGCACGCAGAGTGATTTTCAATGGCACTCGATAACCGCCAAAAGGCAATTTAAGTATCTCCTAGAAGAAAAGAGCAATAGGACTTTACTCTGTCGGCACATTGGATGACTTAAAAATGATTTTTTTGTCACACTATTAGTACTGTTAGGCTGGCAAAATGTTGCCGACCCCTGCTCTAATGTTTGAACTACTGGTGTTACTTCTTGTCAGTTGTGAATCTTCACTAGTAATGCAGCTCTTTCCTAGATTTGTTCTAATTTTTGAATGAATGCTTTCTAGTTGATGGGTTCTATACAGCAGAATATGTATATTCTAGTATAGGTCGAACTAATGTGTGTTATTACATATGTAAACGTTGTTTGTTTTTTTGCATGAAGCCTAATGTTTTGTTAGACTTATTAATTACTTCATCAATATCTTTTGTATTTTAAGAAAAAAAAAACAACTTCAAATTAAACAGGTAGACAGAGATATAAATATCGACAAGAAGACATACATACAAAAATATAATAATAAAGCCGGATCAATAGCCTATAGCTAGTGATAAATTTTTTAGCAACTACAATGTAGCCTACAGAAAGCTATACTAATTAAAAAATATAATAATTATTAATTATTTACTGAAAACAATTGACTGACCCCAGGTCATCGGCATGACAGTCGAATACGCTAACCACTCATCTAGGGAGGACACACATGGAGAAAACGAGATCGCAAAAGTAATATATGAGACAATAAGGTTACGTGTCTTAAAATTAACCAATGGGGATCGGAATCCCTCCCCCCCCCACACACACACACACAATCTACTTTATATATAGGCCTATGGATTAAACAAAGCATGGATTAAAATGTATGAGTATCACATCACGTGTAGATAAAACGAATAAATTTGGTTTAACAGTGAATTGGGGAGAGGGTTGGAGGGGTGGGTTTGGTTGGAGATATAGATTAGTTGATATACATGTACAATGCCAAGAAGAGACAAATAATATAAAGTAAAGGTTGGAAGATAGGGTTTATACAAAATATAATATTGCATTACGGTATTTGGCTTTCAATGGGGGAAAAAAAGCAGGTTCATTTCGAAAAAACTTTTTAAAAAAAAACAGACATTCATTAACAACAAAAAAAAGGGGGATATAGCATATTTTTAAAATAAAGAAATAATTAAATACTATACAAATGTAACTATGGCGATTCTGCCCTTTAAGGTCTCCGGTCTATTGACATAAAGATAGACTGAAAGATTTACATATATAGATGTATAGATAAATACATAGGTAGACAGATTCAGGTTATATAAAACTATCGAGATTGCGATATAGTGAAATACGCGTTATAACAGCTAACGTTTACTTCGATCTTGTGAATACTTTAAATTAGGATCGGCTAACACATAGGTTCTCAACGGGGGCGATATCGGCCCCCAGGGGGCGGTGGGAAGCTTTAGGGGGGCGCTGACATTCCCGGGGGGGGGGGGGCGATTGAGGGGCAATGAAGGGCAAGTGGGCGGTACAAACGTACCAGATATATTTTGACACCTCTGCTATTTGAATCGATTAGATTATTAATAAAAAAACAATGCTATTGTTAAGCGGTAGAGATAAGTAGTAATTGTACAAACTGGGTAGTTATTGTAATGCTTGAAAATATACATATATATTCTTTAGTCATATAATATTTATAAAATTTTCAAATACTTTTTACAGTTTGATCATTTTAAAGTTATAAATTGTAAGCCATTTATTTTTTATAAATGAAAAAAAAAAGAAATTTAGCTTAACAAAAACGAAACGGGCTAATTATCTCCCTTTAACAAAAAAATGTTTCCACATTTGATTCAATAGTGATGCCGAACAAGTTCTGTTTTGTAATTTGTAATATAACAAATATTACTGATTATTAGACCTAAGGCTTTTGCAACCAAAATTGAAACGAAAATAGACAAATTGCTAGCAACTACCAGGCAAACAATTCACATTAATATTGATTTATTGAAACCTTTTGTTAAGGCATTTTTTTTATCTATTAATTCTTACAATATGTTTCCTTTTCAGTTTTCTTTAAAGATAATTAATCACACAAAAAGTCTAGTCCGCCTAAAAAAAAAAATTGCGGAAAATTGTCCAGATGGGCCGAAGGGGGGGGGGGGGCGCTAAAATAAAGTTGGGGGGGGGCGGTGAGCGGAAAAAAATTGTAAAAGGGGGCGGTGAGCCGAAAAAGGTTGAGAACCTATGGGCTAACAGCAGACGTCCGATTCTAAGAATTCCCCCCCCCCCTTTTCCTTTTACAAACCTAACATTGTCACGTGCGTCAGAGTTCAATGATTAACCCGGATATGATTCATGTTGAGTGTGCGCGCACGTATCAATGTGTAGGCATGCTAGCCTGGCCCTAGAACTTGACATTCGAAAAACATAAACAGAACAATTCAGAAAATAGATCAAAGCCCTTGATACGTGTACTTGGTTTCACCACCAATGTGCTTTATTAGACCAACAGTGTTTCAGCGACAACTGTTACAATAGTAAAACAAGAACACATTGTTGCACGCTATTTCAAGATGGAATCTCTATAAGAACAAAACGACCGAGGCGTATTATATATAATATAATGAATGTATTGAGCCTTATACAATACAACAACCATTGAGTGAGTATCATACAATACAACAACCATAGAGTGATGATCATGCAATACAACAACCATAGTGTGAGTATCATACAACACAACAACCATAGTGTGAGTATCATACAACACAACAACCATAGTGTGAGTATCATACAATACAACAACCATAGTGTGAGTATCATGCAATACAACAACCATAGTGTGAGTATCATGCAATACAACAACCATAGAGTGATGATCATGCAATACAACAACCATAGTGTGAGTATCATACAATACAACAACCATAGAGTGATGATCATGCAATACAACAACCATAGTGTGAGTATCATACAATACAACAACCATAGAGTGATGATCATGCAATACAACAACCATAGTGTGAGTATCATACAATACAACAACCATAGAGTGATGATCATGCAATACAACAACCATAGTGTGAGTATCATACAATACAACAACCATAGAGTGATGATCATGCAATACAACAACCATAGTGTGAGTATCATACAATACAACAACCATAGAGTGATGATCATGCAATACAACAACCATAGTGTGAGTATCATACAATACAACAACCATAGTGTGAGTATCATACAATACAACAACCATAGTGTGAGTATCATACAATACAACAACCATAGTGTGAGTATCATACAATACAACAACCATAGTGTGAGTATCATACAATACAACAACCATAGTGTGATTATCATGCAATACAACAACCATAGTGTGAGTATCATACAATACAACAACCATAGTGTGAGTATCATACAATACAACAACCATAGTGTGATTATCATACAATACAACAACCATAGAGTGATGATCATGCAATACAACAACCATAGTGTGAGTATCATACAATACAACAACCTTAGTGTGAGTATCATACAATACAACAACCATAGTGTGAGTATCATACAATACAACAACCATAGTGTGATGATCATGCAATACAACAACCATAGTGTGAGTATCATGCAATACAACAACCATAGTGTGAGTATCATGCAATACAACAACCATAGTGTGAGTATCATACAATACAACAACCATAGTGTGAGTATCATACAATACAACAACCATAGTGTGATGATCATGCAATACAACAACCATAGTGTGAGTATCATACAATACAACAACCATAGAGTGATGATCATGCAATACAACAACCATAGTGTGAGTATCATACAATACAACAACCATAGTGTGAGTATCATGCAATACAACAACCATAGTGTGAGTATCATGCAATACAACAACCATAGTGTGAGTATCATACAATACAACAACCATAGTGTGAGTATCATACAATACAACAACCATAGAGTGATGATCATGCAATACAACAACCATAGTGTGAGTATCATGCAATACAACAACCATAGTGTGAGTATCATGCAATACAACAACCATAGTGTGAGTATCATGCAATACAACAACCATAGAGTGATGATCATGCAATACAACAACCATAGTGTGAGTATCATGCAATACAACAACCATAGTGTGAGTATCATACAATACAACAACCATAGTGTGAGTATCATGCAATACAACAACCATAGTGTGAGTATCATACAATACAACAACCATAGAGTGATGATCATGCAATACAACAACCATAGTGTGAGTATCATACAATACAACAACCATAGTGTGAGTATCATACAATACAACAACCATAGAGTGATTATCATGCAATACAACAACCATAGTGTGAGTATCATGCAATACAACAACCATAGTGTGAGTATCATACAATACAACAACCATAGAGTGATTATCATGCAATACAACAACCATAGAGTGATTATCATGCAATACAACAACCATAGAGTGATTATCATGCAATACAACAACCATAGAGTGATTATCATGCAATACAACAACCATAGAGTGATTATCATGCAATACAACAACCATATAGTGATTATCATGCAATACAACAACCATAGTGTGAGTATCATACAATACAACAACCATAGTGTGAGTATCATACAATACAACAACCATAGTGTGAGTATCATACAATATAAAAACCAAAGTTTGAGTATCATGCAATACAACAGCCATAGTGTGAGTATCATACAATATAAAAACCATAATGTGAGTATCATGCAATACAACAACCATAGTGTGAGTATCATACCATAAAAAAACCAAAGTTTGAGTATCATGCAATACAACAGCCATAGTGTGAGTATCATACAATATAAAAACCATAATGTGAGTATCATACAATACAACAACCATAATGTGAGTATCATACAATAGAACTTCGTACTACGTTTTCAACAGACAAAGAATGGAATTGTGTGGCTAATATAACGCGTTTGTATCCTTGCCATTTCACGAGCAACATCAGGCCTTTGTCACATACCAGAATTAACTGTTGACTCCCAAGAGAAAAATGTGTACAACTCACAATCCGGAACACGAACATTTGGGATACCTTTAAATTAGATCAACAAATGAGATACATTAAAATTGGATCACCAACTTTGAAATACCCAAAAGCTAAATCGCACACACTGAAATACCCCAAAGCTGTACCACCATAATTGAAATACCCCAAAGCTGTACCACCATAATTGAACTGTCCAAAAGCTGTATCATCACCATTGAAATATCTAAAAGCTGGATCACCAACTCTGAAATGCTTAAAAGTTGAATAACCAAGACTGAAGTAATTGATCGAACCATGTAATCGATACCAAGCTTATTGATCAAATTAACCAAAGCCTTTCAGTTTCCATTTTCCTTTCTCCAGTAGGCCTATCACACATTTAATTTCAAGTAAGTAATCATCAATTGTTTTAAAATAAACATCTACTTAAAATGTTTTTTAGCTATATATTCTATTACACAAAAACCCATGCATTCAAATGTATGAGTATCACATCCCGTGTAGAGATAACGAATAAATATGGTTAACGGTGAATTGGGGACAATGCGGGGGGTGGGAGCGGCGGGGCTGTGGATCTAGTCATCGAAAATGAAACGTCAGCTACTTACAAACACAGGCACGCGTGCACAACATACACGACGTATGACGTATAACGGTCACGACAACGTGGATGGGGAGGTGGGGATACGTCAATATAATATATTATACATTCAACCCATTATAATCATCAACTCTACATTATTTATGTGCCATATGAATAACAAAAAAAAATGTAAGAGAAATGTATAGTTTCTTAATAGGCTACGCCGCTACACTTCTCTCATAAATCTAAACCAACTAACAACAACATGGACACAATACCAATAAAAACAACACAATTTGAACATCTCTAAACAAATTAATAACAAAAACAACTAAACTTAAAATCGAAAGTCTAAACTCTAAACTATACAGAATTCTAGTAAAAAAAAACAGAAATGAAATATGATATTATACGCGGGTAGAGATATCACCCCCTCACCTTCCACTAACTATAGATACTCTTAACCCTACCAATGTTTGGTCAAGGAAATTGTGACCTTCCTTAGGACCGGGCCACGACGTAATAAAGTGTGTTACACTTAAGGTCACGGGGTCAATCAAAGTTACAGGGTCAGCTGTTAGATTTTTTCCTCATTCTGTTTTTTTAATTTTTTTTTGTATTTTAGTGTTTGTGTTGCTTTTCAAAGGGGTAGACAGCCAATCAAAAATAGCTCTGTCGGGGACAGTCGGGGTGGAGGAACCGTGGAGGGAGAGGGGGGAGGGGGCTTCTAGAAAGGCGGAGGAAAAAAAGGAATAAGGAGGGAGAGAGCCTCAGTTACACTTGATAGTTGTAATTATAATAGGTAACAGTTTATAACTGCAGCTGTAAGCAGTGTGGGGCCCTAATTATCCCCCCTGTTCATTGTGAATGATAAATCGGCAATACAGTCTTTATTCCTTTATCCACTTTTCTAAGTATCTTGTCTGCTAAGGTTAGCGATAACCGGTCTCTTTGATCAAAATCGATATTTTCGATATTCAAGTTGTACGAATACTGGAATCCACACATTTTCGAAATTCATAGACGTTGTGGTCGAGATTCGAATTTTGAAAGTGAAGATTTATCAATTGAATAAAAGCATTCAGAAAACCGCCCCACCACTGGCCCACCAGAGAGGCCACAAGTTCATGTGCAACTATTTCATGATACATATCGGGTGTCATTAGGTTGTCATTTCTTGTGTAAAGTTCACATAAATTATTGGTTTTGCTTTAAATACAACATGGACATTTTTTTAAATAAATACTGAAAATTTAGGAAAATTCTGATTTTCATAAATTTTTGGTATTTTTAAAGCGTTGGGATTAGTCCGGTATTCCAGTATTAGTCCGGTATCCCGGTATTAGTCCGGTATCCCGGTATTAGTCAGGTATCCCGGTATTAGTCAGGTATCCCGGTATTAGTCCGATATCCCGGTATTAGTCCGGTATTCCGGTATTAGTCCGGTATCTTGGTATTAGTCCGGTATCCCGGTATTAGTCCGGTATCCCGGTATTAGTCCGGTATTAGTCCGGTATCCCGGTATTAGTCCGGTATCCCGGTATTAGTCCGGTATCCCGGTATTAGTCTGGTATCCCGGTATTTTCGAGAGCGGGTATCTCAAGTTGATAGATCTGTTTGTATTCGCTTCAGGCTTTAAGATAAAGCAACTTGATATTTTAATAAATCTGGTATAAAAGCAAATCTTAGTAAAGATTCAATGAGTAAGACAAAGTATTCAAAACTTTTTTTTTTTGGGTGGGGGGGGGGGGGGTATAGTATGCATTTATATCTGTGCTGGCCACACAATCACCTAGTATGCCGTGGCCACAGAAACTGGTTTCATCTGCCCTATGGATCAGTTTGGTCCGATGGGATACTTTGCTTTACTGTTATGCATATCATAATAAAATATATTAGATCTCTCTTTTAATTGTTTATTAAAATTGTAGGCTATGTTTCTAGATATTTGAAATGTTTTATTATATGTTGCAAAATATACACATTTTTAAATATAAATTGATTGTAGTGATATATATGTATATTAAATGAGGTATGTTTGTATCGTAATAAATAAATTAGACTCTATATCTGTTTAATTAATAAATTTTAATAAATCAGAAAGATAAAAAAACAATCCACCGCTGACTTGGAGAGGAGATGGGCGCCGCCAAGTCTACCAAGCTCACTGAAAGGACTAATGCGTGGTCATTAGTACCCCCAACGACCGTTAATGTTAAGGGATAAAAAATATATCTGTTTAATAAATAAATTATATATGTTATAAATTGTTTTCTTCGTTTCTTTACACGACTTTTGTTTTCTATGGTCTAGTTGTCTTATAAAAGAATTTTTAAATTTACAGATATACATATGCAATATGGACAGAACTCAGTAAATAACATAACTACACCCACCCCTCCTTCTGAATAATAGGCCTATCTTCAAATAAAGAATATAATATTATACAATTGTACATTACAAATATTTTTTTCGCACATACAATCAGACAATCAATATTTTCAAAATTTAATGTAAACTGGTGAGTCTTTTAACAAAAAAAAAGTTTTAAAAACAAATGGCCAACAGTTGAAATTTCTCAAGTGTTTAAAATGTACATACAACTTCGCGTTCCCAATGCTCTAGTGTGAATAAATGTTGTATAAACAAACATGTCGTTTGTTCTATAATTTAAAATATATGAAAATATACACTTTGTGGACACTGTATTGATTCTTTGTTTTGTTTATAAAACTGAACATTGATTATCATTTTACCCTGACCCAAATAACATCAGCTTGGCGGTGTGTCTGATAAAAGTAACCAATTATCGATGACTCGAACGTAGACCTAGTATCGGAGCACGAAATTACCTTTATTAAACATATCGCAATATCTAAGACCTGGGCGGACTATGTACTTTAAAAAGCTAATCAACCAACTATATTTAGACTTCTTCTAAAATCACTAAATATAGAGCCAAGGTAAATAGTTAGAATTCGCCCGATGATAATTAACATGTAGATATAATCTCACTCTTATCTTGATTCTTTCTTCTCTTCACCTTCTTTCTTTTCCATTCATAACAAACAGATAAAACATATTTTAATACATCTAATTCCAAACTCATTTCTTAATTATAATTATAATACTAAATAAGAAGACGAATTGTCGACAATAATAACACAGTTTGTATATGAACTATTTAACATTTTGACTATATCAATCGACACCATAATAATAATAAAAACACTGGTGTCCACGAAGAAAATGAAATAGTTGACAATATAATTTTTTACAAATATGTATTGAATAAATGTAATTTTAAAGTGTGTGTTTTTTAATGTCAGAATTCAATCTCAACATATGGTTACCAATCGTATAATCTAGAACTCCACAAATCAAGAACCAGAAGTACATAAAAACGAACAAGGGCTTCACAATTTCAAGAGGCACTGGACTTTGTTGAATAAAAAGCTAAAACACAAATATTTTATTTCCCTGCTCTCAAACTCTCTTCTCCACATTGGCCCTGGGCCACTGGCGAGCCAAGCCTAGTGTTTTTAAACTGGGTCAAAGTCTGGCACAGCTATCGATTATCCTGATAATATGGAGCGTTGCTCTACTGGCCACGCGCCGTCATTCCAGACTTTCAGTGCGCTGTAAATTATTGTTATGTGTGTGTCTGAGTGTGTGTGTATTGCCGTATTATGCAAAGACCTCTTTTTACGTCACACGTAGGCCTACACATCAAAAATGCTGTGACATAGTCATACAATAATTTTAGGGATTAAAAAACGTGTACGTACGACTAGTTTATATAATATGCTATGTGTATATACGAAGAGAGTATATAAAATGCTATGTGTAGGCCTATATGCGGAGAGAGTATAAAATATGCTATGTGTATATACGAAGAGAGTATATAATATGCTATGTGTACATACGAAGAGTGTATATAATAAGCTATGTGTATATACGGAGAGAGTATATAGTATAGACCAAGGCCTATGTACTTTCGATTAGTTTAAACATATTTGTACCTAAAGCTCGTTCAAAGAATATTTGTACAGAAACTACTGTGTATTAGAATCGATCGTTATGCTATGCGACTTGAACATTGATAAATATGTTATTTATAACCAAAAAAAGGAACAGCGAACACAAACCACGAGCTAGTAATGAGAGCTTTTAGTGGCCGCGGGTACCGTAACCTTGTTGGTTCTACCTAGTAGAGCTACTTCCGGTTTAATTATTTCTATATTCATGTCTGTCCAAACATGGCTATTGGTTCATTTTTAGCTCTTTATCTAAATATATACAGTGTCTGACATTTAATACCTACAAGTATAAAAGAGACATTATAAGACACATATAGCAGAAGAGAAAAGAAGAAACCATTGTGAGCACTTTTATATTTTATTAGGCTCTTTAATTTAATTTTTCGAACATATTGTCCAGTGAATAAGCTTCGTATTTATTTTCTCCAAACATTTAGTTCTAATAATAGTAACCGAATTGATCGTAGGGCTGGTGAAGCAGGGTTCACCAGTTTCTGTGGCCACGGCATAATAGGGGGATGTGTGGCCAGCACAATGCACAGGTGCCTTTACTTTAACCCAACTAATGTCAGGTACCCATCAGAGCTGGGTAGACTCAGTCCCGGGGAAAAAAAATCCTAGCCTTCACCAGGATTCGAACCCAGGACCTTCGGTACGCCATCCAAACGCGCTGTCGCTCATCCACCGTGCCTCACGAAAATTCGGTATTATTTAATGGGTAAACTATACAGAGCTACAATGTTCATTACAAGTGACACTAATTGTAACACCAATATATCCCTAAATATAGAAACTCTAGAGTTCATTACAAGTGACACTAATTGTAACACCAATATATCCCTAAATATAGAAACTCTAGAGTTCATTACAAGTGACACTAATTGTAACACCAATATATCCCTAAATATAGAAACTCTAGAGTTCATTACAAGTGATACTAATTGTAACACCAATATATCCCTAAATATAGAAACTCTAGAGGAAATAATGGCCAATATGACATATTACATAATATATATATATATATATATTACATAAAGCTTTCAATTTTAATTTGGAATGGAAATTCTAAGACAGACATCACATAGGGATAAACATATATTCTTATTGCATATGTACGGACAACCGCATATGAGGTTTTCTTTCTTCCCGAGTGGCATTCAGGCCTGGAATGAGTTGCCTGAACCAACCGAGGAAACCACCAACTTAAGATTTTTTTTAAAACCCTTATCCAAGACTAGACTCAAACCCACAGATAAGGGTAAAGGACACAACAATATTGAAAAAAAGGAAGGGGCGTCTATAACATCTATATATATAAAGTAGACTGTGTGTGTGTTCAACCGCAGTGAGTTCAACCCAATCGTATTAGTTAATCTAATGACACGTGACCTTATTGTCTCATATTATACTTTTTTGCGAGTTCAGCTCGGACATGTGTCTTCGCTAGCTAAGTGGTTAACCCGGGTTCGATTCTCCAGTTAATGTATACCTTTTTTTGTCTACGATTTGTTTTGTATTTGAATTTATTAGATCTATTTATTTTTGTAAAAGCTTTCTCTTCATTGTAGTTCATCAATTTTGTTTGATCTGTAGCTTATACTAGGTCTGTTTTATTTTTCCCCGGGCAACGCCGGGCAATTTAGCTTGTATAAGATAAACTTAAACGCACGTTCCAATCGAACACACTAGAATCTAATAGAATCACACAAAGACCACACAGTACGACGAAATGTTGCGACAGGCTATGGCCAAACTGTCAAGTTTCGTTTCAGAAGTGATAAAAAAACAAACAAACGAGTCCTCGCTATTCCTTGCATTGTTTTATTTTTGGCAGCCTTGCTAAAGCGGGGTGTGGGTGGAGATGGGGCGCCAGAACAATGTAAATATGCATTATAGCACCCTCTGATTGTTTCACTTAGAGATTGGAACATTTTAAAATGTTACCTGAACTAACAAATAACAGAACTTTTTTTTGCCGTTGTTGTTTTTCCACTTTCCACTAATGGTGGCAGCACATTAACACACAGAGGTGCAACCAATCGAGTTTTGACCATTAACCCTTCTTTACCCATTTATGTTTGTTCCGTTATTAGATTATATAGTCATTCGTTGTCGTCAACAGATACCGGAGAGAGAGAGAGAGAGAGAGAGAGAGAGAGAGAGAGAGAGAGAGAGAGAGAGAAAGGAAATGGAGGGTCAATTGGCAGAGCTTAAATTTTTCTCAACTCTACATGCCAATTCGAACTTAGGGTTTAAACCGCCCCACGTTCCTTCACCCCCCACCACCACTCAGATGAAGTAATTTGTTATCAAGATATGCACCACGCCCCTGAGTAATGAACTCCCCCCCTACACCCACCGGACGCCTACGTTAGCACCATATGGTCAGCCATAAATATGACTTATTGCGTCAAAGGATTGAATATATAATGACACACATCGATCAGAGTTTGGTTAAGCCTCTATTTACAAACGTCAATGCTAAATAATGTCATTAATTCCATTGTTATCGTAAGGTCTTAGTGCAAATTTATTTATTTGTTTGTTAATCCAGGTACAAAGAGAATATGCACGAGAACAGCCTCCACATACACACAAAAATTTTTTTTTTAAATATACAGGCAAGTAACAAAAATATACAAATGACTATGTAAGCGAGATATATAATATAAATATAATAGAAAAAAAAACATATAGAAATGAACTTTATCGATTATAAAAATTCATTTACAATTATTTAATTGCTCACTACAATATCTCTCAAAATGAAAATCAGGCAATGCGGGCAGAGTACTGTCACGAGGATTCGAACCCAGGTCCTACGTTACACCAGCCGTCTGTAAACTATTTTAAACCAGATTTCTCTTGCATATAGCTCACATTTATACTTGCTTTATACTTGGTTTAAACTTGCTTTACTTTCTTAGGCTATTTACCTCTGGTGGGAAAGGGGGAGGGGGGAGTTGTAGGCCATTTACAAAAAATCGCCCCCCACCCCTCCCCACACCTTTGCCGTCTTCGGCTTTTCTTTTTTTTTTTTCATGTATAGCCCAAAACATTTATCCGTGAGATTACAAAACCGAAATGCGAAGACTTAATTCAAATCAAACCTTCATTTTCTCGTACTTTCAATGATAGAAAATGTTCTCTAACGCTATTGCCAGTTATTTTATTTATAGCTTTTATTTGAGACAATGATGGCGGTACACCAGCGTTTCAGAAATGCCCGGGTCCCGACTGCCCGGGCCACCTAAACTAAATTACGTTCAAAATCTAGATCAGATTAGACTAAAAATAGACCAAACGTAGACCTATTATAGCAGTAAATTTCGACCTTAGTTGTGTAATCTTTTAACCTATTTTTAGCTACAGCCATGGTGGAGATACGTCACTATTTATTATACAAGCTAAATTCCCCGGCGTCGCCCCGGGGAAATATTACATCGGTCTATATAAGCTACAGATAAAAATTGTATATACTACAATGAACATAAAGCTAAAATAATGTTTATAAATGTATGTTTGCCTACTATTTACTGACAATATTTAGAAAAGGAATTTAAAATAAATATTGTAATCGGGTTAAAAAAGGGCATTTTTTTTTTATTTAACGTGAACAAAACGTTTGGACTATCCCTGGCTGAGAATCGAATACCCGTCTCGCGCATGCGTCTAAAATATAATTACTAAATTTTACTTACTGAAAACATTTTAGGAAAGCTAAGTGCTAAGATTCATTACAATCTTTTTTTTTTAAAGTAATATTAATGGGAATAGAGAAAAAAAGTAGAAAAAGAAAAAACGTTAGCGGGGAATCGAACCCGGATACGCTAATCATTCAGCTAAGGATGACACATACCGTAAGCGAGATTGCAAAAGTAAAATAAAAGACAATAAGGTCACGTGTCTTTAAAAAAACCAATGGGGATCGGAATCCACACACACACACGGTATACTTTATATAGATTGTATTAAATGAAGAATGTGTGGGAGGAAATGTAAGATATTGGCGACAAATGAAGTTTGTGAAAGGCTACATTACTCAATTACTTTAAATGTCGTCAGGGTGCAAACTTTAACAGCAGCAAATACTTAGGTAGGGATCGTGTGGTCAACAAAATAGCCATTTAATATTGTATAAAGTTGTCAAAGACTTGGAATTCGTAAGAGGCCATTCATCTCTACAAAATGTGATTTTTTTTATTTTGTACTTAAAGTATAATTAATTTGTATTGAAACAAAAAACCGGACCGGTAAACGGTGTTTTTTTTGTGTGTTTGTTGAAATTAAAATTCATTAATTAGTATTAACTAGAACAAGTTTGTTTTTCGGTTAGTTGAAAAACATTCTTGTTACTGTTGTTGGGGTGAGGGGGGGGGGGAGGGGGATAGAGAAACAACAACAAAAACTGACATCTCCGAGATTCCAACAGGATACACATTATGCAGCAGACGTAGAATGAGAAACAGAAGTAATAAAAACAACAACACCCTTACAATGGCGGCATGAGAAATGATACGAAAACAATGCGAAATGTATTCCACCATTCTTCTCCCTGACGTCACTGTATTTGTCTTCAACATGACCTAAAAGGAAGGGGGTGGGAGGGGGCAAGGGGGAGAAGACTGCCAAGACAAAAATGTAGAGTGGAGGAGTACTTGGCCTTGATATTCGTGACTCAACAGGTGTCGCCACCATGAGGGAAACGATGAAAAATCGTCTGGGGCTGAACTCACGCATGCACCTATCACGTATCACTTCATAAACCAGGCTAAAGCTTTGCTAGGAAACGATAACTCTTGTCTTCTTGAAAGACAACCTGCCGAGAAATTATTATCAAACTAGTGTCCACACAAATCTATGCATAATTAAACGTAAAAAAAGAAGTGATATTGGTAAAAAGAAAAGAACACACCACACAGTTTACACACTCAGTATTAACAACTGACTGCACAGCGAGAGCACGAAAAGTAAAAGCAAATTTATTGGCCTTAATTAACGAGGCCAGGGATCGGCAACCTACGGAATGCAGAGCACTCTTCAATGGCACGCGGAGGTCACATAAAAATACAATTTAAGTCTCTTTTACGAGAAAATTATTGTTGGCTGTTGGTACGCTAAATGAATTAGAAATCCTACTTTGCCACACTATTATTATTATCAAATGGTTACCGACTCCTGAACTAGGCTACTCCTTTTTTTTTTTCGGCTATTCCTTATTACCGTTTAAGTGTATCTACATCGATGGGAATCTGCTCCGTTTATTTTTTTTTAATTTTTTTTTTATCCAAAAGCCTACTTGCAATAATCGAAAGCACCTTTCCTAAATTTAGAGTATAAAGCTTTTGTCCTGATGCGTGAAGTGGCCTAGGTATTAATAGCGAACAAACAAACATGTTCATAAACACACACACACAGATAATTCATTATATCATATATATATATATATATATATATATATATATATATATATATATATATATATATATATATATATATCAGTGCTTTTTTGTGACGGTACGCACCGGTACAGAGTACCGGCACATTTTTCAATGTAGGGAAAACATTATTACTATTTGTATTTTAACGTTTATTATTAATTTATTATATTATTAATTTGTTAAAATTTAATTATTTTAAAATTGCGCACAATAAGAATTAAAAAATATAAAATGCGAAACTGCTTTAAAAGTTAGGCAATTCATCACTGAGTACCGGCACTTATTTTTTTTTTACAAAAAAAAGCACTGTATATATATATGATAATATGTAGTGTTACGAAACGTAAATTCCCTACATTGTAATGTTAATAAACCAACTAAATCATTTAAGCGAATTGCGTTTAAACGATATAAATATTTCTCAGCTCACGGTTTTCCCCGGGTTTTTCCTAACCTAATTAAAGCATTATTGTTTTTTATTAACCTCGATAAAAACATGAACTGTCCACGCAACTACAGCGTGTCAAGGCCGTCCGGTCTCTCCTTATTTTGTTAGAGCATTATTGCTTCTTCTTAATAAAAAGTATCTGTTCACGCAGTCAGCACGCAGGCTTGATTAAAATTCTCGTGTCACTAGGCTGTCGGGTTTTTCCAACGATTGACCCGTAATATATTTCTACGCGATTCGACCTTTTAGTGAGTTCTTGGCTTGCATTCGATCTAGTAACATCAAATATACTCCGCTCTGAGTATCATTTCTATTTGATTTGTATTATGGAAAATTTATTATTCTACTATTAACTACAATGCTATATGTTCATTGAGGATATTCATTACTAATTGGAATATGTGTATTTCTTGATTGTGTATATAATATTATTTGGATTCCTACTGGATTGATGTTGTAAATTAAACCAAATTTATCGTTGCTTTCTACACAACTTGGTTAACGTCGATATTTCAAAGTTATATACATGTGTGTATGTGTAATATTTATTCAACTATATTAATAATCTACACTACCACTCAACATCGAGGTTCTTGCTGTATAATATGAGCCACACAAATAATTATACATGAAGCAAATCAACTGAAAACTCTAAAGCTACGTTATGTGAATTGCCAGGGGATACTAAGAACCACGGAATACTCTAGACAACTACAAATAAACTTCAGAATGATATAATAAGATCTTCACTAATACAAGGATACTCACACTAACAATAACAATACTATAACTATCATTTTTCATAAATTGAATGGGGGCTCTAGCCGTAATAACATTATAAATCATAATTATACTTGTGTGATATAAATAGAAGGTCTCATCCATAATTTATTATGGTGAATAAATTGCCTTGTAATAAAATGGGGGCTCGTCCGGGATTTACTAACAAACGTTTAGAGGATTTGCTTCAACTTCAAGAATCGTTATACTAGTTACACAAACTATTTACAACTGCCGTAATACATACTCGTAACTTGGATGGATTGTGTTGGAAAATATGAACAATATACAATATACTAAAGATTGTGATTGAATTGAACATTGCTATTGAGAATCGGAAAACTTAACTATTCAGCCTCTAAAATTATCTGGTGTATTATCTTATCAAACAAAGTAACTCTAAGAAAGTATTATTTTTATGACCTTGTTGTGACAAATCTGAACTGTGTGGTGTAGTGAATTATTCAAAGGACAGAAAGTAAGTTGGACTCTTTATTGTATTACTAACAAGATTTATAGTAACTTTTAATAATATATAAAATGGAAGCCACAAATAATCTTACATTGGATCCAGAGATATTTGATCTAACCTCAGAACAGCTTAATAAAATGTCGATGATACAACTAAAAGAATTGGCTAAATCATTGGGCATTTCTATCACAGAAACTAGGCCATCAAAAACTAAATTACTTCAAGAGGTAACTGAGTGTTTAAGAAAACAAGGTACACTAATTATTGAAGAAACTACTGCTAATGATAATATTAATGATGAATCAGATGATGAATTACCTTTTCCTATAACACAAAGAGTGAAGCATACAACTGGTGAATTAAGTGAAGAATTGAAATTTAAACTTGAGTTAAGAAAGATGGAATTAGAGATGGAAAGAGAAAACAAGAGAATTGAGATGGAAAGAGAAAGAGAAAGCCAGAGAATTGAGATGGAAAGAGAAATAGCAAGAGAGAAAATAGCAAGCCAAGAAAGAATTGAGCTAGCAAGGTCTCGTACGTCAAATCATTCGAATGCAAGCTCTGAAGCAGATGCAGAACTGTATAAGTTTAAGAAACATATTCCAGTTTTTGAAGATAATTCGGTGGAAGAGTTCTTCATGATTTTCGAGAGAAACGCTAGAGACTATCAATTTCCCGAGGGCAAGAAAGCTATACTCCTACGCTCAGCTCTGAACAAAGGAAAGGCACTTGATGTTGTATTAAGTCTTACTGAAGAGGAATTGTATGATTATGAACTGATCAAGAATAGAGTACTGCTAAGTTATGCATTAACACCTGAAAAATATAGAAAAGTGTTTCGTGAGTCTAAGAAAGAACAGGAACAATCCCATGTTGATTTTCTAAGACAGAAAAAGAAATATTTTGAAAGATGGATTCGATCCAAAGGTGTAAACAAAGACTTTGATAAATTAGCTAATCTTATGCTAATGGAAGACTTTAACAATAACATCAGAGGTGATGTAAGAATACATTTAGCAGACAAAGGTGTAGAACAAGTAGAAACAGCAGCAGTAATGGCAGACGAATATGTTATTATCCATTCCAGCAATAAATTTACAACAGTTGATAAATCAAAATTCCAGAATCGAGATATGAAGGTAGAAAAGAAAACCATAAATCCAAATGAATCCTATCAATCAAAGAGACATCAGCAGAGCAATGAAGGTCCAACAAATTCCAAGCCAACCTGTAGCCATTGTAAACGAATTGGACATACTAAGGAAAAGTGCTGGATATTGAATGGGAACCCGAATAAAAAGAATGTTGTCTTATCGTATGTAGCAATGCCAAAACAAAGAACTCATGAAAATGTAAAGAAGGATATTAGAACTCAAACAGAGATACCTAGTGCTAATGCAGATAACCTGACAAAACACACGTATCTTGGAAACTTGAAACCAGAAATAGTTCCTGAAATAGAGACAATGGTTTTCAATAATTCTAATTCTAATCTGAGCTCCAAGGAGTCTATATCAGATAGAACCACCATGAGTACTAAACATACCTCTTACAAAAATAACTTGGATACAGATCTCATCGATACTGAGATACCAAGCAATTGTTTACCATTCATTGAAGAAGGTACCGTGTCATCCATAATAAATGGTGTCACTAGTGAAAAGAACATCAGAATACTCCGTGATACAGGGGCTGAGGTTTCACTACTTTTAGAGAATACTGTTCCTACGTCACAATCGACATATACAGGACAGGATCTTACTATTCAAGGTGTATCAAGGAAAAATGTACAAGTTCCTTTGCATCAAATACAGCTGAAGAGTGCGTACTTCACTGGAAATGTAGTTGTGGGTGTATACAAATCACTTCCGTTTAAAGGCGTTTCTTTAATACTGGGAAATGATATTGCTGGAGATGTGGTGCATTCCATATCCAAGAAAAAACAATACCTCAATAAAAGTGAGAGCTTTATCAAACCTATATGCATCGTCACGAGAGGTATGGCCCAACAACAAAAGTCTGTCGAAACCATGTCAAAGTCAAAAATAGAACCAGAAATTGACCTACAGGCAACTTTCCTGGCTGACATCTTGAGTGGTCCCTCAGTCAAGACTACTGAAAGTAATTTGTCACCTCGACAATTACTCCTATTAGAACAGAATAGAGATTCAGGAATTAAACACCTGAAGAAAAAGGTGATAACTGAACAGGAGGCAGAAATTAAAGGAAATGGATTTTTTCTGAAGGAGGGAATATTAATGCAAAAATGGAGAGATGTGAAATGTGATAATGACAATTGCAGAGAAGGAAGTCAGATTGTGGTACCAGCCATATATCGTAATGACATCTTACACATGGCTCATGATACGCCATATGCTGGTCATCTAGGAGTGAACAAGACTTACCGTCGAATTCTTCCGTACTTCTATTGGCCTGGACTACATCGTGACGTCACAAAATACTGCAAGTCATGTAATACATGCCAGATAGTTGGTAAACCTAACCAGACTATACCGGTAGCACCTCTAAAGCCAATACCCGCCTTTGCAGAACCATTTAGCCACTTGCTAATAGACTGTGTAGGTCCTTTGCCTAAAACAAAGACAGGACACCAGTACTTATTCACTATAATGTGCACTGCCACGAGATATCCTGAAGCTATTCCGCTACGCACCATTAACGCAGATAAGATATCTGACGCACTGATTGCATTTTGTTCAAGATACGGTCTTCCAAAGACTATACAGTCAGACCAAGGATCTAACTTTACATCAAAGCTGTTTAACCAGGTCTTAAAGAAACTAGGCATCCAACATGCAACTTCAACTGCGTACCATCCGCAAAGCCAAGGTGCCCTAGAAAGATATCATCAGACTCTGAAAACCATGCTCCGCACATACTGTTTTGAGAACACTGAAGACTGGGATCGCGGTATTCCATTCGCTCTTTTCGCGACTAGAGAAACTGTGCAGGAATCTCTTGGATTCAGTCCGTTCGAGTTAGTGTTTGGACATTCAGTTCGAGGACCTCTAAAACTGTTGCAGGAAACCTTGTTAAATTCTGATGAAGAGACTGGACTCGTAGCTTATGTGGAACAATTTAGCAATAGAATCTATCATGCTTTTAATCATGTTAAAGATAATCTTTTGCAGGCTCAGAAAAGAATGAAAGGGTACTATGATGTCAAGGCCAGATCCCGATGTTTCCATCCTGGTGATAAAGTCCTCATGTTGACCCAATTGTCTGGACAACCCCTGAGTGCAAAATATACAGGACCATATCAGGTTTTAGATAAAATCAGTGATGTAACATACCTTGTAAAAACCCCTGATAGAAGGAAAACACAGAGACTGTGCCATATAAACATGCTAAAACCTTATGTTGTTAGGGAAGAACAAACTGACATTAGGCCAGTGAGTGCTATCAAAACTGTTGAAACACCCCCGCCTAAATTTAAAAAGACAATCATAGAAAGTAAACTTCAGAACACTGAAGCACTTAAAAACCTCGATGATAAACTGGCACATCTAGACTCAGGTGAACAGACTTCTATCAAGGGTTTAATCTATGATCATGTAAATTTGTTTAGTGATGTTCCTAACAAAACAACTTTGGTTACCCATGATGTAGTTTTAAAAGATGATAATGTTAAACCTGTCAAACAACATCCGTATAGGGTTAATCCCATACAACTTGAACACATCCGTAAAGAAATTGATTATATGCTGAGCAATGATATAATTACTCACAGTAACAGTGATTGGTCATCCCCATGTGTGTTGGTTCCCAAATCTGATGGTTCACTACGCTTTTGTGTAGACTATAGGAAATTAAACCAAGTGACAAAAACAGATTCGTATCCCATACCACGGATAGATGATTTAATCGATAGAGTAAGCACTGCAAACTATGTAACTAAGATTGACTTACTAACAGCTTATTTCCAAATCCCATTAACAGATAGGGCTCAGGAGGTATCAACTTTTGTTACTCCTGATGGATTATATAAGTTTAAAGTAATGCCATTCGGAATGGTCAATGCTCCAGCTAGTTTTCAAAGACTAATAAACACTATTATCCATGATATCCCACAATGCCATGCATATCTGGACGATATCGTAGTGTTCAGTAATAACTTTAATGATCATCTACATCAGTTAAAACTATTATTCCAAAAACTAAAACAGGCTAATCTTACTATAAACCTAGTTAAAAGTCAATTTTGCCATGCAGAAATTGAATATTTAGGTCATGTAGTGGGTAATGGCAAAGTAAAACCAGTGAATGCCAAAGTCAAAGCTATACAGGAATTCCCTGTCCCTAAAACGCAGAAACAACTTCGAGGATTTCTGGGTATGGCCGGGTACTACAGGAAGTTTTGTAAAAACTTTTCTATTATCACTTGCCCTTTGACAAATCTCTTGAGAAAGAAAAATCAATTTAAGTGGACTCAGGAATGTGACCAAGCCTTTAATGATATAAAAGACATACTGACCAAGGCACCAGTATTAGTCTCACCTGATTATACTAAACCCTTCAGAATAACGGTAGACTCGTGTAACACAGGAATGGGCGCGGTAATCTCACAAATAGGAGATGATTCACTTGAACATCCCATTAGCTTTTGTTCAAAAAAATTTAACCCACATGAGGTAAATTATAGCACAATAGAGCAGGAATTACTAGGACTTATCCAAGCATTGAAACATTTCAATTACTATGTAAATGGTTCTCAGTTCCCAATCGAGATATTCACTGATCACAATCCACTAGTATTTCTTTCCCGCATCAAACAAAATCAGCGCATTCTAAGATGGAGTTTGTTCATTCAAGCTTACAACTTAAAAATAACTCACTTATCTGGAAAAGATAACATCGTCGCGGACACCCTATCGCGTATGTAACAAATGTATAAAGGGATAACTACATGTATATATTCTGATAATCCTAAGAGAATTGGATCATTTAAAATATAAATGCATGAATACATGAATATGTTGTGATTATTTTATGCAATATCTTATGCCTTATTTTATGCCATGAATATTTCCATTTGCTAAAACAAATATTATTATTGTTGTAGAAAAAAAAAAAAAAAAAAGAACCTAATAAGTTACTTATAAATATTATGGATTTATGAACATAATTTTTCTTTATTAGTAAGATAATGAATGAACAGAAATGTACATCCTTATTTTGAAACAATCAAACTATAGTTGTGATTATGTAAAAACCAAAATAGAGTAATGTGCATACACTTCACATGCTTACACACTTAAGATTAAATTCTTACTCTTAAGTTTATTTAAATATTAATTTCATTTAAGTTGAATTAATTAATGATTGAATTGTTTAATATGATAACATTAGTTATGCTGATTTTTACCTTATAAATAAGATGATGATGTTTATAAGGAATGATATCTCAGAGAGTATAATTTTTTTTAGAATAACGCGAACATGTGTTATGGTCTAAGGATAACTTGAGATCCTATATGATGAGGGTTTAATAGAATAAATTATTTCCCTTACTTGTCTTATTTAACGGACTACCCAGGTGGAGTCAGTTTTTTTTTTTTGTATATTGTTTAGAACTAAAGTTAAGTGCAGGCGGTTCTAAAAGAAATTGCACACTTCTATTGTTTAGTATGCAATGTTCTTTTCCTTTTGGTATGGGCGACTGTTACGAAACGTAAATTCCCTACATTGTAATGTTAATAAACCAACTAAATCATTTAAGCGAATTGCGTTTAAACGATATAAATATTTCTCAGCTCACGGTTTTCCCCGGGTTTTTCCTAACCTAATTAAAGCATTATTGTTTTTTATTAACCTCGATAAAAACATGAACTGTCCACGCAACTACAGCGTGTCAAGGCCGTCCGGTCTCTCCTTATTTTGTTAGAGCATTATTGCTTCTTCTTAATAAAAAGTATCTGTTCACGCAGTCAGCACGCAGGCTTGATTAAAATTCTCGTGTCACTAGGCTGTCGGGTTTTTCCAACGATTGACCCGTAATATATTTCTACGCGATTCGACCTTTTAGTGAGTTCTTGGCTTGCATTCGATCTAGTAACATCAAATATACTCCGCTCTGAGTATCATTTCTATTTGATTTGTATTATGGAAAATTTATTATTCTACTATTAACTACAATGCTATATGTTCATTGAGGATATTCATTACTAATTGGAATATGTGTATTTCTTGATTGTGTATATAATATTATTTGGATTCCTACTGGATTGATGTTGTAAATTAAACCAAATTTATCGTTGCTTTCTACACAACTTGGTTAACGTCGATATTTCAAAGTTATATACATGTGTGTATGTGTAATATTTATTCAACTATATTAATAATCTACACTACCACTCAACATCGAGGTTCTTGCTGTATAATATGAGCCACACAAATAATTATACATGAAGCAAATCAACTGAAAACTCTAAAGCTACGTTATGTGAATTGCCAGGGGATACTAAGAACCACGGAATACTCTAGACAACTACAAATAAACTTCAGAATGATATAATAAGATCTTCACTAATACAAGGATACTCACACTAACAATAACAATACTATAACTATCATTTTTCATAAATTGAATGGGGGCTCTAGCCGTAATAACATTATAAATCATAATTATACTTGTGTGATATAAATAGAAGGTCTCATCCATAATTTATTATGGTGAATAAATTGCCTTGTAATAGTAGGCACATATATATATATGTGATAAGTTAAATATGATATTTTAAACACGTACGGTAAATTGAACCTTTCTCGCAGCAAATCACAAATTACACAACTTTTCACTTTTACTTTTAGGAACCTGCTGCCAATCTGGAGGCATTCTTTAAAGTAAAACAACATTACAAAGAACCTTCCACGAAACTATGAAGACGCCAATGTTGGTATAGAGTCATTAAAAACTGGACAAGATGTTGTGCTGGTTCAACTGGTTGAACAGTTAAGCCTTTTAGCATTTCAAAGAAAACGCCCTAATTGTTATGGAAATCTAGATGTCCATAATATAGGAGGAGATCACGTCGTTTCTACATGTCAGTGGCAATTTTCGCAAAACACCACTTGAGGTTTCAGTTGGTTTTCACTGGCCGGCTCCAGCTTCACCAAACATAGAGTTGTGGTTTGTTTATGTATAGATCTACTTGCGATCTCATTCCATGCTGAACATTTGACAAAACATCGCAGTTGTCGCGTAACGTCACGATAGTAAGCTCATCAATGTCTTCTGGAAGTTTTTCTGGAATCAAAATCATTGTGACAAGATCTCACCAAGCTCACGTTTGTATTCCTTAAAGTCGTAACGATTGTTTTGTATTTTATGCGTTTAGGATGGAAAATATATGTAACATGTATTTGATGAGTCTTAAAAAATAAAAAGTGAAGCTAATAGTTCAAAGCAGGCACAAATTTTAATACATAGCCTTGGCGATCTCGATTAATATTGACAATATTAATGTGTATATACATTTCTCACAAACATATCAATAAGTCAGACATGTAAGATAAGATAAGATAAGATTGCTTTATTGATCCAAATGAATGGAAAATTGACTTGATTACATAAATTCCGTTTTTTCAGCATACCTAAAACAATATTAAAGAACCATTTGTACTCAAACACAATAGACATTCACGCACACTATCATACCATTTATCATACAAGAAAAAAGTAGGCCTATTATTTAGGAGTCAGCTATTGAGCCATCGTATTTCCTGGCTGAAAGGTGATTCTTTTGAAAGAGTCTTACTGACAGTGGAACAAAAGAGTTCTTAAATCTCTCTGTTCTTGCCCTTATAGAAAGAAGCCGACCACTTCGACTAGATATTATGTAGCTATCATGAAGCGGGTGTGCATGATCTTGGAGGATTTTATCAATCATAGACAGGCACCTTGAACTGAAAATATCCGCAAGAGATGGTAATTCTGTCTGTGTAGTACGAGAGGCTTTGTTTATTAGGCGGTCTATCCGATGTTTGTTCAATGTGGTGGTATTACCATACCAGCAGGTGATTGCAAAGGTTATGATGCTACCAACAGTCGCCGAGTAAAATAGATTCATAATGGTTTTCTCTATGTGAAATATTTTTAGTTTATTAAGACAGAAAAGTCGTTGGTGCATTTTCTTACAAAGGATTTGGCAGTGGTCAGACCAAGTCAGTTTGTCAGTAATTGTGACGCCAAGATATTTATATTGCGAGACTTGATCTATTATTTGGTTGTTTATGTGCAAATCAGTCAGCTTGCGTTTTTCTTTCCGGAAGTCTACAATCATTTCTTTCGTTTTTGTGATGTTCAATATCAGGTAGTTCTCTTCGCACCATTTGTAGAAATCTGAGGTCGTACTGTGATAGAGACTGTCGTCACTGGAAACAAGGCCGACAATGGCTGTATCATCGGCGTATTTGATTACAGATACTGTATCGATTGCTGAACTTTGAATGTCATTGGTGTAAATTGTGTATAGAACGGGAGAGAGGACACATCCTTGAGGCGCTCCAGTGCTAGTAATCGTGTCTGTTTAAGAAGACAACGTGAAATTTGCTTCTTCCTTGTGTTGTTCAGTGTTTTCAATATTCATATTAAACATAGAGGATCGATTTGTTTTGTTTGAGCGAGAGAGAGAGAAAGTGAGAGAGAGAGAGAGAGAGAGAGAGAGAGATGGCGAGAGAGACAGCGATGTAGGGAGGTAGGTGAGAGAGTGTATATTGTGTAGGGATGTTAAACGAAAACCGGAATACTGGATTCCGGTTTTGAAACTGAAAACCGGTTTTGATTTTCAAAACCGGATTTCGGTTTGTAGGTAGCCCACCCTTTTTTTATTCTGATGGAAATATTTTTTTAAAATAATGTTGGATTCGCACAAAACAGTTATTGAAATGCTTTGCTAACACTATTTAGTCTTAGATATTGTGTTTATTTTTTTTGCAAATACCAACTATGGCTTGCGATAGAAACAAAATAAAACCAAATGTTAAATACAGTAACAAATAACATGAATCTTTTTGCTTTTCGGCTTAGCTTTTAAAAAAAACTTCTTTAACGATGGCTCAGTGTAAACTATGTTCCAACAGAAAAGCCGGAGTGGTGGCAGTACCACTGGATTGCGTACGCACCTGCGTACGAAGCATCCTGGATTAACATCGTCATCCTCTTCATTTGCTTCTTAATATTATGGTCAACGATAATCGGAAATTTGATTATCAATATTGAAAGCTATTATCGGTTTTAATCAATTGGCCCAGATTATTTTTTAGTTCTAAAGAATTTTATGGTAAAGTGTACAAAATCATGTTGTATTCACACAAATCAACCCATTGAATGCCCTGCAAACACTAATTAAGTTCTAACTACTTTTCAAATATACCTCCTACAAAACTATGCACATTTGGCTTTTCTTGCCGGGGGGGGGGGGAACCTAAATCCGGTTTTAAACCGTTTTATAGAACCGAAAACCGGTTTTGAAAAAAAAAACGGTTTTAATATCCCTAATCTTGTGTAAGATAATTCGAAACATTTGTGGTTTTTTTTCGGCGTAAAGGGTGATGGTCGTTAAACTATTTAAAGGTTCTAATTAAACTTGGAGGTTCTAAGAGTGTTTCTTTAAAAGGTAAAAAAGTAGCACATTAACATCGTGGAATAGCTAGTAAACATGACGGAGTAACAAGTAAACATGACGGAGTAACAAGTTAAAATGACGGAGTAACAAGTTAAAATGACGGAGTAACAAGTTAAAATGACGGAGTAACAAGTTAAAATGACGGAGTAACAAGTTAAAATGACGGAGTAACAAGTTAAAATGACGGAGTAACAAGTTAAAAGGATTAAAATGGCATTTATAAAAATGACACACAATTTTGTAAATACAGCTACACTTTAATATCGCAAAAAAAAAAAAAAAGTCGGTGACAAGCATACCCTAACATGATCACTAGGACCCTCCATGATTTGTCCCCCCCCCCCCCCCCCCCCCCCACACACACAAAGTACACTTAATATTCTAAAAACCAAAAAACACCAATTATTCACTTTAAAAAGAATATTCACATTTCCTGACATCTAAAATATAGGTCAACCTATTTCCCCGAAATGTAAACACGCACCAAATTCACTTGCACATAAAAAAAATATTTAAAAAATGTGAACACTGCAACCGCTCACCCATTCCCATAAATTAACATTCCTTGCTAACGCAAAGCGACCTTCCCCGCTCTTTCTCTCATGCAGCTTTTGTCAATATCCTCTCAAACTGTACAGGTCCTATCCCGACAATCCATCCCCCTAACCTTTCTGTTATTGTTGTTTTCAACACCATTACGGCGCGCCCCCGCCCCATTCCACCCCCTCCCCTCCTCCCTTATTATATATAACACTATTCTTTAACTTTATTCGCGCCAAGGCCTTCTTTATGAAGGTGAAGGTTACGAAGCAATCTTTGGATAATGTAAGAAAAAAAAAGAACAAGAAAAACAAAACTAAACGAGAAATTGGGAAAATAATTGCATGCTAAGCCTTTCTAAGCTCATGGGGCCCTTTGAGATGAATACGCCAAGTTCCCCAAGTCTACAGAAACACACAGCATAAAGCTTTTTTTTTTTTTTAAATCATTTTATATGTAAATCTAATTATTCCTGTAACACAAGACTTATTTGCTAGCAGTAGCGTGTGCTTGAACTTATGAATTTTAATAGAATAGGAGTAGAGATAATACAATACAGATGTAGAAAGAGTTCAATAAAATATATTAACATGATAATGAAGGTCATTTCTATAGCGCGCCTCTCCATGCTTCTACATTTAGTATGCTCAATGCAACTAGGTCAACATTTAATTGTGGATTTTATACGAAAGATGGACTAATGGACATGCGTACACCTTTTTCAAGTGTCGCTTAACTCAGTGCCATTATCTTGTTCCCATAGACGTAGAGATAATATAATAGATATATACATATTTTAATACTAATACAATATACCTAGAGACAGGGCCGGCTCATCCATATTGGCAACCTAGGTGGCCGCCTAGGGCGCAAAATTTCGGGGAGGGGGGCGCATAATTAAGTGTGTTTTTTTTTACTTGGGGATTTCAAAATATAAACTAAATTAAAGTTTAGTACTTCTGCACGCTACTAGCATAGGCAGATGAATTACTAGGTGATGAAAGGTAAATGGTATTTTATTTAAGTTGTCTTAGAAAATAGGAAAGTATGCCCTAACACTACTCAGATTCTCCCAGCCGAAGGCATCTTAATGAGGGCGCAGAATTTATTTTGCGCCTAGGGCGTCGAAAACCCTACAGCCGGCCCTTCCTAGAGATAATAGGATAGATATATAGATAAATGCAATAGATCTAGAGATAATAGAATAGATCTATAGATAATACAATAGACTTACGGATAATAGAATAGATACATAGATAATACAATAGATCTAGAGATAATAGAATAGATAATGGAATAGACCTACGGATAATAGAATAGATACATGGATCATACAATAGATCTAGAGATAATAGAATAGATATATATATAGATAATACAATAGACGTAGACATAATACCTAGTGTAAAAACAGAAATAACACAAAACTTTTTGGCACAGTATAATCTACATCTAATAGCCCACAATAACCTAAACGTCAAGTAATAATCACTGAGCTATAATGTACACACACAAAGTATTGCCTCTACTGGCCTATAAATAGAATTGTAAAAATTATAATATAGTGTGCATACAATCTTCCTCTCAATTCTCAATATTTTCTAAAAGCTTCCTTATTACCGCTTCATATTGTTAAATATTTCACTGTACAATTTTCACATTAACGCATTAAGACTTTGATTTGCTTAAGATTTGATCACTTTCCTCTAGATCTAGACTCAACACCGTTTTTTTTAAAATTAAGTTGTGTACATACATTTCAACAACTTAATTCATTCCCCCAAGTGTCTTGCCATTTCACTACGTCACGGAGTTTCTAAATTTAGCACTTAGTTTCTGTGGAGATAGAGATGAAGCATTGGACTTATCGGAAATTGGTTGACACGTTCTTCACCTGCCGACAATTTGAGGAAACATTTAAATTGCCGACTGTTTGGTTTGAACATGTTTCTAATTGGTTGGAATATTTACATTTTTTTTAAACACAATAAGGGCGTTGTGCAGTCTTATAAATTGCATTCAATTCTAGCTTAGACTAATCATAGCCAATTACCCCTTTTCCCTCTTGCTATCTCTCCCACTTTTTCCATTTCTGCAGGAACTTATTTATTCTGTATAGTCTGCAAATAAATGTGTATCTATGTAATAGTGCATTTAAAAAAGCATCAACAATTCCGAGGAAGATGGGGCAAATAACGCTAAAATGAAATTTAAACTACAATTTAAAATAATATTTGGTTCATCGTTAATACTTTTAATTTGTCCCAATTGAAACAAATTACAATCAAATTTCTATCAATTACAAATCAATCATTTAAACAAAAAGTAATGAAAGAATAACTTTCAGACCATCCTAGTCCATGGAGAAAGTGAAACACAAGTTTCAGTTGCTATACGATTGTGTGGCTAGCACGATGCTCAGCCAACTTTAGTCAAACATATATAATAAATAGAAATGTCAGGGCTGGGTAGACTCGGTGACACCGTCTAGACCATATTACTCTAGACCTTGGGAGAAATGGCCTGGATTTGATCCCGAGAGTGTATCAAAAATTGAAAAGAAAATATTTCAGAATTCGGCTGACGATGAAGTTCAATAGACAATCAATAGAGCACTTGAAATAGGTGTGGTTTAGGTTTCTAGATGACGCAACTAAGTAAATAGCAGCCATGTTGGTGATGATGTCTTATAACATTGTTATTTGTCTATTTTACACCCAAAATATAAGGAATTTGCTTGCATAAATCTTGATATTTAACTGTGAAACTAGTCCTTATTAGTCCGTCCATGAAGTAAACAATATTTGAGGCTTTTATAGTTTTTCAATTGCTCATGTGAAACATATCGCACAGCCTGCCTTATGCTTTACTTTAACTTTTAGATAGTAAGTTCAGATTTAGGCTAACTTTCGACAATCGACATCTTCAATTAAATATTCTGCACTAACGGAACCTATTCCAGTGATTTTTAATGGTTTAAATTTTAGCTTTGAATGTTAATTTACATCGCATGACAGGGTTTTATAGATTTTATGACATATTTTTGAAATGATGATATTTAAAAATAAAACCTTCTTAAGCCTATTGTAACACAGCTGCCAGTTGTCACCACTAGACACAGTAAAAAAACAAAACGTGCTTTTTGTCACATGATTGTAAATGCTCTATAGCAGGGATCGGCAACCGAAGGAACGCGTGCCAAAGTTGGCACGCAGAGCGATTTTCAGTGACTCGCGGAAGAGCGCGAAAATGCAATTCAAGTTTCTTTTTAGGAGAAATTTAGTTGCAGAGAAGAATGTCTTTTAGGCTGTTGGCTGAATAAATTAGAAATTATTCTTCGGCACACTATTATTAAAAGGTTGCCGACTCTTTCTCTATAGTCAATAGTATTGTACATTAAAGATTCCTTGGTATATTTGTTCAGTTAAGCGGTGCTTTGAGAAAAAAAATCAAATGAAAATTATTGTTTAGCTAAAAACTATTTTTTTTAACGGGGACATCTATAAATGATAACAGAAACTTCCGCTTCACAAAATATAGTGACAACAGTTCAACTCGTATCCGTTTCTTCTTCTTAATGTTTACAGACTTAACAAATTTCGAACATTTTAAATATTAAACTTTCTAAATTATAAACAAATTGCATAGATAATCGGCTTACCATATGTGAAGTATGGGCCCGATGTTCTAGTATATATTGTATTAAAATGGTCAATAATACATTAGTATAATAAATACACAGGCACATTACATACATAAAACGTACACATAATATCGACATACTACTATTGCCAGTGTTGCTTCGATCCTTCATTTTGTATTTGCCATTCAGCGACAACAATAGATATTATATTTCTTATATTGTCTACAGATCTTATATTGTTCAATGCATTCATATTTTTTATATTGGATCTCAAGGGTAAAAGATCAACCAATGAATGTAATGTTAACGTTTATAGAACTAGTCAAGTATGATTGATTATAACTTAAACATAGAAACACTAGAGGACAGAAGGGCAAAGAGTATAGTAGTAGCCTAATAATGCATAAGGCATTAAACTCTAATTTAGAAATAAAACACTAATAACAATTTGTTACAATGCTGAGATAAACATAAGGAGGAAAACACTTTACTTTCCTTATAATCCCTTATGCGAGAACAAATGCATATGAGTACTCTTTCTTCCCGAGTGGCATCCGGGCATGGAATGGGTTACGTGAACAAATTAGGGCATTTAAACATAATTTAAAACACTAATAAAATTGCAAGACTAGACTCAGACAACAGGTGAGCGTATGACACAATAATCTTCTTTATTAAGGAGCGCCTGTAATATATTAGATAACATAGCATTCCCACTTTTAATTAATTTCAGAAAACAAAACTACTTCAAATTTTACTTCATATTAATTAATATTCCATATTCTAATTTAGATTTTAGATTCTACTTGTAACGTCAAGTATGGTCCTTATGTAGTTTTAAGTTCAGTTTGTGAACATTTAGGCCTAATATAGGAAGCCAATTGTAATAAAGGAATAAAAAAAAATTTTAAAGAAGAATTTAAAAAATGATGACTCTATTCAACTAAAATCCGACTATACTATAGGTAATAGTATATTATTAAAATTTTACATCGTTCTTATAATGAATTAGATCTAATGAGTTCTAAAAATAATTTTACTACAGGGGAGTTTTGTTTTAGTAAATAAAATAAATCCATACGCAGAAATATCAATCATGAATAAGTTGGCATGTAATTCAATCTTTGTTAATTTTTTTCCTACAAAAACATTTGATCTTTATATTACTACTATAGGCCTAAAGAAAGGAATTTTGTATTCACAAATGGGTGTGTAGTGTGTAATTCTACATTTTCCACAATCAGTTACGTTACGTTGTGACTCTACAGTCCAACACGCATAGGCCTACTTATTTAGTCCTAAATTTATTTCCTTTTTAGGCCTAAATGATAAATCTCTACAGCATCCAACCAACAACATGTAATCCACACAGCTTTATAAACAACAATAAAAAAATTGGAATTGTTAACCTGTGTACGGTGTGTTACTTAGACCTGCCAGCATCAACTGCATGCTGTGCATGTGTTGCAAGGCGCAAACATTCCAGATCTAATTTCGGGACATAGAGACGTGCATGTGTGTTCACTGTTATACACACACACAGAGAATGTGCAACGCCAGTGATATCCTGGGATATATCTGTTAATAAACAAGCAGGCAGCCTTAATTAGAGTACCTGCAGAGACGGCCTGCTAAGAAGACACTCTGTCGAGCCTACCGGAGATAATACAGTTAAGGGCGGGTCGTGGTAGCTAACACCTCCGGACGACTTCAGAAATACTATACATCGCCAACTTTACAGGTATTTGTAGCATATTATTTTAGATTCGTACTTCTAATGATTATTAAAGTAAGAAAAGTGTACCTTTTAATGAAAAATATCCAGATAATCGATCGTTAGTCCAGTATCCATTCATTTTATAATCAATCCAGTGCGTAAGAAAGTACCGTATAATCCATAGAGTACAAGTGAACGGGTAAAAACATGAACGATTTTTTTTTTGCCGAAGCCTTCAAGGCCTCTAGCCAAAATTAGGCCACAGTGAACGAAAACCACACACAACAATAAACTCGACCGACATACGACCGTCTGCCGCTTGTGTGCCCCCGTTGGCTGCGTTGCCGTCACGTGACTCGCGCCCAGCCATTCACGGCTCTAGGTCACGCCAACGCCTGGCCTTACTAGAGCATGAGGCTTGAAAGAGCGAGAGAGAGAGAGAGAGAGAGAGAGAGAGAGGGGGGGAGAGAAAAACAGCATAGCTGGAGAAGGGGGGATTTAGGGTAGGAGAGAAAGACAGCAAGAGGGGGGGGGAGAGGAGTGTCGGGGGTGGAGAGAAAGGGAGAGGGTGGGAGTGAGATATCGGTTTACCTACCACAAGTAACATAGACGCACAGAGGATACCAAAAAGAAATGATCTAGACTAGTAGAAGTTTCAAGGTGTAGGGAGTGATTGGGAGGGGGGAGGGTGTCTCAGCCTTAAGTGCGGGGCTGGCTTAATTCAATCCGCTGTAATGGGGTTGGGCCACTAATTTATCTGGTGGGAAGCTGTTGTTATTTTTTTTTTTAAAGGTGAAGATGTATGAATGGAGTCTGAATGGACAGAGAACAGGGGGCACAACCGGCGGTCTGGGAGATAGAGGAAACTTGAACAACACGGAAAAGGGGGAGGGTATGTGTATGTTGGAGAAGGGAGGAGGGAGGAGGGTGTCGCGGAGGAAAGACAAGGCGCACAAAGCGGAAACGGGGGGAATGGGCTTATGGGAGGAAATTGTTTTTTTCGGGAGGAAGTGTTTGGGGTGGGGGACCCTTAGGAAATGGCTAGGGGTAGGAAGTTAGGAACTAGATAGGCCTCTAAGCCCTACCAATCTAGGGCAGTTTAAAATTTTGCATTTGTTGGTAGGCCTTTTTGCCTTTTATTATTTCCATAAAGGCTTTTGTATAGTTTGTCAGAAATGTAACATAAACATTTATTCATATTGCCCAATGTATCTTATTATATAGGCCTAGGCCTTATAAATAGCTAATTAAACGTTTTGAAATCACACATAGGCACTATAGTTCAAACTTTAAACCTTTCCTAAATGTCTTAGTCTTGGACTCCCTGTTTGAATATGAAGTTTATTTTCGGGGAAAACCAACACAGTCAATAAAGGCAAACTCAATTAATGTAGTAGGCCTAATTACAACAAAAAAATTAACCGGGGGGGGGGGGGGCAAGTGTATAAGCTTGATATGCATTCTTGAGAGCGCTCATGATTATCGCATGATAGGCCCCCTAAACTGAAAAGGAAGACACATTTTTATCTCCAATGTCCAATGTTTTTCATTTAGACTACTTTAAATTAAATTAAAATTTTCAATACAAAAAATTGCCAAAATTAATGTCACTGAATGTGATCCCACCAACTCCCACCCTATTCCAGGTAGGCCAATGTGCGCTATGAGTGAATTTTAATGTTGTTTGTACAAAAACAGTCTTTCAATTTACACACCCCTTTTTCAAGAAATGGAACCTTCCATTCTCCCGTGTAGTTTTTTAAGGGTAGAGAGTAAAAAGGTTGGGGAGGTGGGGAGGAAATGATCGAGTAGTTTAGGAGCCGAGCAACGGGGTATTCCCGATTTTATCAATGATGGCCAAACGTCAAGAAAATATGTTTATGAATGCCAACTTAGTTATACAACAGAATAATCTCATAAAATACACGGAAATGCATATAATTAGGTCTATGTGTTCATTTTTTTTTTATTCCTTATACTTTTACAAGGTCGAATTCATATAATTTTTTCTTCCAAGGGGCATTCAAGCATGGAATGGGTTTGCTAAACTAGTCAGGAAAACATAGGTCCCACGGGGCACGGTTGGTTAGCGACAGTTCGCTGGGCTGGCGTTCAAACCCTGGCGAAAGTTCTGATTGGTACATTAGGATAAGTAATTAAATTGTTTCAAATATTGCCTGGGTAAGATTAGCCCAGCGTGCACAACACTTTGTATCAACCGGGGAAAAAAGTAATTTCCATGTTTTTTTGTGGTTTCCACGTTTTTTCCCCGTCGATACTGGAAGGGCAGTGAGGAAAGGCTGGTTTACAGAGAATTTCCATAATATAAACATACCATTGACCATACTCCATTGCTTATAAAGTGCATTAGCCCATTGTTAAAGGTGCAGATGGTCTGTCAACTTGACGATCCAGGTTCAAACCCTACCACCATCCATCCAATGTCTTTTGGGCAATGGATGTAATACTCTCTTTTCTAGAAGCAATGTGTTTTACTTCTAAGATATAAATTGACTATCAGGAGTTTTTTTAAAAGAGTTTTCTTCGTGTGTTTTTGCCGATATACCGTAACATAGAAGGAGCGTCTGTAACATGTAAGAGATAAGATAAGATAGGCCTACGAATAACTACAATATTGTTCGAAAATGGCATGCAGTGCCGGATTAAGACCCTTAGAGGCCTTAGCAATATAAAAAAATTGTGGTGCCACAAAAGCTATTGAAAATATTAATTTACTAAACACCAACCACAAAAAACAGTTTTATGCTAACACAATTTTTCATGATGATAGCCTATATCTAAAATATCTAGAATTATAGAATATGTCGAATATATATATAGGATTAGATCGCTTATTGTATATGGGTTAGCATGGGAAAAAATTCCATTGTAAATATATTTATTATAAAGATAGTAATCCGGAGTGGAGCATATATTATTTTTATTTATTACGCTTTCTCCTCAACTTTGGCTGTTTATATAGCCTATTCTAAAATCGTGGAAGGAACTACAAAAAGAGCTTTTAGCAGAACATTCCAACATACTTCCGGTCTCACTACGAATTATTTTGTCACGGAAACTACAAAAAGTGCAATTCAACCAATCTCCGAACAGGCATTCCTTTAGGTCTATTTTAGAAGGAATATCTTGTTGTTCAACTACAGGTAGGCAGTCTATAAAGTTGCCATCTGTAGCTCTGAATGACACATTTGATCCCCCCCCCACCCCACCGGGTAACACAGTTCTTTCACCTGTAAGCACACGCCTACACTTTTCTAATCTAAAGAATTTTTTCAACAACAACAAAAAAATGTAAATAATTTGTCTAAAGTCTAAATTATAGCTCTATGTCTATTTCTATTATTAGGTAACCAGAAAATTCATCTTTTAGCCAGAGTCCATTTAATTTGAACAAAGAATATAAAAATCACTATCATCTATAATATAATTGATGAAAAAAAATATTTTTACACTTTAGTCAATTACTCAGTAGCAATTTTTTTTACATCTTTATCTTTTATCTAAAAATTGTTTTTTTATTGCAGATTGTTGGGCCAACTCAAATTTCACAGGTGAACAATTGAAAGAATTGCCAGGAGTAGACGAATAATTATAATATGCTTTACATACACACATCATTAGTGTATTAGTGATATGATTTTAATTAAGTTTTTCTTTCTTTTTTATTACCATTATAGTCCTCATTTTTATTAACGAAGCATAGTATGTAGTATCTATTTAATATGTATCCACCGATGCACTACAAAAAATAACATATCATTTTACTAAATAAAATTGCCCCCAGATAAGAATTTATTTTACCATTTATAAAGCCACTGCACTACGGTTGAAATCTTTCTACTGATACTCACGCACCAACACGCATACATTTCTTTTTATAAATAATGTTTCCTACCGTCAACCAATTGTTTTTCCATGGACTGCTAATCAGTTCCCGTGATCTTGTCGCCTACTCTATGCCAAGCTCCCTTAATTTGCAGCGAAGAAATGAGGTCTATGCACAATTCCTTAAAGACAGAAAATATATCACGTGATGTTGTCTAAACTAAAAAAAAATGGCTGATCTTACATTGATCTTATCGGCACCTATGATTATTAAAAATTTTAATTTTCCACATATCCTTGAATAGTATGATATTATAAATGATGCTCACGGAAGCAACAATGATTATAGACATTCAATTATTAAAGAACAACACCTATTTGTTGATCTTTCAAAGGAAATCGATGAAAAGATATTTTGTATTTTTATATTCTTTACATAATAATTTAGCGGTAGAATTTGCGCACCCAACAAGCAGCGCATTAAAACATTGTTAATGTTTCTAAGTGTATCTAGTCAACATCACGTGACCGGGATATCATTCTGCATAGACCTCATTAGTTTATTCTGTTGCTAGCCGGATCAATCGACAAAAAAACAAAAAATGCGATGCACCAAAAAATAATGCGCATTGAAAACAGTAGCTGAGCACATTTGATGGTAGATTTAACCTCAAGGGAAAAAAATATTTTAAAATAATCAACAGCTTAAATTTGTCTATTTGCATGCATGGACTTTATATTAAAATTTAATAAAAGCAATATTTTACAGACATATATCTAAGCAATTTCTTGAATTTTTTAAACTTTGTTTTTGAATATTTATTTTAGAATAGGCTACGTTTTTTTTTTCCTTATATTTATCTCTCAAGTAAGCCTATTTCTAAAATTTCATATTTTGACATTTAGATCTAACTGTAAAAAAACTAAACAATAATTTGAATGGTAGGCTAGGCCTATTATGTTTAACTTTTCCGTGTATAGAAAGACCACCAAATATTTACCAATATTGACCTTTAACACCAATCCCATTTATCACAGTATAGAAAGTTTCAAATTAGTTTTCAACCAATCAACTCAGTAGGTCTCAAAATATGAACGGTCTGAAATTTTGTAGTTATCGATATTTCCAATATTGATGAAGTTTAATTATGTATTTCTAACAAAAGTGTATAACATAATCAATGCCAACCAAGTGCACTGGTCACTAACTGGTCACCAAAAAGGCAGATAGAAATTGATCTAGTCTCTGACAACTAAATAGATAAGGATACGCATAATGCAATACTCTATACACCATCATATGACAGTACAAAGGCTGCTATTCGCGAACATTAAACGCGCATACCGATCAAACAATTTAGCGCCGTAATGAATTATGGGTGATTTTTGTTTCACGAAAACTGAGGTCGAGGTTGAGAATATTTCACGATGATTAATATTGTGTTTTTGTTCGTACAAACAATTTATTTTATTTCAGAAAGTTCAGATCAGAAGAACGTATTATGAAAAACATTTGTATGAATATCAAGTTAACTTTTAAAGCTAGTTGTGGAACAAACCCGAAAGTTGGTTTTAAAGCTAGTTGCGGAACCAAATCGTCTGGGAAATATCATTATTTGTATCTCTTTTACAGAAGCATACTTTTTAGACATGAATTTTACTCTAAAATCATTTCAATTACCGGCTATTAAGATACTTAGAATTGCTTTAATGTGTGCCAAGTAGAATTTTTAAAAATCTAATTGTGAATGTTATAACAAGTAGGCCTACATATCAGGGGCGAAGCCACAGGGGGGGGGGGGGGGGGCTGAGCCCCCCCTGGAATTTTTGCAAAATATGTTTTTTAAGTTTTTTTGTTTAAATGTGTACTAAATTCGCTACAACTTTAGTAAATGTTTATCACGCGGAAGTTCAGCCCCCCCCCCCCCCTTGAAATTTGGTAAATGTTTGCCAAGCAAAAGTTCAGCCCCCACCCCCCGCCTGGAAAAAAATTCTGGCTTCGCCCCTGCTACATATAGAATTGTTTCAAAAAAAAAAAGACATATTGACCCTCCTTTTATTTATACACATCTATTCACTTAAACAAATATTTTACCTACTACCCCCTACTTTTTCTCTTTCATAATGTCGAATGTCAAAATGCAGGGGCCCCTAAAGAGGCCAAGCTTCCAAATCCCTAGCAACGGCACTGCCCACTACTTTGTCCACTGTTGCAAAACTTTCCCAAACCTTGGTCAGTTCTCCCAGACTTGAAATATCATGACGATTTCCCCAGAACCTTCCCAACCCTGAACTCTTGTGAACTTTTGGTGTCCAAATTTAACTGATCTCAGCGTCCCTTGTTGCAGTAGGCCTAGAGTTTCAGCGCAATAGATTACCAGATCAACTAACTACCAAACACAGATACTTCACATTCAAGTTTTAACAAAACTAACGAGAAACATAATTAGAAAAAAACAAATTAAACAGAAAACAAATTAAAAATTGATTTGTGAATAAATTTAATGAACAGAGAATGAGACATGCAATAAGTACATATGACGTCACTTCCTGGCCGTGGGAAAAAAAAAACTACTCGAAAGCACAAGTGTGTATTTCAGCACACACATACAGACACACACGTATTGAGAATAAAATATAAACAAGTGTCAATACTGAAGTGTGACATTGCGTGGGCATTTTCTTACAACATCAAATACACAAAGACAAAAAGATGACCACATTCAGATTCCCGCCCATGGATTCAAGAAACACAAGGTTTTACATCATATACATTGTTGATAACTTCATTGCACTTATTGTGTGAGTTGATTAGATTTTCTGATTGAAATAACTATGACAAACATAGGGCTAGGGACGCATACAATATACAATTCATGGTATAACCTAAACCAGAACTGGCATCTACTACCACTACTAGTAACATTACATCATAACAAGAGGCGCTGCACCGCATTCACCCAAATAATGTTAGAGATCCTTGACCCATAAAGGTTACTCAGTGGTCTATCTTGTTGGATAATGTTATTCTGAAGAAAAATAATTCTCTGCACACAGTGAATTATGGTCGAACTTTGTATGAGCAATTCTACATTACTGCCACAAGACGAAAGTAATTTGATCATAGAGAATATATTACAGCTATGCAAACCTATACTAACTATTAAACATATGTAAGAGTGAAACCAGATATTGGACATAAACTTAAGAAATGGGGCTAAAAGATAGGTGGACTGAAACTAGACTTTGGACTGACCACTAGACCATTGCTCTGGCTACATCACTAGACAATAAATGTGTGGCTTAGATCAGGACATGGTGCTAAAATGTACAAAAAAAGTGGAGTGTGTGTCATAAGAAATAGTGGTAACATGTCATGCAAACAGTGGCTATTAGTAGTAGTAGTAGAGGTGATGTATTTTATGATGAGATTTATTTACATAAAGAATATCATCAGAGGAAGGTTATCAGATAGCCACACATTTAGTCTACCCTAGGTTGCACACACAAGAGATGACCTACCAAGTTTAACCAAAACAAATGTTAATTTTACAATAATTTCAATAGTTAGCAAACTAGAGACAGTTACATGGTCAGTGTGGGCTAAGGGCAGCATGCTGAATTGCCTTTACTATGGTTCGAAACACCTGAATCCCCCCCCCCCCCCTTTTCCCATACCTGGCTTGGAGGGTGTTCTTGATGTACAAAATCAATCAAATACTGCTCTGCATTGTGCTGGCCACACACTGTTTTACTAGTCATAATTATAGACCAAAATGATTGAAAGGGTATTACATTTTATTGACATTTACATTGCTATTTTACTAGAAATTTTTTTTAAATAAAGAAATGAGCTATATATTAATATGATATAATATAATAAAAACTAGAAGAAAGGGTGGATTATTTAACCCTGTCAAACCTTTATCAAAGTATTTGACTGTGTGATTATTTGCTAGATGTGATTATTTGTGTTTGTGTGATTATTTTGTGTCCGTTGCAATATTAAATCTTTTTTTTTTGTGCAAATTTTTCTTAACATATTCTAATATATTAACTTAGGACTTTGAATCAATGTATAGATGTAGAGAACAATTTGAGTAGATGAAACAATCACATTAAACACAATTTAATAAAAAATTATAAATATTAAATAGTGATACTTTTGACACACACACATAGAACATACTCCTCCGTCATTCATGTTTAACACAACTTAATGACATATACATTGACACAGCTTAATGACATATACCTTGACAGACAAAAACATACATGTGCATGTGGGTGAATTGAATGAAGTACAGACTTGGTGAAAGAAAATCAACAATTCAATTTTAAGGACAGCTGTTGGGAGAAGAAGTAACGGCTCTGTGCTTGAAATCTAGAAGAAGTTCAAAATGACATTGAAGCAAAAATATAAAAATATCTCTGTAATAAATCTAAGATTATATTTAAAAAAAAGACAGTCAAATGGAGTTTGGGGGAAAGGTTGTTATTTTAAAAGACAATAAAGGGGAGGCAACTTACAAAGAAATTTGTTTAATAAAATAATGGCATGAAAAAACAACAAAGGTTATACAAATTAATGAGTATGGTATCTTTTAAACTATTTTTTTTTCACACACTGAAGAAGCTGTTTACAATAGCACACGTTACATTGTTAGTTCATACTGAGAAAAAATTTTGTTGCACAAGAAGATCCAACATGAGCTTAAGAGAATCTTAGGTAACCTGTGCAGTCTTTCATACATAGCAGTGATGGGCAAAGGGCAAATTGCAAAAGATGACCATGGAATAAGGGATGGACACTGGAACATAGGCTATATAGGGTGATGGCAATGGAAAGCTGTCTATAAAGTAGTGATACAAAGCTAGATCAAGAGTTGTGGCCACATCAAGGATTGTGTGGCCAGCACAGGTGTGCCAGCAAAATGTGCTTTTCACTTAAAATATGAAGAAGTTAGATCTATGTTTACTTGCTGTTTAAACCTCAGTATTCGAACTAAGAGCCAAGTGATGTAAAGACGAGTGATGTAAAGATGAGTGATGTAATGACTATGACGAGTGATGTAAAGACGAGTGATGTAAAGATGAGTGATATAAAGACGAGTGATGTAAAGACGAGTGATGTAAAGACGAGTGATGTAAAGACGAGTGATGTAAAGACAAGTGATGTAAAGACGCAAAAGAGTGAGTGATGTAAAGACGAGTGATATAGAGACAAGTGATATAGAGACAAGTGATGTAAAGACAAGTGATGTAAAGACAAGTGGTGTAAAGACAAGTGATGTAAAGACAAGTGGTGTAAAGACAAGTGGTGTAAAGACAAGTGATGTAAAGACAAGTGATGTAAAGACAAGTGATGTAAAGACAAGTGATGTAAAGACAAGTGATGTAAAGACAAGTGGTGTAAAGACGAGTGATGTAAAGACAAGTGATGTAAAGACAAGTGATGTAAAGACAAGTGATGTAAAGACAAGTGGTGTAAAGACGAGTGATGTAAAGACGAGTGATGTAAAGACAAGTGATGTAAAGACAAGTGGTGTAAAGACGAGTGATGTAAAGACAAGTGGTGTAAAGACAAGTGATGTAAAGACAAGTGATGTAAAGACAAGTGATGTAAAGACAAGTGGTGTAAAGACGAGTGATGTAAAGACAAGTGATGTAAAGACGAGTGATGTAAAGACAAGTGGTGTAAAGACGAGTGATGTAAAGACAAGTGGTGTAAAGACAAGTGGTGTAAAGACAAGTGGTGTAAAGACAAGTGGTGTAAAGACAAGTGGTGTAAAGACAAGTGATGTAAAGACAAGTGATGTAAAGACAAGTGATGTAAAGACAAGTGGTGTAAAGACGAGTGATGTAAAGACAAGTGATGTAAAGACAAGTGATGTAAAGACAAGTGATGTAAAGACGAGTGATGTAAAGACGAGTGATGTAAAGACAAGTGATGTAAAGACAAGTGATGTAAAGACAAGTGGTGTAAAGACGAGTGATGTAAAGACAAGTGGTGTAAAGACAAGTGATGTAAAGACAAGTGATGTAAAGACAAGTGATGTAAAGACAAGTGGTGTAAAGACGAGTGATGTAAAGACAAGTGATGTAAAGACGAGTGATGTAAAGACAAGTGGTGTAAAGACGAGTGATGTAAAGACAAGTGGTGTAAAGACAAGTGGTGTAAAGACAAGTGGTGTAAAGACAAGTGGTGTAAAGACAAGTGGTGTAAAGACAAGTGATGTAAAGACAAGTGGTGTAAAGACAAGTGGTGTAAAGACAAGTGATGTAAAGACAAGTGATGTAAAGACAAGTGATGTAAAGACAAGTGGTGTAAAGACGAGTGATGTAAAGACGCAAAAGAGTGAGTGATTTAAAGACAAGTGGTGTAAAGACGAGTGATGTAAAGACGCAAAAGAGTGAGTGATTTAAAGACAAGTGATGTAGAGACAAGTGATGTAAAGACAAGTGATGTAAAGATGAGTGATGTAAAGACGCAGTGTTAGACAAACACAGGGTTATGCCTCTTCCTAATGTTTCGCTCCTGTTGCCACACTGATCACAAATGTCCCACTGCAGGTCAAGTTGTTTATCCCTATTTGAACTATGTCAAGAAACAATGTTAGAATGAAATGTGCCAGTCTGATGTAGCAGTGTAACAGTGCCAGTGCCCTAACCTATAGTGACGTTGACATATTGACAGTATGGAATCACAGGTGCCATGGTGTAGAAAATAAAATGTACAACAAAATTTCACAAATAAATCAACAACTTAAAAGTTAAAAAAAAAACAACAACAAAAATAACACAAATAAGTGTATAACAAAAAAAAAAAAAAAAAGAAATCTGGTCAAGTGTAACAGTTTTTTGTATAACATTCTTTACACAATTGTTGAGAAATACAATAAAATCAATGAAAAATTAAAACACTCACTAGGTACAAATAAATAGAAGTCTATGCAAGCTTAAAGCTATCTTCATCTTTTTAATGTATACCCTACTTTCCACATTAATTCACTTTAGCTTAGATCAAAGTGGGATATAGGTATTCTAAGGTATGAAATGCAATGACTTAAATATAAATGAACATGGTAAATTAAACAAAACAAAAAGCCTCGCTCACACATTTACAATTTCAGTTTGTTTTTTTTAGTTTATGAAACAGACTTCATTCATTCCAGAGTTGAATTTACAAAGAAGTTGAAACTTGTTCTCCATTAGATAGACAACAAAGTTGGTTTAATGGGGGAGGGGGGGAGGTGGGGTCATCTTTATGGTTTGATTTCACTGTGAGCAATGCACTGACATAGATATATCTATCAGTACACCAACATCCAAGATAACAAATACGTGTCAAGTGTTACGACCAGAAATGCCCCCACGCTGCTGCAAATGCCAAATATTGTCTGAGACAAAAAAAAATCCACCAAAGTTAACTTCATTACGGTACCACAAAAATACAAAATGCAAGATAATGTAAAGAGTATTTAGAGTTTTATCCTCAACAAACAAGTGTTTTTTTTTCTGATTAGAAATAAAATAAAGTGGAGCCTGGATTATCAACATTTGTTTGATTAAGACTCTAGAGGGCAGTCATGCAGTTCACATTTATCTAATGAAAGAAAAAACATGAACAGACCCTTAGGACAAACTATATCCACAGTAAACAACATTATATTTGATCAACTACTCCACAACTGTGATAGAATTAAAATAATGACTGAAACTAGGACATTAGTGAAGTTAAGAAGAGATTATTCAATAGTCAACATTTAGTTTTAACAGAAAAAAACAACAACAATACAAAATGTATGAATGCAAAGTTGCCATAAATATATAAATACTTTCTGAAATATACAAACTGCAAATATACCATCCATAGAATATATCCAACCTTTATTCACTGTGGTCATTGCTTAAATCTATAGAATCAGACATTGTTTCCATCCAGTGAACAGCAAATAAATTATATAAAGCTCTTATCTCTGTATGACTTGATGTTTTTTAGCAAAGGACAAATGTTGACAAATAGGGATACACTTAGGTGGATCTAGGGAAGGAAGTTAAATCATCAACCCACCCCCCCCCCTCCCACCAATATATAACTAAAACATTTTTATCAGCGAGTAATGGTTCTGAAAATACATTTGTCTTCAACCTATTTTTTTAGGTTTTAAATATATTTTTTTACAAATTATACAATTGTACTGCAAATAGTGTATCTAATGAAACAAACAGTAAGTATTTGTTTAGACTTAGTGAATATTTAAAATATGTATGTGACCATCCACCACAAAATGAGGAACTATGTTCTTAGAGCTATTTATATATAAATAGTTCTTACCAATATACTTAGCAAAGGCTTTATTTTTTTTTTTTCATTTTTTTTTTTAAGTAAATGTTTTTTAATTACAATTTGAAATATATCTTGCTTTTATCATTGTTATTGTTAATAAGTGAGCCAATTTTTAAAAAAATCCATAAACTCATAAACACATGCTAAGGAAATTCTTGGTTGGAAAAAGCAAAATAGTACATTTGAAATTTCTCAAAATCTGGTTTCAGACAAGGGCTACACTAAAACACCATTAGCTAAGACTATTTCTCAGATTTTAAAATATTTTCACCATTGAATTTAGCATTCAAATCACTTTTAGAATAACTGAATAACTCAAAATGTTAATCCCAATACATTCATGCAAAACGACTCATTTCATGGTGGAGGGTCACATATATACTTGTATAATGCACAACAAAGAAAGAGAAAAAAATACTTGTACTTTAAAAAAAAATAAAACCACAGACATTACCAAATAGAGTGGAAAAAAATAATTTTGCATTTTATAAGAGCCATTGTGTATTTTCTATATTCTGTGGCTGAGCATTTTAGAAATTGAACTTTCAAATTAATCTCTGTCAACAATTTAACATTTTTATTTATTTTATAAATGATACATTTTACTTTCATTTACTTTGTATAGTGATTTAAACGGATAAAAAACATGATAATTGATAAGGTGGATAAGAGAAGGGATGGGGGGAGTAGTGCCCTTACATAGATTCACCTTTTGAGGAGATACATCAGACCATTTGTTGTTCAAATTTAAAAGGTGCAATATTCATGATATAAAAACTTCAATTAATCAGCTTAGAATGGGATTACTATAAATATAGACTAGTGTATGTGTGAAGGATGTTTTGTTACATTCTGTCAACAATTGAAGTTCATTCAAATACATTCAGAGAAGACTGCAGAACAAATTGTGTGCATGCATGTGTGTTAGGTCCATCTGAGCTCAGCTCAATCTCATAGTATGATGGGTGAAACAATAAAAACATAATCTCTGATTAGATGAAGAGTCGGACAGATGACCAACCTCTGTACTGCACACCGGAGTATAACAAAACATTGGACTAGAGCCATCTACGTTCAGCAAGAAAATGACCCAAATGATTTAATACTGATTCCAAGTTATTCTGCTTCCCTTATTATCTAAGTCAGCTGAGGAGACCTATATCCTAATGAGGGTGAAAGCCAGTTGTGATTAAGACTTTGCCATGACAACAGAATAAATGACACACACACACATTTTCTAATGCAAAAAAAGATGTGATGTTCAATCAAGTGAAAACATTTCCATGACATAACAATCAACAATAATTGAACCAAAACAACAAAACTTTAAACTTATTTCATCAACAACAACTACAACAAAAAAAAAATGGCCAAAATCAACAGGTTACAAGAATGTTTTTATTCAGACTCTGTAGTCTGATGCTCTCATTAGTAAATGCAAAATGTGATGTTAGCATTCAAACAAAATAAATAACATAACAGTGACATGTTTTCAGTGGGTGATGTTACAAAAAAAACACACATTTCATTATCATTTTTTTCACAGATTCGGACAAAAATCAACAATAGCATTTTGATGTTAAGCTGAAGCAGTCTGATGATGTTTTGACTTTACAAGCCTGAGTGAGAATCTCAACAAAAAGGGAAAAAAAAAAGAAACAAAACAATGTCTGCATATCTCTATTGTTAAATACATAACAAATAAGAATTTGGTGCAAGTAAAAGCAGAACAGCCGTTTGTTGGTAGCATTTTGATGAGCCGTTAAGTGTAGTTATTAATTCTAAGTACATACAAACAACACGGGAGACAAAGATGTGTACTGTTTGGTGCCTGCAGTGTGATTATTACACAGGTTAATGCAAATGTTCTTACAAAATAAAACAGCAACGAAACACCAATTAATGACTAGACAAGAATAGAGGGGGGGGGGGGGGAGGGAGGCTCCAGAACTAGTCGAGAACTGGGGAAGGGGTGAGCTGGGGTTTTAAAAAAAATATATAGAAAAGGAATCCAAGAGACTATTAAGCCAAAAAATATTTTGTATTGTAGTCTGTTATGAAACTCAAGTCATGAATTCATTTCTATACAATATTGAAGTTCTCCATGTTGATCAGTTGTCACTTTGACTCACTTTGACGTTGGGAAATTATCTCCTTTTGTCCTACTTTATAAAAAAAAACCAGTGCAGAAAAAAGAACATCCTTCTGTAAACTAGCTCCAGTTCTACATTCACTCCATACACTTGCTAACAAAATCCATGAATCTTTTTGCATACTGCTCCGGGTGCACTGTGGATATCTCTGCCCCCGCGCCGTGCTTGACTGTCTTGGCTGCCTGAGCAGTTCGCTTCTTCATGCCGTACTTGGTGAGTATATCTATCAAGGCCATGAAGTAGATCTCTCGCTTGCCACTCTCTGGAAGATAGACACAGATACATTGATTAACTAAGTGGATGTGAAATGTTCAACCCAATACATTCAGTAGAGCAACATACAAACTGAGGGTCTAAAAAGTTCTTATTCTAAAAAATCATTTTGAAATGCCCAAACTTTACAAAACATTTACAAACCAATACAGTGAATATACATTGTGTTATTGTTACCCAGTGCTGTAGATGGGGTGGTCCAAATTGACCATTTTATTTGTAGATATTTGTCTGTAGGCATAAAACTCATAAAAAGAGCTCTTAAATTACCACAGAAAATAACATTTTAGTAACAGATTTTTGAACAATACATTTATTGATAAGTAATAATTTTCTTGAGGATAAATATTTTTGCTTTGTCCATCATAGTAAAATTCACAAACATTCCTAAACTTGATAACAATGTGAGTTTACCAACGCATTTGAATCCTGGTCTAAACACAAGAGAATGGACCAGGGTAGACAACTCAATTCATGCACACCATGGGATTGTGTGGTTCATTTTTACAGTTGGTCAAGTATTTAAATTGGAAAAGAAACTAAATAGAATGATCATTTCTTTCAGCTTTCTTTTATCTTTAAAAACAAAATATTTTAAAACAAATGTAAATGGTTACAGAAGAAACTCTCATACATAATGATTGAAACAAATGCATTTAAAACAGTTGAATGAATGTGTAGCTCATTGCACAATCTAATTACAAACCTTTGTTGTTGAAATATATAGGAAAAAACGTATCATTATTTACTATATGTGACTAAAACACATACCCTCATTGCTTAAAATAGCATAGCGTTCCAAATCTGTATCAAGTTCACCAGTAAACTGAGGCATTGGGGTGACAGGCTGTGGGGAGTCAGGAGGGCTGGGGTTACCATCTAGCTCATCATCATTTTCCACCTTATTGAGTAATAAATACAAATAGAATATTATTTTAAACATTTTCACCGTATTGAGTAATAAATACAAATAGAATATTATTTTAAACATTTTCACCGTATTGAGTAATAAATACAAATAGAATATTATTTTAAACATTGCCACCTTATTGAGTAATAAATACAAATAGAATATTATTTTAAAAATTTTCACCGTATTGAGTAATAAATACAAATAGAATATTATTTTAAACATTTTCACCGTATTGAGTAATAAATACAAATAGAATATTATTTTAAACATATCCTTAGAGGGCACGGTGGCTGAGTGGCAGTACGTTTGGGTGGCGTACAGAAGGTCCTGGGTTATAATCCTGGTGAAGGCCAGGATTTGTTTCTGGGTCTGTATGGTTCCCTGAGTCTACCCAGGTACTCTGACCTTAGTTGTGGTAAAGTAAAGGTGGCTGTACATTGTTTCTGGGTCTGTATGGTGTCGCTGAGTCTACCCACGTACCCTGACCTTAGTTGTGGTAAAGTAAAGGTGGCTGTACATTGTTCTGGCTACACAATCACTTAGTATGCAATGGCCACAGATAATTGTGAGCGCTTCTTCACCAGCCATATGGACCAATTTGGGATACTTTCTTTTTTCAAACATATACACCTTATTGAATAATGAATACAAACACCATACATACAACACTTATAATATTATATATAACGTTAAATATGACTGCTCAATCAACAGACATTATTGCTAATTGATCTGCCCCCTCTTGTTGCACTGTTAAAAAAACTTACTTTTGTGAAAATTAAGAACAATAAATTTTAAAAAAGCCAAAAAAGTTTATGCCTGAAACAAAAATGTGAAAATTGTGGAGTTTGTACAACTACCTGGTCTCCAGCCCCTGCACTGGAGGCTCCGCCCTCTGCATCATCATCTTCTGGCTCCTCTTCATCTGCACCTGACGGCATTGCAAAACTGATGCCCCCTTCATCTTCTTGATCTCTATCATGGATTCCCACAATCAGACTGTAATCCATTAGGTGAAGGCTACTTAAAAACTGGACAGAGAAGAAGTGAACAATACTATTAAACAATCTATTACACCAAATCATAACATGTTTATGTTAGTAATTACTTCATTCTTGAACCAAGTCATTATGTTGTGTTGCCAATTACAACTCATTAAACAATCAAACGTATTCATTATTCAATGTTGCCAACTACACTGCATGAAAGAATCAAACATAGTCATTATACAGTGTTGCCAACTCCACTGTTTTGAAGAATCAAAAAAGTCATTATACAATGTTGCCAACTACACTGCATGAAAGAATCAAACATAGTCATTATACAGTGTTGCCAACTCCACTGTTTTGAAGAATCAAAAAAGTCATTATACAATGTTGCCAACTACACTGCATGAAAGAATCAAACATAGTCATTATACAGTGTTGCCAACTCCACTGTTTTGAAGAATCAAAAAAGTCATTATACAATGTTGCCAACTACAATGCATTAAACAATCAAGCGTAGTCATTATACAATGTTGAAAATACACATACATTAAACAATCAGTCATTATTTAATTTATTAACTCCAATAAATTTAGTACATAAACATAAACAAAGTACTCACATCTACATCACCCTGAAGGGTCTCCAACAGCTTCTTTTTCTCCTCTGGTCCAATACATATTTTAGCACCATCATTCAAGAAATCATTGTCTTTAAATGTAGGTAAAGATTTTAACTAGAATGAAGAAGAAGAAAACAAAGTCTGACCAAGAAGTAATTTTACAAAATTCAAGTGTTTAAAGTTACATTCTTAGTTGCTGACTAATTGAACCACCTTTGCTTATACCTGCTGTCAAGTTTAATATCTACAAAATGAAACAGGAAAGATTTCTAAAGATAAAAAAAGATTTCTAAATATACAAAAATGAGGTCATGAGTTACTCTGGAAAGTAAACATGTCTTGCATATTCTGATTTAGAGTTTTTATACATACACATGGTAAACTGGCATTAGAGATACTAAAGAAGCAAAAGATGTTCATGACAATAAAACAATGATCACTTACCCTTTCTTTATCACTAGCTTTTCTATCTACTGTTGAACCCTTTCAGAAGAAAATAAAACAAACTCAGTGAAGGTGATAACAAGAAGTTCAAGTATTGTCTACCAAACACACATTGAAGGATTTAGAGAGTTGTGACTAGATAAGAATTAATAATGCTGTTCTGGCCATGGTACATCCATTGAATTAGTTGACTTACTGGACATTGGCCAAGAGCCATACATATTCATATCAAATAATTCTTTCCCCCATTTACCATTAGTAAAAGTCAACACAAAACATCTGTTTTAATTATAAATAAACACGGGACACAATGATCTTTTCATGACTGTATAAAGGAGTATCCGCAACTTATAACATAAAACTATCAGCCTAGGTTTAATGAGAAAGTAAAACTTTGATAGAAGCTTTTTATTTGTCTTAATGTTTTCTTAACCCTTTATTTGAAATATCTCTTTACATTGAAATTTGTACACAAATTAACAAGTGAGTCAAAACATACCTAAAAAGAAATTCTTAATATAAATTCTAACTATGAACAAACCATTATGATAGTAGTTGGTAGTTCTTTTTTATTAGTGATATTGTTCAGCTAGTTAACTATTTACCTTCAGGTCATACTTTTTATGTATGGACAATCGAGGACTGAAAATATTTCTCATGACAACAACATATGTTTCTACATCATTGACAGTGATTCTGTACATGGCTAAATACTGAGGCAGTAACGTCTGGGCATGGCACTCCACAATATACTGAAACACAGAAAAGTAAATTTCATGTAGATTAGGCACAGAAAATAAAAATATCTATCCAAATCCTCCTTAGTGCCCCACAAACCTGGTGATACTGTTTGAGTAAATGATGCATCATTTCAACCTCCTCCGACACTAGTGTTTTGATGAAAAACCTTTTGTCACGAGACATCAACATTCTTGCCCCACTCCTACCAGGAGAGTCACAGGAAATTGGCTGCTGTTTTGACAAAGAATTCTGAAAAAAACAAAGGAAGCAAAGAAAAATGCCTAATTATAATATAAATATAAAATCAAGTAAGTAAGCATGACAGGACATACAGTCAGGTATCATTAATAAAACTGACCACCATCAATCATTTGACCAGTTCGAAGATACACGTTATGTTATTTTTTGTTTTGGAAATCAATCGGTCAAACTATAAAGGGTTCCATCCATTCGCATATTAATATTATTAGTAATTAAATGCCAATTTTGAAACACTCATGCTGTCTTAACTTATATATTACAGATGCTTCTTCTAGAAAGAAGATTTTTTTAGTCTTACGCTCATCCGTAATCTGAGTCTAGTCCTGCATTTTTATTAGTGTTTTAAATGATGCTAAGTTACTGGCATTCCTGGTTTGTTCAAGCTACCGGTATTTAATCATCTGACTTAGTAAATGAAATCTAAATGATGAAATAAAAACTTTTGTTACATTGCAATCATTTCCTCCGTTACTTATGAGAAATTATTACTTATAACCACTATTACTATTAGTAATTATAAAGAAAAAAATATGTTTTAGTATTAATTGTCAGTCAGTAACGGTTTATAAGACCCTCTAGCCAGCAACAATTTATAATGAAACTTCTAAATTAACTTTTAATAGACATGCTTTTATATTTTGGGTTAGTAGACCTATGGGTTAACTGTAAATGACTTGATTTGTCTTAGCCTGCTCTGATTATTTGTTGTTGCTGTTTTGTGTGTGTGCATGGGGGGGGCATATAAAATGATAAACATTATTACAATTTAAGTTTAAGTTGGCCTAGGTCTAAGTATTTCAAGTATTATTCAAAAACTATGACACACTAACATGGCCAATAATTTTAAAATGAGCAAACTGTGAGTAAAACTAAAAAAAATGACCTAATGATAACTCTTGTAAAGGAAAATGAAATATATTGGCTAATAATAAAAGTAAGAATGATTTTAGAAAACCTTTTCCATTTACAGTATCTGGCCATTTTAGTTTATTTTTCTAACATTTTTAACAATTTGAGAGAGATAAACGAATAGTTTTATCATATTAATGGACATTATCAGATTTTAACTTTGCAAAATACACAATTACGGTGGTAATTGCAAATGCTGATATCTTGAGCGTATTTTTAAATTGGTGATTTGATTTAATGGTTATGAAACCAATCAGCCATTTCAGATTTGTATGCGCCTATGAGCAACAGGAAAAATAAATGATCCCTGCACAGTGGAATTATTCTTTAATAAATGAAGATGGAACTCTTTTGTTCCACTATCAGGGAGACTCTTTCAAAAGAACCATCTTTCAGCCAGGAAAGACAATGGCTCAATAGCTGACTCCTAAATGATAGGCCTACTTTTTTCTAGTATGATAAATGGTAAAAGGAGCTATTCTCTATCATGTCAACCCTCCTCGGCTCCTCACCCTCTCTTCCCCTCCCCACCACACACCCACCCGTGGACCTCCCAGAACTCTTCTCAGAGCACTTTAAGGAGAAGATAGAGAATCTACGTAGTTCTCTGGATCATGATGCCTATCGCCCTTCCCCACCCTCTCCCGCCTTCTCTGGCGCCCCTCTCACCTGCTTTCAACCTGTCACCATCGACCATGTTAAGCGCATCATTATGAAGTCCCCCATCAAGACCTGCGAGCTTGACCCTCTGCCAGGCTTTCTGTTCACCCAGTGCTTGGACAAGCTCCTGCCGTACATCACCGATACCATTAATACCTCCCTCTCCACAGGCATCGTTCCTAACTGTTTTAAATCTGCCATCGTCCGCCCACTCTTGAAGAAATCCGGACTTGATGTGAATGAATGCCGGAACTACCGTCCAGTATCAAACCTCCCCTACCTCTCCAAGCTCCTGGAGCACATCATCCTTGAGCAATTGAACGTCCACCTGTCCCTGAACTCGCTTATGCCTGTGTTCCAGTCGGCATATCGCCCCAATCACAGCACTGAGACAGCGCTACTGCGGATCACCACCGATCTCCTGAACGCCGCAGACAGAGGTCTCGTCTCCGCCCTTGTGTTATTGGACTTGTCCGCGGCCTTTGACACGATCGACCACCACCTACTCATCGATCGCCTCAGCTTCACGTTCGGCATTCATGATATAGCCCTCTCCTGGTTCAAGAGCTACCTCGACGGTCGCTCACAGACCGTCACTACTGAATCTTTGTCCTCCCAGCCCGTCACCGTCCGCTATGGTGTACCACAGGGGTCCGTCCTCGGCCCAGTCCTCTTCACTTTGTACACCCAACCCCTTTCCTTCGTCATCGAGCGACACAACCTTAATTATCACTTTTTCGCTGATGACACCCAGCTCCTAAAAGGCGCCAAGCCTGAGGACATCGACGAGCTCCTTGCTTCTATCTCCTGTTGTTTCCTGGACATCAAGAACTGGATGACAGAAAACAAGTTGAAGCTCAACAGCGATAAGACCGAAGCCCTACTCGTAGGAATGAGACAGAAGCTTGCTTCCCTCAGCGTGACTGACCTCCAGTTGGGTGACGTTACTGTGCCCTTCTCCTCAACGGTAAAGAGCCTCGGCATGTTTCTGGACTCCACTCTGTCCATGCAACCCCACATCTCCTTCCTGATCAAAACCTGCTTTTTTCACCTGCGACGTATTGCCACTATCCGTCGCTACCTCACTCCGGAAACTTGTACCAAGCTCGTCATCACTCTCCTCTTCTCTCGGTTGGACTACTGCAACTCTCTTCTGGCCGGCCTTCCTGCCGCTTCCATTCAAGGACTCCAACGCGTCCAAAACTGCCCTGCCAGACTAGTCCTAAAGAAGAAGAAGTCCGACCACATTTCACCTCTGCTCTACTCTCTGCACTGGCTCCCTATTCAAAATAGGATTTTATATAAACTTGCATCTCTATGCTATAAATGCCTCAATGACTCTGCCCCGGATTATCTAATTTCCTGTCTGGAAATATATACAAAACCACGCCCACTTCGATCGGCTGCTCACAAACTCAATTTGACGATCCCGCGGACAAAACTCGTGACAGCTGGTCAGCGGGCCTTCACCTACTCCGGCCCCTCCGCATGGAACACCCTGCCACTCCAGCTGCGACAAAGCTCGCACTTTAACATTTTCAAGACCGGACTCAAGACTCACTTGTTTATTATTGACTCCTAGCCCACTTACATTTGTAAACATTTGTCTGTTATTGTTATCATTGTTAATTGTAATTGTAATTGTAAATGTAATTGTTAAGCGCATAGAACTGATTGCGGGATATGCGCTATATAAGCTTCATTATTATTATTATTATTATTATGATAGTTTGCGCGAATGTCTATTGTAATTGAGTACAAATGGTTCTTTAATATTGTTTTAAGTATGCTGAAAGAAGGAATTTATGTAATCAAATCAAATTTCCATTTATCTGGATCAATAAAGCAATCTTATCTTATCTTATATCAGTAAAGTACTAGAATTGTATTATAAATATTTTTTGTTCAATATATAATGCACGAAGAGGTAGTTTGCTGTTCTTTTTCTGAGAGTTAAAAAAGCTACTTATTAGTGATAAATGTGCAGATAAATGTAACTATTGTAAATAAATTCAAGTATTAAATTCATCTTTCAACGTTCAGCAAGTTGTTGAGTGTATTATTTCATAGTTAACACGACCCTACAGACAGAAGAACCAGGTAAAACAATATTTACTTTTAAATTTTTTAAATAATAATGATAATAAAAAAAAAGGTTTTTAATATTTTATTTTAGCATTTAAACCAGGGTGCGCAACAGGCAGCCCGCGGGCCATAGCACGGCCCACCAAGCCATCTTAATATGACCCACACAGAAATTCTGATTTTTTTTTAATTCATTGTATTAATTAAGTATATACATTTTTAGAATGTGTTGCCCATCTTGTTTCAAACTCTTTCTGCTGCCCAACAGCAAAAAATGTTGCACACCCTTGATTTAAACTTTCACAATTTAGTACCAAAGTGGACTGTTTTTTTTAAAATCAAATGTACACATTAAAAACTGTGTTTCTTCAAGAAGTAATGAGCAGACGGGACATAATAATTCAATCTTGGAAGTTGGACTAGACATAAACAACTTACCATGTAATCATTATCATCCAAACCAAATCTTTCTCTCAAATTTCTGAACACAATTGGGCAATACTCTTTCACCTTAAATCTGCTAGGCATATTATCTCTAGCGGACAAAGAAAGAAAAAAAAATTAGTATATCAATTACAGCAAGCCAACAATAGTGATAAAAAATAAGTTTAACAATAATATAAATAATAATACAATAAAAAAATGTAAATATATGAGAGCTTAGGTCCAATTTGCTTATTGCCTAGTCATGTGTCATAAAATAGAGAGAGATCATAAGACTTAAGTCTTTACTTGCACAATATTTTCTACTTTATGACAAGAAGTATATAGCCTGTATTTTTAGTTAAAGATGGAAAAGTAAAAGTCATTTAAAAAAAATTAATTCTGGTGTGTTATTAATATGTGACCCTCCTCAAGTCATACTTTGAGATAAATGATACAGCCATGTGTGCTAGGGGTGTAAACGTTCAATTTTTGGCTTTCAATTATTTCTAATTAGTAGGTCCTAACCTATTTATTCATTTCCTTTTAGATCTGTCTTATTGGTTTTTATTTAAAAATAATTATAAGAATTTTCTGAAAATCAGGTTCCAGACAGAGGCTACTGTAAATTATTGTTAGCTAAAAGACTACATGTCCAATATTCAAACTTTTTCACCATTGAAAGGGCTATACTGTGCACATAATAACTCAAAATGACCCAAATGTGACTTGCGTATCCTTTTGTGGTGGAAGGTCACATATTACATCCGATTTAAAAAAACAAAGCCTATAAGTTTAGTTTTAAAGAATACCTACTTGTTATACATATGATTGTCAACCCTGATTTTACTGTAAGACTTAAAATCATCAGGCATCAACATGACTCGTAAATTAACATTGTTCAGTTCATTTACCTGGGGAGAAAAACAACATTTTTTAAAATCTATTTATATCACTGCACAGGCACAAAGATTTAAATAAGAAACTACCCCCCTCCCTCCCCACCACCACACCCAACCCCCCCCCCCAAAAAAAAAACCCTAGATCTTTATTTGGGTTAGAAACGAGCACATTTCTACTGTAACAGTAACAGGGTGGTTGTCTGCATCACAAATACTGGGCAAAGGTTGGTACCACAGACACAAATATTTATTTTTGTCTCAACTTACCTTTCCAATTAACACTGAATACTTTATCAGGTCAAGTGGATTAGAACTTTATATCTTGGTATAAGGGGAGAAATAAAAACAGAACATCTTCTACAGACCAGAGAACTTTAAATCTTGGTATAAGAGGAGAAAAAAATAGAACATCTTCTACAGACCAGAGAATTTTATATCTTAGTATTAGAGGAGAAAAAACACAGAACATCTTCTACTGATTAGAGAACTTTATATCTTGGTATTAGAGGAGAAAAAAACAGAACATCTTCTACAGACCAGAGAACTTTATATCTTGGTATTAGATGAGAAAAAAAAACAGAACATCTTCTACTGATCAGAGAACTTTATATCTTGGTATTAGAGGATAAAAAAACACAGAACATCTTCTACTTATCAGAGAACTTTATATCTTGGCATTAGAGGAGAAAAAAACACAGAACATCTTCTACAGACCAGATAATCTTATATCTTGGTATTAGATGAATAAAAAAACAGAACATCTTCTACTGATCAGAGAACTTTATATCTTGGTATTAGAAGAGAAAAAACACAGAACATCTTCTACTGATCAGAGAACTTTATATCTTGGCATTAGAGGAGAAAAAAATAGAACATCTTCTACTGATCAGAGAACTTTATATCTTGGCATTAGAGGAGAAAAAAATAGAACATCTTCTACATACCAGAGAACTTTATATCTTGGTATTAGATGAGAAAAAAACACAGAACATCTTCTACAGACCAGAGAACTTTATATCTTGGTATTAGAGGAGAAAAAAAACACAGAACATCTTCTACAGACCAGAGAACTTTATATCTTGGTATAAGAGGAGAAAAAAATAGAACATCTTCTACAGACCAGAGAACTTTAAATCTTGGTATAAGATGAGAAAAAACACAGAACATCTTCTACAGACCAGAGAACTTTATATCTTGGTATTAGAGGAGAAAAAAACACAGAACATCTTCTACTGACCAGATAACTTTATATCTTGGTATAGGAGAAAAAAACAGAGGTAAATAGATCATTGTCTCTGTAAATCTAATGGAACAGAGTTTACACAAGATTAAAAGAGATGACACTTACTGTCCAGCTTCTTTAGAATACAAGAGTCTGGTGCCTCAAACAACTATTCTTGAGAAGGACAAAGTACATTTTGGTTAGTTTTGAGAATTTGGAAACAAACTGAGAAAACATGTCTGAAATATTTGTTCTCTTCAGATCCACCAAGTTAGTCTAGCTGAAATGTTCAATCTGGGTGACATTGTTAATGTTGTCAGGAGATAGGATATCTGATGGAACAGTGTCATAGTGAACTAACTGTATTGCTGATTGCTGTGATAAACCACATTTAAACTTCAACAAAGACATATCTATTCAACACATGAGTTCCACTTAGACATCAAACACACTCCATCAGAGCCAAACAAAAACACCTCTAATGACAGTGAAGCATGGATACAATCAGTGTTTACATATGCTTTGGCTATCCTTGCGGCCTCACAATAATAGACCACACTAAATAAACATACAGTCCCACAAGGACACAAGTGATTTTACCCAATCAGTTACTGAAATGAGTAAATGATGTGATAATCTAAACATAATTGCTTAAACTTTAAAGTAAAGGCTGAAGGTAAAAATAATAGTGACTATTATTGTGTCTACTATAAAATATAGATAAATAGAAACTATAGAAATATAATGCAGAATTATGTTTTATTATGAAGTGTATAAAACAGAATCTGAATAGCATTAATCTCGTCCTGATGGGTTCCCTGTATTAAATTAAACATGGTACTGTTACAAGAACATCTTATAAAATCACAAACTCTGTGTACAGTAATACACAGTTGGTCATTTGTGTTGTTTTTTTTCTCCATCATATTATATCAAATATTTTAAAAAATCAATCATTGAAGATGTCTTTTTAATGCTCTTTAAAAACCCAGCAATACTGGGGTTAAAAATACAAAAACAGACTTATTACACAACACACAATAAAATGTTGGAGGAGTACATTCAAACACAAACACTGGACGTTTTTTGTGTTCTAAAATCTAAATGGTTTTGTGTCATGGTATTGGTTTTTCCAGAAATTCAAACCCCTTGGCACTAGTTCACATTTGCTACAGAAATACAAATGAAGAAGTCTATAACATGACAAGCAACCAATGATGTTATCATGTAACCATTAGGTATTAACTTTCAGAGACTTAACATTCAGCTCATTTTATGCAGCTTGGTAGGCGCACCCCCCAACTGCCAGTGTGAACGTTATGTTTGCTCTAAATCAGCAGGTTCCCCATTTTTCTCCCTTTAAAAAATTCCTTTGAACAACAATATTATATTTGCCACATAGTACAAAAGTACAATATTTAAAGGCAGTCATACTCAAAGACATAAATTAATCAATAATATAAGTAACTAATTCATATTTCTTTCCCTATGCTGAACTATTGAGTAGCCCCATCTCTCAATAATCCACACATTTAAACACATAATTTATTGGTATTCTTCTCCCCCCTCCCTCCCGTCATTACCAATAAGTATGCGTGCCTAGTGCTAGGGGTGGAAGTACTATAAATCTAAATGCTGCATAAACCATCAACATCCCTTGGCTACCTTGAAGAAGACAAAAAAAGTCAAAGTGCTATGTAGTTTTTAAGCAGTAAGTCTTCCGACTGTCTCCCACCATTGCTATCTTTACATACTATCGCTAGCATGGTATTTGGAGATGTTTATATTGATCTGGAAATGCAAAGAACTAGAGTCCATCGAAATGTACAAACTTGGGATATTCAAACTTGAGATTTATATAACACACCAACAACAGGAAATTGGCTTTTTAAAAATTTTATTCTCCTAATGTAGTTTTTATTTTGTATATAACGTATTCCTGAGACGCCAATGTATTCACGGGTTATTAGCTCTCTGTGTGAGCTATTGATTTATAGACATGTGAAGAATGGGCAGAATCACTGAGTCTATTTGGGGGGGGGGGGGGGCTTTGTTACGCGTTGTGGAAACAGGGAATAGAATTCAAGTGTAACCAAGAAGTAGGTGGTAAATTTTTGAAACAAAAGAAGGTCATGGTATTTAGCTGAGACTAATGTCATTAGCACCGTGACCTCACGTTCTCATCGCTTTAATGGTATGCTGATTACGAGGAAGGAAAAAAGAGAGTATTCACAGAATACAAAGACGTTTATAGAAAAGTTATGCAACCATATCATTGGTTCAAGATAGGCTCTCGTGATCAGCTTTGAAAGTAGTTTTCATGCATGAGTGCGATGTATACATTTCGCATATTTTTTGTTTGTATGTATCAAAAGTCTCTAAGTGCTGATAACTCTATCCAGCAAACCAAGAAACGTTTATCTCGATCATACCAGTGCTTCCCCATAAGTGGGATATACCCCATCACACACACACATGACACACACAGTCGCGTCTGGTGAGCAGTGGAAATTAGGGAGGAAAACGGGATTGATGTGGGAGCGATATTACGTTAAAACACCAATAGAAACTGGCAAAGTAAAAGCCAAAGAAATGGAGTAATAAACCAAATAAAATCAAACATAAACATTTTACTTGTTATGAAATACTGTGAAAACAATAATACATAGAACTATTTACTGCCAGCTTGTCATATAACTGTTGCAGTTCTTCGTGTCGATATTAGAGGTATGATTGGGATGGAGAAAACACAACATTTATCAGAGATGGAAAGCTACAACATTTGAATAAACACTACTTCAACGGCAATGTGGCGGTGAATAGAATTACTATGCTGGAAGAGGAACAGTCTCTGAGTTAGGGATGTTAAACGAAAACCGGAATACCGGATTCCGGTTTTGAAACCTAAAACTGGTTTTGATTTTCCAAACCGGATTTCGGTTTGTTGGTTGGAAGTTGGAAAGTAATCATTACTCCAAGTAGAAGACCCTTTTTTCTTGGTTCTAATGGAAATATTTTTAATAAATAATGTTGGATTTGCACAAAACAATTCCTGAAATGCCTTGCTAACACTTTTTTTGTCTTAGATATTGTGTTTCTTGTGTTTCTAAATACCAACTATGGCTTGCGATAAAAACAACATCAAACCAATTGATGTACACATTGGAGAGACGCAAACTAGCCCTTCCCTCTGACCCTGAACAGTTCGGCTAAACAGCGTCTGTGCTTTATTATTAACGACACTATTAAATACACATTCTTTTGATTTGTGCTACGCGAAACCTTTCAGTACATTATTTTACAAGTTACCATATAGGCCTATGCCTCTTCAAATGCTTCTTAATATTATGGTCAACGATAATCGGTAATTTGATTATCACTATTGAACAAGTGAAAGCAATTATTGGTTTTAATCAATTAGCCCAGATATGTTTTAGTTCTAAAGAATTTTATCATAACTTATGGTACATAATCATATTGTATTCACAAAAATCAACCCATAGTCTAATAACCCATTGAATGCCCTGCAAACACTATTAAAGTTTGAAGTATTTTTCAAATATACTTACAAAACTACCCACATTTGGCTTTTCCGGCCTGTGAATTGTGACATTGCGCGGGAAGGGGGCGAAATCCGGTTTTAAACCGGTTTTATAGAAACGAAAACCGGTTTTGGAAAAAAAAACGGTTTTAGCATCCCTACTCTGAGTGTACAATACTCCAGCACTGTCACCGACATGGTTGAAAGTTCTCTACAGTCGTAGGCCCAGAATGGAGAAAAGCCCCAAGTCAAACCGAAATCGGAAGACAACTGACTTGGCCTGGTTAGATAATAAGTTGTAAAAGTCTAAACATAATTCTAGAAAATATATATTATTGAAAACTTTAAAATAATTGTTTCGATCTTTCAAAAACTATATTCATCAAAGTAAATATCAGCTATTGTTTCGATCTTTCAAAAAATATATTCATCAAAGTAAATATCAGCTATTGTTTCGATCTTTCAAAAACTATATTCATCTAAGTAAATATCAGCTATTGTTTCGATCTTTCAAAAATTATATTCATCAAAGTAAATATCAGCTATTGTTTCCATCTTTCAAAAACTATATTCATCAAAGTAAATATCAGCTATTGTTTCGATCTTTCAAAAAATATGTTCATCAAAGTAAATATCAGCTATTGTTTCGATCTTTCAAAAAATATATTCATCAAAGTAAATATCAGCTATTGTTTCGATCTTTCAAAAACTATATTCATCAAAGTAAATATCAGCTATTGTTTCGATCTTTCAAAAAATATATTCATCAAAGTAAATATCAGCTATTGTTTCGATCTTTCAAAAAATATATTCATCAAAGTAAATATCAGCTATTGTTTCGATCTTTCAAAAAATATATTCATCAAAGTAAATATCATCTATTGTTTCGATCTTTCAAAAAATATATTCATCAAAGTAAATATCAGCTATTGTTTCGATCTTTCAAAAACTATATTCATCAAAGTAAATATCAGCTATTGTTTGGATCTTTCAAAAAATATATTCATCAAAGTAAATATCAGCTATTGTTTCGATCTTTCAAAAACTATATTCATCAAAGTAAATATCAGCTATTGTTTCGATCTTTCGAAAACTATATTCATCAAAGTAAATATCAGCTATTGTTTCGATCTTTCAAAAAATATATTCATCAAAGTAAATATCAGCTATTGTTTCGATCTTCCAAAAAATATATTCATCAAAGTAAATATCAGCTATATATCAGCTATTGTTGGCGGAACTGTTTTGTGAATATCAGTCGACAGTAAAAAAAAATAAAAATAATAACGCCTCAATGGAAATTGCAGGGAAGGAATTCGTGCATGCGCAAAACAGTGAGTAATAGATACCAGAGGCTTTAAACCAACTATTACGGTGGCGGCACATGATATTGACTATTGACAGACGGGGCTTCGTCTGTAGGCTATTGCCTCGTGGACCAGTAGGAACTAACGAGAACGATGGTGAATTACAAGCGTACTTATATGTGTGTGTGGCGTAACGATCTCCATTCAGACAAATTCTTTTTTATCCTACAAACTTTTCCCAACTGTTTAAAAATCGTATATAGGGAGTACTTATATGACAAAGAATGGCAATGGTCAGAATTTCCCAAATGCCGGGTAGCGAGCGGGTACCAGGAAAATGAAATGCTTCATTGCCGAGCCGCATAAGAATAAGAAAAAAGTTATAAATAATAAAATTCAAATCGACAGACCTATAACATAATATGTCGCCCTAAGCAGGCATTTTGTGATATATTAACTCTATTTTAGCTACAACCTACATTACAACCCTCGAGAAATGAGGTCCCTTTATTGTAACAGACTATTGTGTAGAAAAAAAGGTTGATGTTACTATAGCCTGGTATGGGCTACCGATTGTATTTGGGTCACGAAGTAGAAATATATTTTTGTTGTTGTGGAAAACGGTGATTACCGGTAGGCCTACTGGTTATTTGTTAAAATCTCAATTTTGTTGAATAATGAGATATAGCCTGCCTAATGAATAAATTCTGGGGAATTTTTTTTAAATGACGGTTCAATGTGACTTACATTAAAATAAAAATCTACATTAATCATCGCATCTTTCTTTTCATATCAAGGATGAAGGTTTTGTATAAAGACTCTGCCTCCATTATTTCTGCACATATTAATAGGAGAAAGGGGTTCAAGCCAAACGGGTTCGGGAATCCACGGACCAAAGCAGAATCGGCAATCTACGGCACGCGCACCAGACTTGGCACGCAGAGCGATTTTCAATGGCACGCGGAAGACCTCACAAAAGGCAATTCAAGTCTTTTGTACAAGAAAAGAGCAGGATAAGTTTTAGGCTGATGGTACGCTGAGTGAATTAGAAATCCAACTTCGGCACACGATTATCAAAAGGTTGCCGACCCCTGGACTGAATCGTACCACATCGAGCTACTTGCTCTATGTGTAGGTCACAACATACAGGTCGGCCTGACTATAGACGCATAGACCGCAAGTGATCAGCCAACTAACACTAGTGTATGTTAACACACACAAAAAATAAGAAAGAAAAGAACCTTGGTCTTTCTTTCGGAACATTTTCAGAGATACAACTGGTCTCGAATTACGAACCCAGCGGTCTTTAAACAAAAACTGGTGGTTGTTGTTGTTTTTTACTCTAACCAAACGTTGTTCGTTGCCATCTATTTATAAACAGTCTTGTAATTAGAGCTGAGTTGATATACAGTCTTGACACCAAGTTAGTTTTTGTGTGTCTAGTTCCTTGCGTGTTGGGTAAAGTTGGAAATGTCTCAAATAAAAAAAAACAACGGTCGAACATGGAGACATACGAAACACAATGATCAAAACTATATTTATTTATATTTTAGATAACTTTTTGATATCCATATATCTCCTCGATCATATATATAATATATCTATCTCTATGTCTATCTCTATATTTATATATATCTCTCTAGCTATATTTCTATATATCTGTCTATATTTATATTATATCGATATATAAGTAAGCTTCAAATTCCCCACGTTCGTTCTCTCTCACTGAATCTGTTAGCAGCAATGTTTTAGTTTTTGTGTGTCAAATAGCTCGGAAAGTAAACATAACCAGCATTCTGGTAGAGAGACTCGGTGTGCTCAATTAACAGAAGTTTTCAATAACAATAAAACATTGATATATATTTATAAACTTCACCAAGTCGAAAACAGAGAGAGAGAGAGAGAGTGCAAAATGTAATAACAGCTTTGCACTGGATGAGTTCAACTTTTTCCTCCCTGCACCGGGCGAATGGGTTGGGAGAGAAGGTGGGCTATCACTCGTCAACCATTGATCCTTTAAGCTGAGTTAAATATCCAATAGGGATGCGGTGGTGAAGGTTGCCAAGGCAACACTTAGTGAGGGAAATCATCGGGGAAAAACAGGTCCTGGCTGACTAGAAAATATTTCCATCATTCAATGCTTGACAGTACAGCGTGATAAGGCATAATTATAGTACAACAACGGGAACTGGCAGCAATAGAATATGACGAGAGAGAAAGAGAGAGAGAGAGAGAGAGAGAGAGAGTGTGTTTCTTGAGTCAATAGTAAATGACAGTACCGAAAGAGAAATTGCCCCAGACAGAAATAGAACACTCGTCGTGTTCACCATCTAATATCGAGCAAATGTTAAGTTCTATACATTTTTCCCAAAACAACCAACAGTTTGAATCATTTCAAAATAACATTTCTATTAGAAAACATTCATATAAATTGTTACGAATATCGGTCATAAATGAATGACGTAGTAAGGCATTGACCTCTTAACAAGTGCGTATCAGAGTCCAAAGCGACCAAGGTTTGACCTTTATGCCCTGAGGGCAGTTTAAATAAAATAATTCGTTCAAATCCCGTGGAAATTGGAGGATAATTCTGGATCGTAGTACTTATAGAGAAAGAGGTTAAAATGCGTATTAAGACCCTGTAGAATCTTCGATGATCGTTTTCTTTGTAAAGTCCCGACCTCCTTAAAGTTAGTTCAGTTCAGAAGTTTGTCGAGTGAAGTCGCTATATTCATTTGTATATAATATGCCATTTATTTTGAAATACTTATGTTGCCATCAGTTGATGAAGTTTATTGATCGTTTATATTGAGTCTACAATTTAAATAAAATTGTTTATTCAACAACTGGAGTTGTTTGATCTATGATTGTTGAGAAAGGTGTTGAAGATAATTATCACGAATATAACTACATTGCTGCATAGACCTGTCAGTCAAAGAACCCCTAGCTTGGGCTACAGATTAGCAGAATCTAGAGACTTCTAATAAAGATACAACTATATTCATTGAATCCGATTTAACGAGTCGTAATAATAATCATAATAAAGAGGTCCTTAACAGTTTGGGGGCTCGTCCGGGATAGTTGTATAGTGAAGCATATATTCAAGTTGTGTTGTGTTGTGTGTAAAGCCGTGACCTACTGAGCAAGCCTAATAACGCTGAATTCATTCTTCCGATTGGAAAAACGTAAGTTGGAAATTTACCACTTTATAAATCTCTTAACTAAAGAATGGAATTTATTGAAAATCCAGAAGAAGAAGTTCTGAAAACTTTATCAATAAAGAAGTTAAAAGAGATCGCTGAGATCTTAAAGATAGAAGTTACTGAAACTACACCATCGAGGACTGTGTTGACACAGCAGATAAAAGATGTGTTGATTGCGAGTGGCAAGTTGAAAGTAGAATCAAGCGCGGAGGGATATCAAGTTGAAGGTCAGATGTCTGAACAGTTCCGATTTCAACTAGAAATGAAACGTCTTGAGATAGAAGAAAGACGTCTAGAAATAGAAAGTCAGGAAAGAGATAAGAAAAGTCAAAGAGAAATAGAAAGTCAGGAAAGAGATAAGCAAAGTCAAAGAGAAAGTCAGGAAAGAATAGAACTAGCGAAGATAGGAGCTACTAAAAAAGAATCTCATAATGATGTAGAGATGGCCAGATGGAAAAAGCTAGTCCCTACCTACATTGATAAAGAAAGTGAAATAGCTAATTTCTTCCAGACCTTTGAAATTTCTTGCAGAGATTTTAAGTTCCCAGAAGATAAATGGGGAATATTAGTCAGAACAGCTTTTACTCAGGGAAGGGCAAGAGATTGTGTTCTATTGTTAAAAGAGGAGAATTTAAATGATTATGAAATCATTAAAGACACTGTACTTAAAGCCTATAACCAGATACCGGAAAGTTATCGGAAAAGGTTCCGTCAGTACACGATGTCCCCTTACCAAACACACTTAGACTTCCTTCGAGCAGAAGAAAAGCTAATGGATCAGTGGATAAAATCCAGAAATATCTCCACATTAAAAGAAATGAAAGATATCATTCTGTTAGAGGATTTTATTAACAAAGTGAGGCCGGATATAAGAATGTATTTATCCGAGCGTGATATCACTGACCCACATAAGGCTGCTGATTTAGCTGAACAGTATGCACTGTGTCATAGGACAGCTGGTGAAAAGAATGTTAATAGGCCACAACGGCAAGCAGAAAACACACAGAAACATCGTGAAAAAGAGCATTTTGTGAAACAAAATGATGTGAATAAGAAACCTGTCAACAAAAACGTCCGATGTACTTTTTGTAAAAGAACAGGACATAGCATCGAAGACTGTTGGAGTATACGAAGCAACAAAAGACCTAACAAAGTGGTCATGTGCACTAGCCATAAACCAAAACAAAAGGTACAAGAAAGCGAAAATACAAACGAACTGAATTCGAAGAAAGATTCTTCTAAACCAGAAAAACTGAGGGTGGATTTGCCTGAGAGCAAAAGTCAGAAGGTAGAGAAATCTACAACTGAAGATAATGAGGATAAATATCCTGATTATAAATACAGAATGGCTACTATTGGATTAATTGTCCAAGTCCACAGAGACGAAAAAGTAGACCAAAGTATTTTTGACTCGAACAAGAGTCTGAAATCATCGAAAGATGAAACAACACCCGTAAGTCATGGTCAAGGGAAGAATAAAATTGACACAGAGACCCTGTGCAGTTTTCAACCGTTCATTAGCGAAGGTTGTGTGGCCTTACAAAAGGAAGGACCACTGAAGTCCGTAAAAATATTACGAGACACAGGAGCATCATTAACACTGCTGCTTAAAGATGTATTACCATTGAATGATAATACATTGACAGGACAGACTGTCCTATTGAGAGGTTTTGAATGGAAAGAAGAAATACCTCTACATAGGATATACCTCACATCTGACTTGGTGACAGGATATGTGACAGTTGGAGTAATATCAAAACTTCCTGTTGAGGGCATATCCGTTATCCTAGCAAATGATTTGGCGAAAGGGAGGGTGAGACCTGAACTGATTGTGAAGGAAAATCCAGACCCTAGTCCTATTGTGGAGACAGGAAAAGAAAAAGAACTTTATCCTGTAGGTGATGTCATAAATGGTATGACACCACAGAAAAAGAAAGAAGAAATTATCTCACAAGAAAAGAAAAATAAAGAAGAAGTGGAACGTGATACTACTATTTTCTCCATGATTGAAGATTGTCCGAAAGGAAATGATCAATCAAAGAAGTCATCACAAAATGAATTGATTGCTGAGCAGAAAGTAGACCCAGAGTTGCTACAGTTGCATGAGAAAGCTGTCGACGAGAAAGAAAATCCTACTACTGATGTCTATGAACAGATAGACCACAGCATAAACAAACAACAATGCAAACCTGCAGTTGCCGGTACAGATGAAGATTTGAGGAGCATCACTGAAGAAACGAGTGCGGAGAGCTGGACCGAAACTACCAAAAGCTATGGGTTACCACAATCCATACCGACAGATCGAAGGACCAACTTCGCCTCGGAACTCTTCAATCCAGTACTAAAGAACTTATGCCTGGATCATGAGGTGACAACTGAATCCTATCCGGAAAGTCGAGGAGCCTATGGACCAATCTTTGGACCCACTGTCCGAGGACCACTCAAACTACTTCAAGAGGAAAGGCAGACTGAATTGGACCTCCTTGGGCTGAGCAAGTACCTAGATAAGTACATAAATTTTTTGTCTGACATAACTGTTTTTGTGAGAAAAAAATTGTACACTGCTCACATGCAGATGCCATTGTTGTGTGATGAAAGAAAGGCAAAAATATTATATCATTTGAAAATGATAAAGCCTTACCTTCTGAAAACAATTGGAATAAGCTTGATGTTGTTAACATTGTTACTCTTAATTGTAAAATTTATGCCTGGAGTACAGGATGAATTGAATGACAAATTCACTGATAGTTAGTACCAAACTTACTATTTTAAAACTAAATCCCTTACTTGTGAAGAAAAAGGAATGAGTAAAAGTATTGTTAGAGTAAATATCATTATAGTGTGATATTTCTAAACAAACCTGTTAGGTTGAGCATTAAAAATAATTGCTATAAGAGAAAAAGATCAGTTTTATCCGCAGAATTGGTTTCTAAATCAGAGGACATTATAAATGTGGACTGATTATAAGATATGTTTGAGAATCTCTGGAAATGATAATTGAAACATTTAGCAGAGAGGATAATTTGATTGAAAAAGATGTAAATGGTTTTGAGAAAAGAGAATTTTTCTATCACTAAAGTATTGAGAAATGTTTTATGATTGTACTATGGAAAATATTTTATCATGTACTGTTGTTGAAATATTGCACTGAGTCAAGATGCAAATTTCTTCTATGTGAATTTATTCATTTGTTCTATTATCACTGAATGTATGATAATGAAGGGTAAAAATAGTTGCAGCAAGGCAGAACTATGACTAAAAAGAATTCCAAGAATTGTATTATATATGATTTTTCACTTTTAGGATACTGTTACATGAAAAGCAGACCAAAAGTAGAAACTAATAAAACTTTGTATCCTTGTTTGTATAAATTTAGGATATGGGCCACTGATTTGACACTGCAAACCAGAATGATTGAGAATTTCATGGTTGAAAATTTATAATGTTGACATACCAATGTTCAACAAATGTATTATTAATTAAGGATTTCATGTCAAGATTGTAAAACTAATCTATTTTTTTTTGTATTAGTTAAAATAGATTGAATGAATTGTACTGAAAAGCAAAAGATTGGGTAGACCTGAACACTGTGAAAGTAACAGGAGAACCAATGAATAAAACCTTTTATAGAAAATGGAAAAGAGCAATGTACACCACTGAAAAGATTGGAAATGGAATGTTTTACCACACCAGTCAAACCAGCAGTTTGTTTTGTACATAAATTGTTACATTGATTTCGCTATGAAAAAAAAAAATTAATAGTAGCCTATGCTTAACTTTCTACTTCAATAATATTGTATTTAATGTAATCTAAAGAAAATAAGTACTTACTGTGTAGTACTAAGATTGTAGGAAGATAATATAACTTGTTTTAATTGATAGTTAATTAAGTAAATTAACCAAATTTGTTTAAGTAAATCCAGGATTGTCTGAATGTTTCAATTTAACCTGCTACGATGTGAACTCTTTTTAAAAAAAAAGAAAATAATGACGTCGAAAGGTCATGGTAAAATGAGAAATTGAAATATTTTTAATGATTTTTGCTATAAACTATTTTAATTCGTGAACAGACTATGTTTAATGTTCTTAAAATAACATAAATGAATTTGACTTTGAGAAGATAATGGTTGTTAAATAATGCTCATTTAGTTACGATAACTATTTAATCGCGTAGCAATATTTTTTTGACCTAGGCTGTGATGAGGTAAATTTGCATAGCGATGTCAACATTGTTAAAATCAATTGAGAATGAGAGAGAGAGAGAGAGAGAGAGAGAGAGAGAAAGGCGGAATTGACCTCAATTTCTGTGTCGCGTCACAGACAGTTGTCTAATGTGTTAGCCAGCCTACAAACATACTGTCGAAGCAATAATATTTTGTTGTAAAGTGAAATTAGGTCAGGGCTAGTATTTTTTTTTTGTTTTGTAATTGAGTTAGGTCTAGCATGTGTTCTATCAGAGCGTTTGGTTTTTTTTTCTCCTTATGAAAAAAATAAGTCGTGTCTGAATAGACATTAAGTGATTTTTTCTTTTGTTGTATAAATACAAATTGTAAAAGATATTAGTTTATAATTAAATGGACGAGAGAGTTTTTATTGCAGTGGGATGTTCATGTAATAGAAGTTATTAAATTGTATTATATTATATCTATTAAGAATGATTAAGTATTTTTCTTGTGAACAAGATTTAGATAAACAATTTAATTGTCCATTGTTTTGAATTAAAAATTGAATGATTGAATGACTATAGTTAAGCCATTTGATAAGATGAATTTATATTGCATATATTATTATGTTATTGTTATCAGTTCGATTGAATTATTGGGATCGCCAATTGAACTGTATTGTTTTTCCCGGAATATTTTCTTTTATAATTATTCCTTAAAATTAACATTTTTCGTATGGTTAAAATGTAAAGGAAATAATTATAAAGCTTTAGAAGGGGGGGGATGTTACGAATATCGGTCATAAATGAATGACGTAGTAAGGCATTGACCTCTTAACAAGTGCGTATCAGAGTCCAAAGCGACCAAGGTTTGACCTTTATGCCCTGAGGGCAGTTTAAATAAAATAATTCGTTCAAATCCCGTGGAAATTGGAGGATAATTCTGGATCGTAGTACTTATAGAGAAAGAGGTTAAAATGCGTATTAAGACCCTGTAGAATCTTCGATGATCGTTTTCTTTGTAAAGTCCCGACCTCCTTAAAGTTAGTTCAGTTCAGAAGTTTGTCGAGTGAAGTCGCTATATTCATTTGTATATAATATGCCATTTATTTTGAAATACTTATGTTGCCATCAGTTGATGAAGTTTATTGATCGTTTATATTGAGTCTACAATTTAAATAAAATTGTTTATTCAACAACTGGAGTTGTTTGATCTATGATTGTTGAGAAAGGTGTTGAAGATAATTATCACGAATATAACTACATTGCTGCATAGACCTGTCAGTCAAAGAACCCCTAGCTTGGGCTACAGATTAGCAGAATCTAGAGACTTCTAATAAAGATACAACTATATTCATTGAATCCGATTTAACGAGTCGTAATAATAATCATAATAAAGAGGTCCTTAACAAAATAATATATATATATATATATGGCCAACAATAACCTGTAGTTTAAAAATAAAAGCTACATTCTTGACTATCAATGCTTTAAACATGATCAGATATTTCCTACTGGTGACTCACTCCACTCGTCCTGAGCCCTTCATAGATATGCCCCCCCCCCCTTTCATCGATGAGACATCGTAATATTTGTTAAATAACAGCAGAAACAATTACGCCCACTAGTATAGACGCTGGCGGTGTGCCAACCAAAAATAAAACACACGTGATAATATTGCCCTGTTTGACGCCTGGGATTGAACATTATGATTACACCTTTAAAGTCAAGCAGACTCGCAACTTCATAATAGCCTCACTTCTGACTCGACGCATGGAACATAACTGATTGACTCGGAAATGCTTTATGTGAAATGTCATAGTTTAGTTTTCTGCACCCCCCCCCCCCACTCTCGAAATGAAATCAAGTGGTGAAAATAACATTGATTGAAAGGGCATGAGCGGTTTTGCAATGAGGCTAGAAGTGTGTGTTGGCAGAAGAGCATACACTAGAAAACTGTCATGGGGGCACCAGGCCAACAGAACTCGATACACTTAGTTCGCCCGTTGATCCCCGATACACTTAGTTCGCCCGTTGATCCCCGATACACTTAGTTCGCCCGTTGATCCCCGATACAGTTAGTTCGCCCGTTGATCCCCGATACACTTAGTTCGCCCGTTGATTCCCGATACACTTAGTTCGCCCGTTGATTCCCGATACACTTAGTTCGCCCGTTGATCCCCGATACACTTAGTTCCCCATGTTGATCCCCGATACACTTAGTTCCCCATGTTGATCCCCGATACACTTAGTTCCCCATGTTGATCCCCGATACACTTAGTTCCCCATGTTGATCCCCGATACACTTAGTTCCCCCGTTGATCCCCGATACACTTAGTTCGCCCGTTGATCCCCGATACACTTAGTTCGCCCGTTGATCCCCGATACACTTAGTTCGCCCGTTGATCCCCGATACACTTAGTTCGCCCGTTGATCCCCGATACACTTAGTTCGCCCGATGATCCCGGATACACTTAGTTCGCCCGTTGATCCCCGATACACTTAGTTCGCCCGTTGATTCCCGATACACGTAGTTCCCCACTTAGTTCGCCCGTTGATCCCCGATACACTTAGTTCGCCCGTTGATCCCCGATACACTTAGTTCGCCCGTTGATTCCCGATACACGTAGTTCCCCACTTAGTTCGCCCGTTGATCCCCGATACACTTAGTTCGCCCGTTGATCCCCGATACACTTAGTTCGCCCGTTGATCCCCGATACACTTAGTTCGCCCGTTGATCCCCGATACACTTAGTTCGCCCGTTGATCCCCGATACACTTAGTTCCCCATGTTGATCCCCGATACACTTAGTTCCCCATGTTGATCCCCGATACACTTAGTTCGCCCGTTGATCCCCGATACACTTAGTTCGCCCGTTGATCCCCGATACACTTAGTTCCCCATGTTGATCCCCGATACACTTAGTTCGCCCGTTGATCCCCGATACACTTAGTTCGCCCGTTGATCCCCGATACACTTAGTTCCCCATGTTGATCCCCGATACACTTAGTTCCCCCGTTGATCCCATTTAAGACTGGTTTCTGTGCCGGTGTCTTGGTGTAGTCGAAAGACAATTATCTAGAGAAGTAAATCAATATCAAGAAACACGAGAGATTGTCCCAAGTCTTCCACACACACACACAATCGGGCATTGTAACAAATGAAAAACAAACATGTTCATGTGAAATGTAACCTGCCATTTGATTTAGACGGCTTTCGAAGTTTTAAGAATCTAGTTTATCGATTATCAAAAACTAGTCTTTAATATATAAATATACATCCAGGAACTTGCAGAAGTCAAATTTAGTTTCGACCTGGAGATGATCAAAACCCCATAGAGCTTTCTTTGATTTCTGGTGCATCTTCATTCTAATTTTTAAATCAATATACCCCCAGCATTTACTTGTTCAAAAATGCACCATTTAATTGTCACGCTAAACAATCTAGGAGACTGAAAGAAAAGACAGAAAGCCCAGCTATGAATGGGTTCAGAGCAAAGATCAATATGTTCCTTACAGTATTCAGTTTCTGGAGTCAAGAATACATTCAATTAGACAACTAGCCGTCTTGTACCCGATGTTGTTGAGACAGACAGGTGAATGAATTCCATTGACTATTTTATGTACTTATTTAACATATTGCACGAACAACTAGGTTATCAGAGATACCTCCACTATACTCTACACGAAAGCGACCACACACAATGTTTTTAACAAGTGTGCATACAAAGCTACATACAATAGCTATATTTGCAAGATGTCAACGTTTAGTTAAATGGGCTCATTGCACAACAACACGATGTGGATTTTTTTGGGGATAGAAGAAATAGAGACAGAAAGGAATTCGAAGAAGGCTTTGGATAACATCAACATGTCATCCACACACATTATTAAACCCCAACACTATCAAATTTTTAAGAGTGCATATTCTATGAATATTATTTTTGTTAAATTAGATCGTTAAAGTAAAAAATTTACTTAACACCTCCTACAAATGTAAAAATGAAAGTAAAGAGCACACACACACCTTTGTTTTTCTTCTAGTCGTTTCTAGTATTTCTAGCGTTTTATTACCGTGGGCTTGTAATACAGAACTAGCATTTTATTACCGTGGGACTGTAATACAGAACGACACTGTATTAAAAAAAAAGAAAGACAATAGCCTAACGTGGATCTGTTGAAATCTAAATCAATCGGGTCTCTGTATAAACAGCGGGCAGGCAATTCAGGGTCGAGAGAAATGGGAGACGACTTCTCAACAGTCAATGCCACGGGAGGCGTGGAGGGTGGGGTGGTGGACACACGCACACACACACAAAGAACAGGATGACTACCATTCAACATTATGATGATTATGTATGCTACCAGCTGACTGCTACATTATTACTATTAAGACTTTTATAGACATTTTACGATCACAAGACATGAATATTAAACAGCCTTACTTAGACACTTCGAGTAAATAAACGTTGTCTCCCTTACAATTAAAACTAAAGATAAAGTTAATATAAGGAAAGATGACAATATATGTACACACGTAATTCATTATACATCAATGTATACACAGTCGCATTTCATATAAGCACAAACGCATACTAATTAGATATATTATAGATATATAAACAATAGTTTTTTTCAATAGTCGAAGGTGAAATTGTGCATGAGTTTAAATTTTGCCATTGTCCCACATTCACGTGACACTACTCTCCACCCACTAACACACCTTGCGCACGCGAGTGTTTATGATAGAAATAAACACTTCCTGGATGTGAAAGACATGGAATTGCAATTCATAAATAATTCATTCAACATATTCATAGAAAACAACAACAACTCGGTGTATTGTGTAACTCTCTCGTATTCGCTACCACCATGAACAACCAGTGATGATGTTTTTTCTTCTCTTTAGGAAACATCATCATTATCTTGTATTTTCTCCTAGATTGCATTAGCAATCAGCAGAGCGAGATGAAGTGGATCAATGCTCCAACCCCCAGTCCACGCCATCATTGTTTATCAATACCCCGGTACGTCTTTATTGGCTTAGGCTAATGCAGATCAGGCGTTGAGGGGGGGACGCATATAGCGTGGGTGGCGGCAGCGTTCCACTGGTGGCACAGACACTAAATCTTACATTCAGTTTTCCTAAATCGACACATTCACCCAAGCATAAAGGTTAGGCTATAACTGATTCTCCGTGAATGAAGTATACAGCGTATGTGTACTTTTACATATATTGTATGCAGCCTGAACTGCATTTCTATTCATACTGTAACAAGTGTTGTTTTTCTTTTGTTTAATGTTACTAGTTCGTTAATGGATTTACCATAATTGGTACCTGTTGGGAGTTTTATTAACGACTTAACTTCATGATTATTCACTATTACAAATTATTACAAAGTATCTTGTCATAGTGTTTGTCCAGTGTATTAAGGTGCACAAACTTTCCCAAACCTTAGCAATCTTCTATAAGTTTCCCAAAACCTAAAAAAAACAACAACAAAGTAACTTTTCCCCAAACCGTATTTATGAAACCTGAGGGAATATGTGGCTAGCACAAGGCCCAGCCACATTTACTTCGCCACAAATACTGTCAAGGAACCCGTCATAGCTGGTATGCTACACGCTGGACTCCCCCTCCTCCCACCCCCCGACCCGGGAACAAATCCTAGCCTTCACTGTAACTTTAGCCGGGAGTTTATGTAGCCTTCTGTATACGGGGTATAGCATATTTCCCGGGTATAGCATACTACCCGTAAACTGACAAACTTGGAAGTACTTCGAATAAAATCATATCTGATCAAAACATTTTATGCAGCTTTTTATAGCTCCTTATTTTAAACTATGGTATCTGAGACACTCAAATTGTGATCAATAAAAACCAAACATGGGTTATCAATTAGACTGAACAGCTAAACACTATCGGAAGAAGACCAAACTTGTTTTAACAAAAAGATAACAAAGATAAAGACCACATTATGGAACTTTATGGACCAGGCATTACTTTACTGTTGCATTTTTTGTAATGACTCATTAGAATAGCCAAGCCTAGTGACGAACTTTCAGAACTTTCTTTTTACTAAACACAATGCACTACAAAAGTTCCCCTTCTAATGATAACTTACTGTTTAAAGTTCTTTTTGACAAAACGCATCTATAACAATGTTGAAAAATAGGGAATAGCCATAATTAATTAGCTCTCAAGAAGTGTAAACTTTATTTCTCGTGATTTTTTAAAGAATTTCTTTATGTACTATTATTTTATTTCACTTAGATCTATACGTTTACAGACGTGCCTTCTAGATAGAAGGAACTAACTGCAGGACCAGATTATAATCATCATTCTGAATACATATTTTCACACAGTTTTCAATTGATTGCTAAACATAAACAATAACTTATTTGGTGTATACAAATAATTTTATCAAACATTTTGGGGACATTGTTTTCAAATTTATACAAGCGACAAAAATTATAAGTATTTACAGATTTGTTCAACTATTTAAAATATTTCCATTATAGAAACATTATTAGAATGTGTTAATTATCTAACATAAAAAACATAAAACTCCATAATTATTAATCTTACAACACTGCTGTTTACAAAGATTACCCAGTCAAAAACAAAACAAAAAAAAAAAGAATTTTTTAAATGATAATTTTTCCTGATAATTTTTCTTAATAATCTTTGAAAGCAAATTTTTTACTTGTGGGCTGATTACAGGCAATCCAATGTATTTCCTCCTTAATTAAGGAAACCTTTTAAAACAACAAGGCATTTGTAATCATGTGACAAAAAGCACGTGTTGTTTGTTTACTTTGTCTAGTGGTGACAAATGGCAGCCTTATTACAATAGTGTCTATAGGCATAAGAAGGTTTTATTTTTAAATATCATAATTTCAACAATATGACATAAAATGTATTAAAAAAACTGTCACGCAATGAAAATTGAAATTCAAAGCTAAAATTTTTACCATTTATAATCAATGGAATAGGCTCCGTAAGTGCAGGATATCAAATTGAAGATGTCGATTGTCAAAAGCCTATCTTAACTTACTATCTAAAAGTAAAGCACAAGGCAGACTGCGCAATGTTTCTCAAGAGTTATTGAAAACCTATAAAAGCCTCAAATATTGTTTACTTCGTGGACGGACTACTTAGGACTAGACTAGTATCACAGTTAAATATGAAGATTTATGCAAACAAATTCCTTATATTTTGGGTGTATAATAAACATGGTAAGAAGCATAAAACAGCAAAACCCAACTTTAAACAAATTGTGGACTATCAATCAGCTTAAGATATATTTTTTCATCAAAGGTGTGATTAAGCATACTTTATAATAAAATAAGGATTATTTGACACTTTTGATTATCTTTTAAATAAATTTTATATAAACAATTATGTGACATGTAAATATTAAATATATGAAAATTTCAATGTCAATGGTGGATCATGAGACATATTTTCTAAAATGCTATTTATGGATCCCAGACAACACTGGCACGTGGACATTGTCACAGTAACATTCCCAGGTCTGGAGAATGTCCATGAGTCTAACCAGCACTGAAGGGTAACTGACAGTAGTTGGGGACAAGTAAGGCAGCTGAGCATTGTGGTGGCTACACATCCCCTTGTATGCCATGCCCGCGGGAGCTTGTGAAAACTGCTTCTCTTGTCTATAGATCAAATTGGATTTCATACAACAGGGTGGATTATTGTTCCAAAAGTCTCAAGTTTCACACTGATAAAAACTACAGGATTTTATATATGGGCCTGGGGTTTACTCAGTTCGTATATGACATAGAAAATGTTAGAAATTATAGACTGCTGGCCACACAATCTCCTTCCTACATAACTAAGAGATTGGTAAACTCTGCTTTTTCAGCCCTATAGACCTGTGCGGTCCGCAATGGCTCCTCTCAAACCCAGCACAGATTCTAACCCCGTTCACCCAAAACTGGTTTTTGGCCTGGACTTTTATTTCACACACACACCTTTTCACAAAACCGCACTAAACACCACACTAAACACCGTCTAATGTTATAATGTTATAAGGTCAGGGTGGATTATTGCCGAATGGTAATGAAAATGATTGCTGCACCCAGACAACCAAATTTTTTGTTTGCAAATTTGAGAACAGTGAGTGAAGGTCTTTTGCAGAGGACTTGCCATTCCAGGGGTAAACAAACTGAATAGTCTGAAAAGAATGATGCGACTACAGCACCCCAGGGGCCGCCATTCAAAACTAAATAATATTCAAATAGTCACTGGCTGATTCCACAACCACATATGATAACTGTAGCATTTTGTCACAAATTAAATTCATTTTTAAAACTACCCTGTACATTATTTCTCACCAAATCCTTTTGTGCTCTGAACTAATGGGACCCCTATAATACTATATTACAAACAATAATATGTCTATTTCTGTATCATTTACCTTGAAGCTTACTGATTATATTATATATATAACTGCGCAGCCCGACTAGTTCTCAAGAAGAAGAAGTCAAATGATATCAATCCTCTGCTCCGATCTCTGCACTGGCTACCAATCAACAATCGGATCTCATATAAGCTGGCTTCCCTCTGTTATAGGTGCCTGAATAACTGCGCCCCGGATTATCTTCGCTCTTGTATGGAGCTCTACACCCAGTCCCGCCCACTTCGTTCGGCATCTGACGCGCTTACTCTGCAGATCCCTCGTGTGAGGCTAGTGTCCGCTGGCGAACGTTCATTTTCCTACGCAGGACCGTCCGCCTGGAATCACCTCCTACTACAGCTTCGCCAGAGCCCTAGCTATGACACCTTCAGGAGCCGGCTGAAGACTCACCTATTTCGTCAGCAGAATTAGCGTATTACTACATATTTCATTGTCTGTCTGTATTCTGTAACTGTCGTCTGCGCATAGAACTGTCACCAACAGGATATGCGCTATATAAGCACCGTTAGTATTATTATTATTATATTTCCTATGTCATCTAATCACACAAAAAAAAACATTTTAAATAGTCACTAATTATTATCAGGAAGAGAGTCCTGCCAAATACCACCTAGAGGAGATGCCTTGATAAAGAACTGAAAGAAGCATGAATGCAGTGACAAGAGATGAAGAGACTGTCTCAAGACAGAAAGTAAATAAACATTGTCAAGGCCCAATGTCTAACTGAGGACTTAAAGGAATTTTATTGATTGAATTATTATCAATATTTATTTGTAGAAATTAGGAAACAATTAGTAATGTTACATATTCCTTAAATGCACACAACAAGGCCAAAATATTTTGGTACTAAAATCTCTATAAAATATAACGGTGAAAATTTGTGTGTGTACACATGTCACATAATACTGGACAGTATTGCTTGAAATTTGGCACCGATAATAATAATAATAATAATAATGACATTTGTATAGCGCTGCCAACAAGCATAATGCAAGCTCAGAGCGCATTATTTATGTTACTATGGGGAACACTGTCCACAATTTACCTTTTAAAATTTGACTGCAAGAGTCATTTTGGTCAAAAAAAACTTTGAGAAAGAAGGGGAAAAGAATAATTTATGTTTAAATTTCCAGAAATATTTTATAACTGCCTAGGCTTGATTAACTCATGGTCTGTTTTTTTAAATTAATGTTTTGATAAAATGTATCCCTTTTGGCTGTTTATAAGTTTATAACATGTGATAATCTTATGGGCAAAGGATAACTTTTTTGATTGAGTTTGTTAATTAATAGTCAAGACTTAAAATAACATATGGGTCATTGTCATCTAGCATGTTAGATTGCCTCCCATGGAATGTGGTGGCCACAAAAACCGGTATGGACCAACAAGGTTTAAAAGTGCTTTTTTTTAAAGAGAAAATTTGTTTTATGGACTTTATGATTATGGCTTTAAGTATGGCCTAAATGACTAAATGGAAATTGCATCCGTCAAATATCAGTTTTACTCAATTGTTTTCCTCTGGAAATGATATGGACACATTTACAAATATTAAATGTTTTATTTCAATAAATATTAAATTTGACCAGATTTGATTCTGTCCTAGCCACTGCTATAGTTGGTATTAAAAATAAAAGTCCTATTTTCAAATACTTTATATCAACTTTGCAAAACTTTCCTTTTATATGACCCAATCTTTGTAATGCTAATTGACCCACCTTCTGCCATGCTATCAAGATGAAACTTGTTTCAATTGACTTTAAGCTTTATCTCCTACCCCAACTATTAAATTACTTTTGAACGCATTTTAAAACCTTTATTAAATGTGGCCGACTGACATATATATATGCGTATTTCCCCCACCCTAACTGAGATATATATAGCTAAGTGAAAAGCTGATCTAAGATCTAAAGATATATAGACTTAAGATTTTATTGTTTTTCTTACCTTTTAAATAGTTTAAAGAGCAACATCTTTAGAAGGCTAATGCATTAGAAAAATGGATTGGAAGGATTTATATGGGAAACATTTTTATGAGTTGTTTAATGAAGACAAAGACATAAACACTGTGCAGAAACTAAATTAAACTGGTGTAGTAAACAAAAATCTATTTTGCAATGAATAGAAATTTGTACAAATTAAAAAGGATAGGTCAAAACAGAAGTCCGAATCAGCAAATATAACCAGAATATCAAACAAATCATTTTTAACTCCCTATTGCTAGTATAACAAAAAGAAATGTTGTGATTGTGATGGGAGCTTCTTAGCATGGTCTGACCAGTGTGGCAATGCTGAATGACTGGGGGGGGGGTGGAGTGGTGTTGAAAAACTGTAGTCAAGTCAGATGTGTATATAAAGAAGCAGTAGCAGATTACTCACTGTAATTTCCCTATTTGTAAAAGGCTTTAGTCTGCAATGTTATATTAAAATAAACTCATCAAAGCAGATGCGGAAATGGGACATCCCTAACTGACGTCATGGCCAAAATTTAACCGCCCTTCCTTTCTTTGTCACAAAAAAGTTAATAGACTTCCATACCAATAGGACATTGTAAAACTAAGCAAGCCCCCCCCCCCCCCCAACTCAACAACCTGATTTGTTCTCTCAACTCATTGATAATCAGACCTTCAAATATTACAATATAAACAATTACCTTTATTGATTGAAAAGAATGTTTTAGTGAAAATTTTATTTAGATAATGTGATGTCACAGTGTTTAAACACCCCCTCATCATATATTGTCACAAATTATGTTTGACCCCCATCCTACCGATAGGTGAGTGATGCAATTTATGGATGTCCCCAAAAGTGTTAGCAGCAATAATTCCAATTATCCCCACCATTTACTCAAGAAAGTGCCAGGACATTTCATATAAAGTTGAGGTTTTAAGAACAATATAGTCTTTATTAAAAACGTATTCCTGTCAGACCAAATTAATCGACAGGGCCAGTGAAAGAGAGTACACCAGGTTCCGCAGATAAGATGTACTAGGGGGATTGTGTGGTTAGCACAACCACTTGTACTTTTCCCCAACTACTCAACTGTCAGGTAACCATCAGAGATGGGTAGACTCAGGGACATCATCCAGACCCAGGAAAAATCCTAGCCTTTATCAGTATTTTAACCGAGAACCTTCGGTATGCCAGCTGAACATGATGCTGTTCAACCACCCTCATTAAATCATCAATATTATATTTAAAAAAATAAAAATTCGTAATTCAAAATAAAAACAAAATTTTGTTCAATTTAATTTCACTAATGACTAATATAAATTTGTACTGTTATACCTTCTTGAATTATATGGTTTTAAAAATCTGCTTAATTTAATTTTAAAAAGGATAACTTTATAAATTTTTGTAAACTTACCGTGTGGTTTACACCCCACATAAATACACTGAGAAGTGGTTCATTTGCTCGAAACAATTTCAGCTTCGGCGCCACCGCCTTAACTTTGATTTGTTTCCTCTTTGTTGAAGACATTTATTCTAATCTCTTATATTGCACTAAACCGGTCAATTAAAAAAATAAAGCACAGTTTAAAGCACAAATCGGCTATTGTATTGATTTGCAGCTCCACATGGAAAAGAAACTGTAACACTCCAAAGAAAATTACATTCTCCGTCGGTAAGATACTAGTACTTGTAAACAAGATGGCGTTACCCAGCATTCCCTATCAGGGGAAGCTACTCAAATTATTTTACAAATTAAGAAAAACATGTTGACTTATCTGTTTGTTACTTATTTCCCCTGTTTCGAAAGTAATATTTTAACAAAAGTCATTTATTTTAGATTTCCCACACCCACCAAGGATCTGTGGCGTATTTAGGCATGTTCCACATGTCCCACACATCCCAAAAATATTTTTATTGTGACATCCCCATTCTTTCGTTGAAAATGTAACATGAAATTCATTTATTCAGTAGGCCTATGCCTATTGAACCTATTCCCCTACAATTTTAAGCGCTCCAGTCCAACCAAGCAAAGTGCAACATACAATTTATGATTTTACAGAATGTAACATGAATTAACGGCACTTTTCTGAGGTATGTGAAAGGCAGGGCGAGGCCACAAGGGGCCCCCACATAAATTTGGGAACAGGCCCCCCCCAATCCTAAATATATGACAGGATGTGTATAATTTTATCAACAGCACACCAGTCGTTATAACAAATATTTTTTTAACAGCACGGTGATTCTGGGGTATATTCTGTCAGCCAGCTCTGGAGCTTGCCCAGGATCACCCGTGCAAAGATCTTGCCCATAATGCTGAGATGTAGTCGTATACCCATGTAGTTGTTGCATGCTTCTGTTGCCTTTGGTTATGATATTGGCGTCTCTCTTCTTCTAAGGTACATCTTATTCTTACCAGCACAGTGCCCAGCACTGGCAAAGTAGATCACTTAAGTGCTGAAACAAAACTTGGCGTGCGCATTTTATTATTTCAGGTGGCGTACGTGGGATACCCTACCTAGATTCCTGGGGACTTTCCGGGGGATATGCGTTTAATTACATTTGTAATTTCAGATAGGGTGGATATCTCATCCTCTTCAGGCATAATGGGTAGACTGTTGATGACATCTATTACCCCAGACCCCAACAGTGACATGGTTTTGTGTGAAGCACAGGCAGGGCTATATCTTATCTTATATACGGTATTACTGACGCTCCTTCTATAAAGAAGATTATTGCGTCCTCCGCTCTTCCGTGGTCTGAGTCTGGCCTTGCATTTTTTATTTGTGTTTTAAATTTTGTTAATGGTGTTAGGTCCTGTTTTTGTTCAGGTAACCCATTCCATGCCCGGATGTCACCCGGGAAGAAAGAATACTTATATGCATGTGTTCCTGCATAGGGATAAGAAAAGGGTTTTTGTCCTTATGTTTATCTGAGTGTTGTAACAGATTGCTTTTGTGTTGTATTGCTAAGTTAAAAATTTAAATAATTTAATCTAACCACTTTACTCTTTGCCCTTCTGTCCTCTAGTGTTTCTAGGTTTCGTTTCCTGGAATAATCATTAAGTAAAAGAAAAGCACGTCATATAAGGGCATCAATGAAACAACTTTAGAAAAGGGGGCCATAAAAACTAATTTATCATGGCCAACTGGCCAATGACCCATATTGTGCACTAATTCTAATAGTACAGCTGAGCTAAGATTCACAATTAAAGCCTTCACATTAAATAACATAAATACATCTAGTAGCCTATACATCTTATCAATGCATTGCAGTTTGAAAACAGTATGAGAAAACCTTTCAATTATATATAAAACGTGGAAGCAGACAACAAAATTTAATTTATTTCCATCCAACTTTAAGTTTTGTTTAATTGGAATTATTAGCATTATATTTTATGGCTTATTTGCCTATTAGCCTATTAGGCTAGAGTTTATATGATTTTATACAAGAGGAGGGGCACCAAAATCTTGTTAGTGTGTTTGGGTCTCAAAGGGTCTTAATCAGCATATAAGCTTAGGCCTATATAGTAGCATACCTGTACTCCGTTCATTTTTCTATCTATTGAGTTTTGCCATATATATCGCATAAAGAGCAATGGCATTAAAGAGATGTAAGACAATATAGAATGACAAGAATTAAAGCTAGAAACACCTAAATCAAGCTGATGAGTTAGCTAGTCCTCTCCATTTAATTTCCCGTAGGCCGGGTCTATATCTGCCTATATCGTGTGAGCCAACTGACTTTACTTACGCCTGCTACCCCTCTCAGGGAACCCCAGCCACTCCGGTCATGAGCGCTCGAGTCTTTCCAACTGTCCCCAAGATTTAGGACCTTTTCTCTTTACGTCCGCATCCAAGTCTCACGCCAGCTGTTACAGTGTCGACCGCTTTTCCCCTTCCCTTGGGCTTGGGGGTTCCATGTTAGGGACTTTCTAGTGGTTTTAGAAGACAGTTTTAAGAGTGTGTACCCCAACTAGAGGCAGACCGAAACCGAATTTTGGGTTTCGGCCGAAAGTTATAAATTGACTTTCGGCCGAAACCGAAGCCAAAAGTTTAACTACACCTTCGGCCGAAACTGAAAGATAAACCAAAATCGACAAACAAAATATTTAAAAAACCGAAACCGTAACCGAATTTCGATCGGCCTCTAACCCCAGCTATCTCCATCGTTTTTGCATGATCTCCAAATCGGCGGCCTGTTGACATGTGCGACTCCAGAGCGCATCGTTGCTGCTGATGTCCAGCCATCGTATCTGCAGTATCTTCCTGAGACAAGAGTTTATGAAAGTCTGAATTTTCTTGATGTTAGTGGCTGTGGCCCTCCATGTTTCAGCGAGTGGCATTCGGGCATGGAATGGGTTGCCTGAAAAAAACAGGAAAACCAGTAACTTAATATTATTTAAAACATTAATAAAAATGAAAGACTAGACTCGGATGAGCGTAGGACGCAATAATCTTCTTTATAGAAGGAGTGTCTGTAATGTATAAGATAAGATAATAAAGTTGGGCAGGTTTAACGATTGAATTGAAGATCTTGATCTTGGCTTTAAGGGATATGTCTCTTGAGCTGCAGATGTTCTTAAGTTGGAGGAAAGTTGTCCTGGCCTTGCCGACTCTTGTCTGAACATCGGCATCTGTTCCACCTTTCTTATTGATCTATCTCTTCTAGCACTTCACTATTCATAGTGATAGGCGAAGTGTTGTCTGAGTTGACCTTACGGAACTTGGTCTTCCCTTTGTGGACATTGAGGCCAAGCCGAGTTAATTTTGCTGCCACGAGTTGCTCTTTTAATGCATCTGCTTCTGAGTGTGTGAGAGTAGGTCCAGGTCGTCTGCGAAGTCTAAATTGTCCAGTTGTGACCATAGCGTCCACTGGATGCTTTTTTGCTTCTCTGCGTGGATGTCTTCATAACCCATTCTATGACCAACAGAATCATACACGGAGACGAATAACATCCTTGTCGCACTCCTGACCTTACTTGGAATGCCTTTGTTAGTTGGCCTCCGTTGACCACTCTGCATGTATGTCTGTCATAAGAGTTCGAAATGATAGAGGTGATTTTCTCAGAGACCCCATAGCAACGTCCAAAGTGACGTCATGTCCACGCTGTCAAAAGCCTTTTCGTAATCAATACAATTAAAATTTAGGGGTGAGTTCCACTCGGGCGACTGCTCCAGGATGATGCGCAGCGTATTTATAGCTAGACCACTTCATCTGTGCAGAATATCTATCCTTGAGAAAACCAGCCTGCTGATCTTGCAGCTTCATGATTGACAACTGAGCTTGAAATAAAAGTAGGCAATAGGAAAGAGGAGCTGCTTCGGAAACATTCTTGTCATCTGCTATAGAGACTATACATCTCCAACTAGCCAGTAAGAAAAAGAATTCGGCAACACGCCGACCTCTTCACGGACGTCCATTAATCACGTCAACAATGTCTAGTCGATTTTTACCTCCCCCCTCCCCCTTGTCAACAACTGTCAAACTTTCAGAGACCTCGGGAGAGTTGGGTAATTCGTACCCCATAAGGAAAAAAATTAACAGTAATAAAACTAAATGTAGAAAAAAGTTTTCTAACCCTTTTAATGTTAAAATAATTATTGGTGACAAAAGAATCAAAATACATGTTTTCAACGTGTTATTATGAAAACAAAGAGCACAATTAATAAAATTTTAAAAAGTCCAGGTGGTACGAATTGCCCTCACTAGTGTTCAATTAGTACCACTAGAGAGGTTGACATATATAAGTTTAATTCTCTCTATATATATATTATCTGTATTTAATAATTAATTGACAAGTATAATTATCCAGTGACCCACTTTGGGAGGCTGATTCAGAGCATGCAAGATGTACCTATGCTCTATAGATTAAACGTTATATCGTGTATTCCTAGATGTTCTCACCGTACCGGTACCCGCTACCATTGCAGACCTTTATATTTTTGGCCTATAAACCTTTTGTCATTTTTCTGGTGCATTCTCGGTACTTCTGCACTAATTTTAACATAATTAGTACTGGTACGTATTACCATAGACTATAATATGCCTATACATAGACCGCTTGCTTTAGTATTTCTGCTATATGATGATTCGAAACACTGAATTTCGGAATTTCCGATTCGTTGTTTCCTTTGCACTTCCGTTTTATTGAATCGCTTCGATTTTCTCAATGAAAAATTAAAATTAAAATCGAAAGATGCATAAAGCGGAAACATTTAAGAAACAACCAGGAGCGTAGAAGTAATATAAGACAGCCTAATTGGTTGCGCACGGAATAAAAGTTGATATAAGCTCTAAAAATAGAGCAAGCGGTCCATCTTATTATAGTCTATGGTTTATCATTTGTGTGGTATGTAGGTAGACATATAGACTAAAGACTTCTAAAAAAAAAGATTTTGCAAAACAACAACAACACAAAACTGAACGAAACTATAAACAATAAATACTAGACTATCTATATATTAAAAAAAGAGAGTGTTTGTACGCATACGGATCCCCATTGGTCAATTTGAAATCACGTGAGTTTGTGTCATGACCTATGACCGGAAAAGGGGCTTGGCCTTGAGACTCACTGACATATGAGCCCAAGTCAAAAGGTGCTCTTTCAAGGGAACAAATTTCATATTCACAGAGAGGTGTAAAAATGCACTTAAGTATTGCAGGAAACCTTCCTACACATGATTTAAATAGTGGGAAGATAAGTTATATTATCTAAAATGCTATTTAGTGTAGCCGACTGTAGCCTATGTTTTATAAGACGAGTTACTGACACATCGATTGCTCGGTAGATTAAATGGGTCTGTTACCTATTAGGCCTATTCTGTGTGGGTAACCATAGTCGCCATAGACGCTTCGTAAGCCTAGAATGTATAATAAATGTTTTTTGGTTCAAAACTGGTTCAAAATGTAAAAAAAAAGTACAGTTCGATCACTGGCATCTCGGTATAAAGTTTTTATGAAGTCATTATTTTTTAAAATGAACAACTAATATAATTACGCTTAAAAACCACTAGGCCCCCAGTTAAATAACAAAGACAAAGAACAAACAGCTGTTTCTTTTTGCCCCCCACCGAGTGCGCAGACGCAGACCTTGACCTTTTTTTTAGAATAATTAACAAAATGATAATTTTTCACATCGGACATGTGTATTCGCTATCTCAGTGGTTAACGTAGCGGACTGCTATGCGGGCTACTGGGGTACGATTCTCCAGTTTTTTTTCGACAATTTTTTTTTCAAACTTTTAAACAATCGACATTGTAAATCTACGGGCAATTTAGATTTTTTTAAAATAAAAATACTTGCCTATTATTTTACCCGATTACAATATTTATTTTAAATTACTTTCCTAAAATCTAAAAGTCTTCAGTAAAAAAAATAATAATTTAAATATTAGATTTAAAGCTTTCTTTTAATTGTAGTTTATAAATTTTTTATCTGCACCTTATACGGTCCTGTTTTTTTTTCACCCGTGCAACGCCGGGCAATGTAGCTTGTAGATTATCTTCGCTCTTGTATGGAGCTCTACACCCAGTCCCACCCACTTCGTTCGGCATCTGACGCGCTTACTCTGCGGATCCCTCGTGTGAGGCTAGTGTTCGCTGGCTAACGTTCATTTTCCTACGCAGGACCGTCCGCTTGGAATCACCTCTCACTACAGCTTCGCCAGAGCCCTAGCTATGACACCTTCAGGAGCCGGCTGAAGACTCACCTATTTCGTCAGCAGAATTAGCGTATTACTACATATTTCGTTGTCTGTCTGTATTCTGTAACTGTCGTCTGCGCATAGAACTGTCACCAACGGGATATGCGCTATAGACCTTTTCATTTTATTAATTATTCCAAAAAAGAGGTCAATGTCTAGGCATGCGCAGTAGCTAGGGGGCAGAAGTTGTCAATAAAACCTTCTTCGCCTTTGTTATTTTACTGGGGGCCTAGTGGTTTTTGGGCGTAATTATATTAGCTTTTCATTTTACAAAAAAACTAATTCATAAAAACTTTATACCCAGAAGCTAGGGAGCGAACTGTACTTTTCTTTTACCTTTTGAACCAGTTTTTAACCCAAAAAACATTAATTATAGGCTACATTCTAGGCCTAATGCGTCTATGGTTACCATCAACCATGTCCATGTTATTAATACAGATTGGCGTCGAGCGATCAGTAAATCGTCTTTAAGCATACAAATAAAATTTAACATAGTTATATATTTATAAAGCTTTGTTTGTGTTGAAGTATCAACGCGTAGGCTATATTGTATTAAGTTATTATTTGTAGCAATAGAAATCGTAACTTTTAATTATTTTAATTTTTTTTATCGTTCGATTTCGATGTCACAAAAGAACCTTGAAAAGCCAAAGTAAGCACATCATAGTTTGATTCTGAAAAGGCCTAGGTCTATGTCCCATAGGCCTATGCTATTGTTTGACTTGTTCTGGGGTTTTATCGTTAAAATATTGTATGTAGAAGTAGTTAGGCGGGATTATAACATATTAGTAGGCCTAGACCTAAAAGCTATAGGACTATAGCCGCCTATAGGCTATAGTAGGCCTATAGGGGCTATAGGCTATATAGTATTATAGGCCTTAATAGGCTAAGCTAAAGTAGCCTAAAGGCCTATATAAATTATAAATATAGGCTTATGGCTTATAGGATAGGCCTATAAATTATAGTAGCTATTATTTAATATAATATAGCATATCGAATCGGCTTATCACATATAGTTTACTATAATAATAGGCCTAATTATTAGCCTGCCTATAGGCCTAGGCCTATTACTATTAGCCTATTAGTACTAGCCTATTTTAGCCTATTATAGTAGCCTAAAATAAGCTCAAACAGTTTAAACTATTAAACAATTGAAAATATTTACTATTTACTATAGAAAAGTGTTGATTAACCGATTGCGATTGCATGAAATAATTAAGCGAATATGAAGGTAGGCTATGCTATATATTTGATATTTGCAAACTGGTGCGTGTTTTCTTCATGAATTTTTAGTTATAGGCCTGTTATTGAATAATATTTCATGCATAGGACTAATGAAAGGACAATAAGTCACAATATGAATAGGCATATAGGCCTATCAGCCTATCTCTATATCATCTATATCTATATCTAGGCTATAATATATATCATATTCAATATGGAAAACATAGGCCTACGCCGACATACGGTCATAGGTCCGACTATACGACATAGGCCTATATATATATATATATATATTAGCCTCTTCCTACGAACAATATATATTTTTTTAAAGTTTAACATAATATTTGCTATGGCCTATTCCCCTATTCGTGAAGATGCATCGGCTCTTATGCGTCTGTCTCTATCAAACATTCAACATGAAATATATCTATAATTATATTTGCCTTTTTTATTAATCAAAACGAGCGATCTAGGTCTAGGGCTAAGTTAAGCAATAGCTTGAATAGCCTACAGTAATAAAAGCATTATAGGCCTAATTTTTTTTTTTTCGATACAAAACTAGTTCTAAACGTAATTTTTTTTTTTTACATTGATTCTCATTGAAGAAACTCAACAAAAAAGTAATGACACAGTGATCACGATAGAATTGACCATAATATTAAGGTCCAAAGCATAGAGTCCAGGTCAAAAAAAAAAATTTCTTTAAAAAATAAAGAAGCTCTAAACGTTATTTTTTAACAATTTCCTTCCTAGGTTCTTAGTTTAAGATCTCCATGTGTTTTTATGGCTTAAAGTTCAAAAACAACTATAATAACATTAAAAACCCCCAAAACCTTTAGTAAAATACTATATGGAAAGAAGGAACAAAAATCTTTGTGCCCCCAAAAGAAATATATGTCAGTGAGTCTCAAGGCCACGCCCCTTTTCCGGGGTCAAACTAAAAAGGTCTATATAAGCACCGTTATTATTATTATTATTATTATTGTAGACTAGACTATATTATCATCTAATTAATATTAGAAGCCGGCTGGCCGAGCGGTTAGCTCACCGGACTGTCAACCAAAAAATCATCTGACACGTCGCGGGTTCGTGAAACCTCTCACAGATTAATAGTCTTCTAGAGCGCACTGAGCATGCTAAAATAGCATAAAATATTGACTTGTATAAGGGGCAAGGGTGTTAACTCTCAGCAGCAATACGGCCCATTACCATTACCATTATTACACAACTTCAAAAGAGACAATTTACACTAACCTATATAAACTAAAATATTTTAATAAAGTCCCGGTATTTTGCCTCTTTGTTATTTTGATACATTACAGTTAGGCCTATTTATAAGCATTTTGCTACGAACGATAGTAAAATACTACAAAATAGTAATCAAATCAAATAAATACAATGCCAATGCGTTTAGGCCTATTTATGTAAAAAAAATTTAAGTCAAGAATTCTCTTTGTCTTTACTTACGTTTAAATTGATATTTTTTTCCCCGATTTGACATAGAGATGCACAGCTTAACTGCCAGGTTCGTATAAACAGAAACAAAAATATGTAAATTAGGCACACGTATACTTGATCGATATATTATTATATTTATATTATTATATGGTGAGTCTTTAACTTAGGCTATTGGATGGGGATTTTAAAAATAAATTATGTTGCAAAATGTGTTATTACACATTATAGTTATAGTTTATCGCGCTGCTCGTCGATTTCTATTTCTTTTTATTGAGGGAAAATACAATTATTTATTATCCCTAAAACTAAAGTTAAAGAGCTTAGGCTAAGCCGCTAAGCCTACTAAGCGGCTAAGCCGCTAAGGCCTACTAAACTAGCTAAACCTAAAGTTTATCTTCAACGTTAACTTCGTATCGTAAGTTTCCAGACTAGGACTTAGCTTGGCCTAGGCTAGGCCGCTAGTTAAGTTACTAACTTGATATCCTTTTTAACTTAGATTAGAATCTTTTACAGGCATTTACAAGGGTAGGCGAGAACAAATGCATATATAAATATAAGTACTCTTTCTTCCAGAGTGGCATTCGGGCATGGAATGGGTTGCCTGAACAAACACGGTGAAACCTGGAAAACCAGTAACTTAACATCATTTAAAACAGTAGGCCTATTAACACTGTACGGATCATGGAATTTTGGAAAAGTTTTGGAAAATTGATAGGACCATTTCCAGTATGAAAAAGTTTTGGAAAAATGCAATTTGATAACTAGATCATGGAAAAGTTTTGGAATTTTTAAATTTAGATATTTTATTGCAAAATTTCGCTGAACCTGATTTTTTTCCTTTTCCAACACGCGCATCTCTAAATTATAAATACCCGTACGCTAATTCTGCTTTTCTTGCAAACCTCCCGTGTGTAAATTACGGGAAGCTCTCTTGTCTCGCTTTTTTTGGTCCGGTGAAGATGGTACCAGCCTATGCTTGCCACTCCTCCCTTTCTCTTCTTCCCCCACAGTTTGGTGTCTGCTAGACTAGATAAGTTAACAGACCTGTCAACCCACAGTTTGGTGTCTGCTAGACTAGATAAGTTAACAGACCTGTCAACCCACAGTTTGGTGTCTGCTAGACTAGATAAGTTAACAGACCTGTCAACCCACAGTTTGGTGTCTGCTAGACTAGATAAGTTAACAGACCTGTCAACCCACAGTTTGGTGTCTGCTAGACTAGATAAGTTAACAGACCTGTCAACCCACAGTTTGGTGTCTGCTAGACTAGATAAGTTAACAGACCTGTCAACCCACAGTTTGGTGTCTGCTAGACTAGATAAGTTAACAGACCTGTCAACCCTTTTGACTTTCTCGGAGTTTTACAGATTTTTACCCCTCATTCTACCCATTACAACAAAAACCTTAATTAAAACTCCGATTTTCGGAACATTATAAGTACAAGTTTTATTTAATATTTTTTTAGCCGCTATAAAAACCAAAAAATCCATGATGCAAGAAGTGGACCGTTTAGATTATTCCATTTTCGTTTTTTTTCTTTTGTACTTCTGTTAACGAAAGCGCATCGCCGGCTGATTACTTTCATTTTCATGGTTTGTACTTGCACCTTAGGCCTACGCTGATATTTTGATAGCCAAAACGTTTTCGTGTTAAAATGTGGCCGCTAAAGTCCGATTACAACCTATTTATATAAAAAAATGTAGCGATTTCAAAAAACGACCCGATATAAAATAAATAACAAAAACAATGAATCACTAGGCCTACCGATGCATTGCCAGCCATAGCGGCACCATGCCTTCCTTATGATATTAATGATAATGACTACCGGCTATCGCATTTGACTTGTTAAAATACAATTTTGTGTGACATCAATATCTAGTAGGCCTATTATATTTTCTTGGAAAGCGTCACATGTTTAGCTCTAGGTCTAGATGTCTACATATCTGTATTATAAACGCTTTTTACTCTTTTACTTTTCCACTGACTATTAAAAAACAAAAGTTGAATAGTCTATTAGGGCACTAGGACTAGGACTAAAGAAAAAAAATTTGGGTCAAAATAACTACCGAAAATTTTATATATTTTCTAAAAAATGCGTAGGCCTATACTATAGCCTATAGTTATACCATAGCGGCATAGCAGTGCATAGTGCATAGCCTGTCATGTTGCTCACTATTATCTAGTAGGGGGTACTAGGTTAGCTAAAGGGCTTTGACCTTATAAGGATAGGCTATACGTTATAAGGTATAGGACGGTATAGGCTAAATATGAAGAGGCCTGTTACTAGCATTTTTAGTAGGTCTATTAGTTACTAGTATCCTACTATTTGGGCCTATTACTAGTACTAGGCCTAGGCTAGGCTATAGAGGCTTTATTACAGTATTTAGCTTTATAATTATTGATATTCTGTAAAGTTAAATACACAGATTGCTATTAATGAAAACTTTAAACTACCTTATAACAAACAATAGGCCTACTAGTTATTTTCTTTCCAATTGTAAATGCATAACTTGTGCTACATATCAATACAGTATTATAAAGTTTTCATTATTAATAGTCTGTCACAATCTGATAGATCAAGCTGGAAATGAATTAGTCTGCTCTATTCAACTATTGGTGATGAACTGTCTTATTATTTTTCCCTATTTTATTATTAATATTGTTTTTGTTTTTTTACTACTCTCTTTTGTTTTCTTGTCTAACTTCTTTTTTTTTTATACTGTAAACAGTTTTATATCAATACAAGCTAAATTGCCCTGCGTTGCCCGGGTGGGAAAAAAGTAGGCCTACAGGACTGTAATAAGGTGCAGATAAAAATTGTATAAAAACTGGAGAATGGAACCCGGGTCGCCCGATACGTTAATCTCTTAGATAGTGAAGTCACATGTCCCATGTGAAAAATTATTAGACACTATATAGGCCTAGGCCTAGATCAGTGACACAAAAACTCATGTGTTTTCAAATCGACCAATGGGGATCGGTTTACTTACAAACACTGACTTTTTATATATATATATATTTCATCGGTATATGTCGGGATTTTTACTCAAAAGAGGGTCTTGGAAATTTTGTACATTATCATGGAAAAGTTTTGGAAATGTCATGGAAATTTTGTAATCCAAAGTTGTGGGAACCCAGTATTAGCCTAGTCTATTTGCACACTTGTGCAATGTGCAAATAGCCACAGCCTTAAGTTTAAAGACCATGTGAACAGGTTTCCCTGTTAATCACACAAACTATTTTAATACATACAGTGTACGTGTATTTAGTATCCAAATGCTAAAAAAACATTTATACAAATTATTAAACATAACTTTCAAGTAATTAGTTCAATATTAGCACTTAGGGTCTTAGGGTAAAGGTGGGCAATTTAACAAGCCCCACGTTCCCTTTTGAAATGAATAAATATTATTCAATTCAAACTGTACAATTTTTTAAAATAAAAAACACCACACATCTTTAAGTACAAGAGCTTTAATGGCAAAATTTAAGTCCATATAGCATATAGATAGTGAAAAAAAAAAGGCTAAAACGTTACAACTATACAGATATAAATTTAACTAAATGGGGGCAATAAGCCCCAGCATGTTCAAAGTCAAAGCTTACATTTCAGGCCACCCTGAACCCTGTTGCAGTACAGATTTTTTCTCTTGCAGACCACATAATTGACAATACCTGGCTGCTTGTGGAGCATGTACAATTTATAGTAAATTTTATTTACAGCACCACTGTTCTGCCTTACTCTAGCAGCACCTTTTTCTACTAAAATGCTAAAACAATTTGTGTCTTTGGGTTGGTGACGAAACACGTTTTGATTTGGTGGGCTGCTAACTCCAGCAGCTTGTAAATTGTAAAGTCTTCTCAAGCAATTCAAACTATTTCCTGATAACCTCAGGGTCCCTAGCCTGGCTCTTGCGTTGATAAAATGTCCTATTTTTCTTGGGACCACCTTTGGAAGGCGTTACATGAAGCAACACAACCATTCCCTTCTAGATCGACATCTAGATCAACCATCCACAAAAGGCATTTCAAGATCATTTTCTTTCACAAAATCTTGAACGATGTCTTTCACATACTCTTTACTGAAACCCCAACCCCACTCAGCCAACACAATAAGGTCAGTTCTTCTTCTTGCTCAGGTGTCAAAGAAGTTTGCCGCCCTGGATAAGAATTTACTGATATTTTGACCCTTACTCTCCTCAAAAGAGCCTTTTTATCAACCCCAAAATGCTTGGATGCCTGATTGACAGACATCTGTTTACTCATGACTAAATTATAAGTCATCTTCAATTGTCTGGCTAGTTGCATAGGGCTTTCTAGCTTCTTTCCTCTTTTTTGTGTATGTCCGAACCATTCTGCAAAATAAAGGGGGCAATAAGCTACATAATCAAAAATATAGTTAAAAAAAAATTTAACCTATTTCTGCAAATGTTTAACTTTTATTTTCAATTTAAACTATTTGTGTATAATGTTTAATAAATTAAAACATGGATTATATTTATCTGTTCAATATTATTAGTATTAATATTACATTTATCTTGCTCGAAACTAATTTACATTTATTTACATTCTTAAACATTGAGGATATTTAAACCCAGTGTACACTGAAATTTTTCTCTTATTTTTTTTAACCACACAGGCGGGTAGTACCAGTCTTGTTCTTCTACCTAGTCGTTGCCATATCCATCTGGCAAACAGTCTGTATGCCACATATCTGTATTTTCTGTAAAATGTAACAATACTTAATACTTATTATTAATTATTTGTAACAAAAATATATATTTAACAATACTTTGAATTAGTACCTGTCATTGTGCTTGTTTTTTTTTTTTAATATCATAACATTTGAACTTAAAACATGTAATAAAAACAATAATATTTGTTGATGTTTTTTTCAAATATTAAATGAGGTTAAGGCAATGCACCTTATTTTAATTTTTTTAAATATCCAGGCTGCAAATTTTTAGTGCATTGTAATTGTAAAGCAATAGGCTTTATATTTGGATTTAAATACCTGTGTATGTCCCTCGGATTCGGTCGATAGCCATTGTCTTCACCATTCTGAAGGAATGCTATTTCTAGAACTGTCATGTTCAAGAAAGCCGCATCAAAGTCTGGGTGGTCTGTAATGCAGCCTTTTTTGGACACTTTCATTTTCTGGACTATTAGCCCTTCATCATGGCAGCACTTTCGTTCTGCCTTGGTTATCTTATCTTATACATTACAGACGCTCCTTCTATAAAGAAGATTATTGGCATACAACAATTTAAACAGGTGCACCTTTTCTCAAAGTATAAAAACCTTTAAGTACTGGTATATTAAATTTAAAACAGTGATGCAATATTATTATATATTAATATAATTAAGTAATTAATCTTTACTTTTGTATTTATAAAAGTTAATTCTATGTTCATGAATATTAACATTGGGAGACATGACTCATTAATATTAATACTAAAAAAATAATCGGTGCATAGGATTCATGATTATGATGCCTATAGCCGCCGCAATAGCGCCATATCCCTATCATAGCTATGCCTATAGCCCTTAGAGTCTTAGAGTATTAGAAGAGTTGATTGAGTACAGACGACCGACCCTGTTCATAATTTCTAAGACGGAAAAGGAAATTCATTATTAAATGCATATTAGTATTAGGATTTAACTTTAATAAGGAAGGCCTAGGCAGTAATATTTAATATTTATTTAATACATTGGCCTAAGACTTATGGTGTTTCACATCATATATTAATATATAGAACAATATAGCCTATTATATGGGCTTATATTATAGGATAGGTCTACTAATTTAAATTGTAACTCTTAAACAGAATAGTAACATATAATATTACAGGCCTATATAAATGCTTTAAAAAAAAGTAATGCCAGTAAACTGAATACGGTAATAACATGATAATAATAATAGTATAAATAATATAGTTTATATAAGCATAGGCCCCTAGTTTACTAGTACTAGTAGTAAAGCTAGTAAAGGCTGGGCTAAGATCTACAGTAAATTATATAATTATACAACATTAAATAATGACCATTGGTTATCCTCTAGCTCTTGCTTCTCCAACACATCTTCTGTATCGTTTAAAATTGTTAAGCCGCTGTCATGGGAGTCGCAATCTTCATTCGAACTTGAGTTACGTTGGAGATAAAAAGAGTAGGGGCTAAACATAACCATTCTTTGTTTGCTTTTTTTCTGGTCTCACTATAACGTCACTTCCGGTATGGGGCTTACGTGAATGCAAAAATAGCTTTTCCAAATTTTGTCACTTCGGACTCAATTAAATTACATTTTTAAATACAAGGACCTTTTTTTGTAATCTCAAACTTTGAAAAGTTCATATTTATACCATTTACTGTCTAAATCAACTCAATTTTTATAAAAAATTCTTCACTTGGTCTTTAAGATATTACTAGCATATAGATATCATATTTTTACCCAGTACTTGGACAAGCTTCTGCCGTTCATCACCAACTTCATTAACACCTCTCTTTCCAAGGATATGGGGCTTACGTCAATGCAAAGCATAGCTTTTCCAAATTTTGTCACTGCGGACTCAATTAAATTACATTTTTAAATACAAGGACCTTTTTTTGTAATCTCAAACTTTGAAAAGTTCATATTTATACCATTTACTGTCTAAATAAACTCAATTATTATAAAAAATTCTTCACTTGGTCTTTAAGATATTACTAGCATATATATATATTTTTACCCAGACAAGCTTCTGCTGTTCATCACCAACATCATTAACACCTCTCTTTCCAAGGGTGTCATCCCAGACTGCTTCAAATCGTCTATTGTCCGCCCACTCTTTAAGAAACCCCGGACTTGACGTAAATGAGTGTCAGAATTACCGTCCAGTATCCAACCTCCCCTTCCTTTCCAAGCTCCTGGAGCGTGTTGTCCTCAAGCAGTTAAACGCCCACCTGTCTCGGCACTCGCTGATGTCTGTACCAGTCGGCATATCGCCACCATCACAGCACCGAGACAGCGCTCCTGCGGATCACCACCGACCTCCTGAATGCATTAGACAGAGGTCTTGTCTCTGCCCTTGTGCTGCTCAATTTGTCTGCTACCTTCGACACAATCAACCACAACCTACTCATCGATCGCCTCAGCTCTACGTTCAGCATTCACAACATTGCCCTCTCCTGGTTCAGTAGCTATCTTCAGAATCGCTCCCAGACCATCATTCTTATCCTCCCAGCCTGTCCGGGTTTGCTATGGTGTGCCACAGGGGTTTGTCCTCGGCCCAGTTCTTTTCACCTTGTACACCCAACCCCTCTTCCTTGTCATCGAGCGCCACAATCTGAAATATCACTCTTACTCCGATGATACCCAGCTCCATAAAAGCACTAAGCCTGAGGACTTCGATGTCTCTTTGCTTCCATCTCCATCTGATTCCTGGACAGTAAGAACTGGATGACTGAAAACAAGTTAAAGCTGAACAGTGAGAAGACTGAAACTCTTGTCATCGGAACGAGATAGAAAGTCGCTTCCCTCACTATGACCGATCTTCAGCTGGCTGACACAACTCTGCCTTTCTCCCCAACTGTCAGGAGCCTCTGTGACTATCTGGACGCCACTCTGTCCATGTAGCCCCACATCTCCATCCTCATTGTGCCGTGGTGCTGCCATCCGTCGCTATCTCACCCAGGAAGCTTGCGTGAAGCTTGTCATCTCTCTCCTCTTCTCCCTCTTGGATTATTGCAATTTGCTCTTGGCTGGCCTCTCGGCCCCCTCCCTTCAGGGTCTAGTATGCTGTGTCCATGGGAACTTGTGATTGCTGTTACACAGGCCCTAAAGATCAAATTGATCTGACTTTATTTACCTTTATTTTAATAATGATAATAATAATTTAGTGATATTGCCTATTAATGGTTAGTAGATAATATGAAAATAAAAATATCAATATAAAAAAATAAATTATATTATTATACATATTTAGGCTATATAGAGAATAATTAAATGTAAATGAAGCATTTACAATATGAAGCGGTCTAAGCATTACACCTAATTCAACTTCTATAGTTCAATAATTAGTTCAATGGGACTAATTAATTCAATGATAAGTAAAAGACCTTATAATATTAGTAACCTAGTAGTGTATTCCTAGTAATAAGTAGCTCTATGACTTTATCAACTAGAACAACTTATAGTTTTTTTTAGAAATGAGTTGTGATTTAGCCCTATACTATTGGCACGGTGGCCGATCGGCAGCACGTTCGACTGGCAAAACCAGGTCTAGGATTTTTCCCTGGACTCAAAGGAGTCTACCCAGCTCTGATGGGTACCTGACATTAATTAGGGTAAAGTAAAGGTGGCTGGGCATTGTGCTGGCCACACATCCCCTCCCTAGTATGCCATGGTCACTGAAAGTTTTTTAACGCTGCCCTTTGATCAAATTAGTCCATCAGGTATCGGTACTTTACTTTACTTAGCCTTTCACTGTATAGATCAATACAATTTATTATTACTACTTTTTTTACCATAGTTTTTATGGCAATATAATATAGGCATATAACATAGCTGAATAAACAATATAGGTTTTTCTCTCCAGGCCTGTATATATATTTATTTGATATTAGATACATCATGTTATATTTAGTTAACTTAATAGGACCTATAAAGATTTATTTCAAGTTTTGGTAACAATAGTTATTGTTAACAATGGAATATTGTTTTTTTTTTCAGATGAACAGTGGGGCACTTCTAGTAAGAATATTGCTTTATAAAAACGTCTACAAATTGTAAAAAAAATGGGACTTGCAAGAGTGTTTCTGCGCAGAAGATCTACAATTTTGTTTTCTTTTGCTTTGTTACTTTTGTTAGTCGGAGGAGCTTATCATTATGACATGTTTAACGTCTCTACCTCAAGTGAAGCACAATACTCTGTACGGTACCTACGCTATCAACGTTATCAGCAGTCAGAGGCCTACCGTGAGGGGCCTGGAGAAAAAGGTGAACCTCTATATCTTGAGGGAGAAGAAAAGAAATTAGCAGACAGTCTCATGCAAAAGGAAGCTTTCAATCGAATTGCTAGTGATAAAATATCATTAGAAAGATCCATAAAAGATGTTAGAGATCCCAGGTAGGAAAACTATATTTTTAAGGTTTACATGTTTCTTATCTTATCTTATACATTACAGACGCTCCTTCTATAAAGAAGATTATTGCATCCTACGCTCATCCGTGGTCCGAGTCTAGTCTTGCATTTCTATTAATGTTTTAAATGATGTTAAGTTACTGGTCCTCCTGGTTTGTTCAGGCATCCCATTCCATGCCCGAATGCCACTCGAGAAGAAAGAGTACTTATATGCGTTTGTTCTCGCATAAGGGACAAGGAAAGTGTTTTTGTTTTTGTGTTTATCTGAGCTTTGCAACAGGTTGTTATTGTGTTGTATTTCTAAATTAGAGTTTAATGTTTGATTGCATTTTTTTTACTGGTTAGCTTTATTTTTTCATCAATAAACAAAAATATTATCATATGATATGTAGAATTTGTATGTATACTAATTGTTTTAATAACATCAAAATGCGACTTGACATTGTAATCATAGACTTTATTTATTGGTTTGCCAAATGACACATTTTTGGGGCTTGATCAGATCTAAATTCAGTATAAGAATTTAATCAAAATTTTGTTTTAGACAATGAAGAACATTTGCTAGAATGATAGAATGTGTCTCATAGTGATGTTCAATGAAAATCAGAAATTAAAAAATCAGTTTAAATAATATTTCTACATCTACAAACGATTATTGGCTTTGTAAAAAAAAAACATTTACCCTATAACTACTGCAGGTTCTTAACCCCTTAAAAACTGTGGACGTCACATCGATGTCATGATTTCTGTACACTTAAATACAGAGGACATCACTTCAATGTCATAAATAAAGAAAGAAATGGTAAAAATATGCAAAGCCAGCATATTATATTAGCCCATAAAGCGCGTGGGGCCTTCGCTTTGCTTCTGCTACATTGTGTCATTTTCATTAGTTGTTCCATAAAAACTTACATATCCGAAAAGTTTATTTACTTCCGTCTCTTCTGATAGAGAAAGGCTGCCATTTTTTACGTTAAAATTTTCTTCGCTTCGCAAAATGAACGAAGGTTTTAGGGACAATTTCAAAACCTATGATGGAATTGATGTATAATTTGAATTATATTGTATTGATTTTGATGAAATTCTAAAAAGTAAAAAGTTCATATATATTCATAAATTCATATTTGTTTTAATTTAATGATTTAACTTTCAAAATACTGAAATAGGTCAAATAGTTGATGAAATAGTTCAATAAATTAGCTTAGCGTTTGTTGTTAGCAAGATAATCATTTTTGAAAGATGTGCCTAGATAATTATCATCTTCATTTTAGTTATTATCTAAATAATTTTGTATTTAAATGTGTTTATTTTGTGGTCCTAGGTTAAAAATGTAATATGTAAAATGTAATAAACATTTAATATTTATTTTCATTTTTTTTTCAAACTGGGTGGGTGTGTACTAGGGGCACTAGGTTTCCTGAGTGCAATGTCGGACTGTACCCTGACTATTTTCTAAATATTACAGGCGACTCTAATACTTACTAATATACTTTTATTTAAACTTTTCTTTAATTTAATACATATATGTCTAAAATTTAAGTGTTTTTTTAATTTTTATTTGATTTTTACTACTTAGTTGTGTGTTTAATTTAAAAAAAATTTTTTTTTTTCAAAGTTTTTGTGAAAACGAAATTGCCTTCTATTTATTTATTTTTTACATTTTATATTTTAGATATTAAACAATTAATAGGTTTTTCAAATTCCCCATACTATAATATAAGCTTTAATAAAATATATAGGTTTATCTTATTTAATAATATAATAAAGAAAATAAAAGCAAGAGGTTTTGAATGTTTAATGCCCGTCAGTTTTACTAGTCTAAGCAGATGTCATTATAAATATATAAAATAAATATAAATAGATGACAGATGATATTCATTTTTTAATCAAGGCTGCGGCCTTTCGGACCCGTGTCTCGTTAGAATTAAATGGCTATTCGGGGCCCAGTTTCAGACGGAATTCTTCAGAACACATAAAAAGATAAAAAAGAGGGGGAAATCTCAAAATATATTGTAATTTGAACCATATTTTATAAGACCGATCCCTGTCGCCCTGCAGGAGTTTTGGGCCTAGTGGGCGTAATAATCTTCGATCTAGAAGGAACGTCTGTAAACTTATAAGCAAATACACTTTTAAAAGTGTTTTTTTTTGTGAAAATAGGTCAGCACTTTAGGGGTTAAAAAACTTCCGGTAGTTAAAGGGTTAATAAAAACATTTGCTGATTTGGCATATTTTAACTATGTCTTTATTTATTTATATGTTATGTTGTCGAGGTGGCATCTTTGATAGATGAGGTGAATGTGACATCCATGGTTACTAATGGGTTAAAATTCCTAGTGCCACATTAGAAACAGTTAAAACCTCATAAGTTTCTTTGTTTTCTTCTTTTATATGGTCATAGACAGCTGCCATAATGGTGGTTGTGTTGGCCACACAATCTACGTGCATGTTAATTAAAGAAGGTAACTTGCATTGCTAGAGAAGTTACATATCTTTATCTATGAGAAAATTTGATACCATTTGAGTTTTTTTTGTAATGCTGTGGTTTATCATTGGTTGGTTTTAGTTTGTTTGACATTAAAGCAATTAAATGTACAAATATTTGCTTAGATAGTATTTGAAGGTGTGAGGATAATCAAACATTTGTATATAATTTTATATAATTGTATAATTGGGAAGTGCTTAAACTACCTGATTGTTTCCAGCTATACGCCCATTTTTTATTTATCAATAATTTTAACACAGTTTACATTTCTCTTTTTTTCAGGTGTAAATCCATTGTATATCCTAATGATCTTCCGAAAGCTAGTGTGGTAATTATATTTCACAATGAGGCTTGGTCCCCACTATTGCGCACTGCCCATAGTGTGGTCAACAGATCACCTCCACAGTATCTGCAAGAAGTTATTTTGTTGGATGATTTCTCTGATAAAGGTGAAATAATAAGTGTTTTTTAAATGAAGTAAAAAAAATTTTACACAAATTTTTTGTTAGAAATTGGTGAAAGAAATTGTGAATATAAAAGTAATTTTTATCATTCTTATGCCCGAAATCTGTTTTCTCTGCAGAGTTTCTGAAGGATAAATTAGAAAATTGTGAAAAAAAATAAAGTAATTTTTATGCTGGAAATCTGTTTTCTCCGCAGAGTTTCTGAAGGATAAATTGGAAAAATATATCTCTGACTCCTGGCCAGATGGTATAGTCAGGCTTGTTCACACTAAGGAAAGATCTGGCTTGATTCGAGCCAAAATTGCAGGGGCAAAGGCAGCTGTCGGGGATGTGTTGATATTTTTGGATTCCCACTGTGAGGTCAATACAGGATGGTAAGTGCCTTTTGTCCAATGGTTGATGCTGTCATTTAAATACTGATCTCAATTCAAGTCCTTGTAAATTGTTTGGTAAAGTAATATATATTTTTTTACTTCAAAGATATTTAAATGTTAATATTTACTTGAGTAATGATTATACCTGATTAAAACTTACTGCCAGTTATGATAAAATTAGAAGAAACTACTTAGGTAGGTGCTTTCTCTCTCTCTCTTAAATACTATATGATGAAAGTAATGTTGGGGTTGTGTGTAGGGTTGCATACAATACTATAATTTATACTATTCTAATGAGTATAAAAATAGAAATGAATACACCAAAAAACTTTTACTTATATAACTTGAATTCAGACCTGCCAACCCTTCCGATTTTCTCAGAATTATACACATTTTTCACCCCTCATTCCGACATTCCAATAAAGCCCTTAAAATTCCGATTTTTGGCAATTTTTTTTTATTATTATTTTTTCGTACGGACTGTCTATCATAAAAATCCGAACCCCCCCCCCCAAAAAAAATATTTAAAAAATGAGCGAGCACGGAAGTGTTAAGTTTTGTTTTGGCCACTTCCGTTATTTTTCATTATACCGTACACCTAGGCCAGCGATGGCGAACCTATGGCACGCGTGCCACAGCTGGCACGCAGAGCCATTTCTGTGGGCACACGAGCATTGACCAAAAATGGAACAGTCAAGTTATGCTATTTAGTTTTAATTGCCGTGTTGGCACGTTAAAAGAAATAAGTTGGTCTTGTATTGTACTTTGGGCACGCGGCCTCAAAAAGGTTCGCCATCACGGACCTAGGCTAATATTGTGATAGCCAAACCTGGTTGTTACGAAACGTTTTCATTTTAAAACATGTCCGCCAATTGCCTATTTTCTTGGATAGCGACATTGTAGCTCTAGGCCGCCTACATCTCTGTACTATAAATTAAACCGCATATTACTCTTCTTATACTGACCATTGAACAACTAAATCGGAATAGACCTAGTACAATATTAAGGAAAAAAATTATTTTGGGGCCAAAATAACTACGGAATATATTTTATAAAAAAAAAACATAGTCCTAGTCTAGCCTATAGTATAGTATAGTATAGTTATAGGCCTATATGCCATATACAGTATAAATATGTTTATGCTTGCTACTAGCATTTTTACTAGGCCTAGTAGTACTAGTTACTAGAACTATTTAGACCTTCTACTAGCCTTGTAACTACGTTATGGACTAGAGGCTTTGTATAGAGCCTTTATTACAGTATTTAGATTTACATCTAGGCCTATTGATTTGCTTTAAAGTTAAATACACAGATTGCTATGGATTAATTAAAACTTGAAACTAATTACATTAATAACCAAAATTACTAGTTATTTCCTTTCCAATTGTAAATGATTAACTTCTGCGCGCGTGTACCCAGACAAATGCAATTTATTGGTCTGGTAAAGAGGTATTTGTAAACTTTGTTGTTTTACATACACATTATATTAAGGTACGAGCGCCTGCTCTTTATTACCCAACAAAGATCAGTCCACTTGGTACTGTTAATTTATTTGTTGTAGAGTTTTGTTCTAAACTATTGTAAAACTGTTCTCAATAATTAATGCTACAATGAAAGTCTAGGCCTGGTTCCTTGACCACCTGAAGCCTTTTTAAACAGGATAGAGCCACTTCTTAGCAGAATAACAGAGGACCGGACAGCTGTGTTGTGTCCAGAAATAGACGTTATAGATAAGGACACTCTTCATTACACAGGCGCTAGCAGTTATTATGTTGGAGGATTTTGGTGGAGCCTTCATTTCTCCTGGTGCCCTCTATCTAAGAGAGAGACAGAACGCCGTAAATCTGAGATAGACCCCATTAGGTAACATCTTATTGCAGTGGTGTTGAAATACTACTGTCATTGTTTCTATACTGTCCTTATTAGGTCTTTGTAGAGTAATTTAAAGACAGAAGAGACTGTCAAACCAAAAGCTATCAGAAACCGGTGACACATGGAAATCTAAAAAGATTTCAGGGTGGTATACAATAAGCAGGTAACAGCTTGTGGCATTGCAAGTTTCTATATTAAAATAAAAGTAATTAAAGATGGACTGCATTGTTCTCATCGATAGGATTGAACCAATTTTAAATCGAATAAAGGAAGACAGGACAACCATTGTGTGTCCTATAATTGACGCAATCAATGACGAGTCATTAGAGTACTCTAGTTATGGTGGCTATGTCACAGGGGGCTTCTCGTGGAGCCTTTTCTTCACCTGGCTGGACCAAGTCCCAAGGGCTATTGACAGTCCTGATTATATCAAGCCAGTACGGTAAGGGCTACGCACACCATGGTCTCTCAGTTAAGCTATTGAAATAATGCCCTCCCACCATCCACCCATTACCTGTGCACCATTTTGTTGACTTGATGTCAGATTAACGCTTATAGTAAATTAATAGCCATTTACATTCTAATTAACCATTTTCAGTTCTTTTCATTGGTTATTGGTTCATTTTCCTTTCAAATTTGTATTTATTGTAGATTGTAGTCAGCTTGTACCTTTTTCTTAATAGGTTTTAATGATATTATGTTGACATTTTTGTCTTATCTTCTTATCTTATACATTACAGACACTCCTTATATAAAAGAAGATTATTGCGTCCTATGCTCATCTTTTTTTCGAGTCTAGTCTTGCATTTTTATTAATTTTTTAAATTATGTTTAGTTTCTGGTTTTCCTGGTTTGTTCAGCCAACCATATTCCATGTCCGAATGCCACTCAGGAAGAAAGAGTACCGGTACTTATAATATATGCATTTGTTCTTGCATAAGGGATAAGGAAAGTGTTTTTGTCTTTATGTTTATCTGAGCATTGCAACAGGTTGTTATTAGGTTGTATTTCTAATTAAGAGTTTAATGCCCTGTGTATTATTACCACTTACCCTTTGCCCTTCTGTCCTCTAGTGTTTGTAGGTTTATGATTTGACTAATGGTGCTACTCTTGTTAGTTGGGAATATTCACCTTGCCGCTCTTTTTTGAATTTGTTTTAATTTTTTTATGTTCTCTTTAGTTGATGGGTCCCATACAGATGCTGCATATTCTAGTATAGGCCTAACTAATGTGAGATGGCATTTTAGTTTTATATTCTTATTACATTTGTAAAAGCTCCTTTTTATGAATCCTAATGTTTTGTTTGATTTTTTAATTACTTCATCAATATGAGGATTCCAAGATAACTTATCATTTATTATTACTCCAGATACTTTGTTAGTTTGAGTTAGTTCTTTACCATGAAGGAAGTAGTTTGTTATTATTGTTTCTTTTTCTTGGATACCCTTATCAGTTGGCATTTTTTCTGGGTGAAAAAGATATACTCCAGTTAGATTCCCAAGTTTGTAGTTATCTATTTTGTTTTTTAAAGTACACTATCTTTTCCCATCTTAAAAAAAAAGTAAAGAACCTTTCGGACCGAATTGATGCATAGGTCCGGTGAAGCAGCGTTCACCAGTTTCTGTGGCCATGGCATACTAGGTGATTGTGTGGCCCCAGCACAATGCACAGCCGTGTTTACTTTACCCCAACTAAGGTCAGGTACCCATCTGACAATATCATGATCTGAAAGTCCAGGGATTATTTCATAATCAATTACTAGTCCTGGTCTGTTTGTTAAGAATACATTTAGTATATTATGGTTTCTTGTTTTTTTAAAATATTAATTTGATCTAAGTTTACATTTTGGATGGTATTGATAAACAGTTCATTTCTTTCTTATGTTTTGGTGTTTTTCTATAGAGTAGCTATTCCAATTAACGTCAAGGAGGTTAAAGTCCCCCATTATCCAAATTACATCATTTTTATATTTAGTTTCAATGCTTGTGAGCTGATTACACAGATCAGTCATGTATTATGATGTATTCTGTTGTTGAGTTTGGTGGTCTGTATACACTGCCTAGAATTAGTGGTTTTGAATTAGGTTTACTTATTTTACAAAAGACGGACTCTATATTATTATTAGATTCTATTTTAATTTCTTCTGCTATGAGGGTAGATTTTATGGCTAGTAAGACTCCTTCATGACTGTTTGACCTATCTTTTCTAAAAAAATTCATAATCATTATTGAATATCTCTATGTTGTATACATCTGTTTTCCATGTTTTGAAACCAACTCCTAACAATAAATTAAGCTTGACATAGTAATTTCAAAAGTTTGTACAATATTCCAATACTAATTCAATTTAACTTAAATAGTCAAGTTTATCAATGAGTAATAAATTTTACTTTAATTAACCAATGTTAATCTTTAAATGCAAGTCTCATAGTATCGATAGTTTCATCAACCACAAGAATTTAGTTATTTTGTTTTACAAAGTACCAGTGTATTGACAACAATATTAGCGTTTATTATTCACAAGAAGTAGTTATTCAGACATTTATTTAATAACTTTAGTAAATCCACATGTCAGTTTTAACCTTAAGTTTTTCAAAAAAAACTTTATTTATGTAGTTTAGTTTAAGTTTGACCCATTTTAACTTTAACTTCCTAAAGGTATAACTTAATTTTAACTTTTTATTTTTAAAAGTTTAGTCATAGCATTCACTTATCTTTCCACCTTTTCATAGAGTATTTTAATTTATTTTAGGATGTGCAAGCGATTTACCTTTAAGCTACCCATTTAAAGTTCAATCTATAGAGTTCACAACATTATGTTAATTTACTCTAGAACAGCACATTATTATTATTACTCTCTTTTTCCTTAAAACTTTAACGTAAATTTTAAGTTTTGATTTAAGTTTTTTTTTGTTGTTTTTTTAAGCCTCACTCAGTGTAAAGTATGCTCTCTTCTTATAGAGTGTGTAAACGTTGACCTTAGAGTTTTTAATGGATGTCATCATTGGCTCCATAGTCTCGAAAGACGATTAGATTTGCGCTCCTGTGATTTGGCCAGCCCTGCAGAATTGACAGTGTCTGTGGAGACCTATCCTTGAGAGACAGGCTCTGTCGCATCTCTGGCACTTGAAAGCTGGACCGTTGGAGATTGTTAGCAGGGCTGTGGAGTTGGTAGATAAATGTTCCGACTCCAACTCCGACTCCTCAGTTTTTTGTACTTCCGACTCCAACTCCGACTCCAGGTACCCAAAATTCCTCCGACTCTTCGACTCCGACTCCTCAGCCCTGATTGTTAGGGGCAGCCTGTGTTCTTTACTTTTCTTCGCTGCAGTTTTAGCCTCTGCCATAAGGCGAAGTTTGCCCTCTGGATGTAGTGCAACCCTATTAATTTTTTTATTATTATTTATTCACCATGGTTTTCACTTACCAAAGGAACAGTTTATAGTTGTCATTTGTCATCTTACAGACATTAAACAGACAAACATTTAAAACGCCATGGGGAAATATCTTAACAAAAAACAATTCAATAAAATGTGTAATTCAATTAATGCGTGTTAGTTTTTGTGTTTGCAATTGTTTAGATCCTTTTTCTCTTGTACATGAACAAGTATAAGTGTATAGAATTCAAAAGTACATCTCAACAATTTGTTATTTATTCATGTGCACATATGGGGTTTGGGGAATAAACACAATTGTATTCAAGAATTTATTTTTTATACATTATTATCAAAACAAGAACATATCAAAAACATTTCAAAAAGGCATATCATATACAGTCTGCTTAACGTGTCGGTGGGGACATTTTCTACCCCTTTCACATGGTGGATTGACAAGTTATAGGACTGTAAGAACAACTGCCACCTAAGTAGACGTTGGTTCTGTTTTACCTGGTTAGAAATGTTAATGGGTTATGATCCGTGTTGATTACTATGGGAAAAATGGATCTTTTAGGTAAAAGTCAAAGTGTTTTAGTGAAATCAAAATTCCTAAAAGTTCCCGTTCGACGGTGCTATAGATCTTCTCATGTTTATTAAACTTCTGTGAATGGTAGTAGACGGGGTGTAGTTTTTTTTTTCTTCATTTTGATTCAATGGGTTATTGATTCTGTAATATTTGCTGAACATAAAATGTTGCATTTCCAGAATTTTGTTTATGTAGAGATTTGGCTGTGCGGGTCTTCCTGTAAAACATTATCAACTTTTAAGCACATTAAGCTAGTGAAGAGTGTATAGAGTAGATGGAAAAATTTATAAAAAACACTTTTAAAAAAAGCAATTGAAAAATCCTATACTATAATACGAGCAAAAATTGTATCTATGTTTGTATGTATGTATGTATGTATATATATATATGTCTGGAAATTTTCTTCAAAAGCGCTCTAACGATTTGATTCATGTTTTAATGAACGACTTGTTTCACCTGAAAAAAAATCTGCAGCTTTTCGGCCCCACAAATAAATTGGGAAATGAACGTTAGACAAAAATACCCTTTAGATTTATCGTAGATAATTGATTTTGGCCGTGAAAACATGCCATTGTTCGACCCACGTGTAGTGCGGCTTTCAGGAGTGGTGTTTACTACAGCAGAAAGAAGTTTAATTTCTTGTTTAAACTACTGTTGGGAACCGATGATAGATATAATTTAAAGCAAGACAAAGTGTAATTTATGTATTGCAGGGGTGTGCAAACTACAGCCTATGGGTCGACAAATATTAGTATGCAGCCCATGAGGCTTAGGCCTATTTAGATGATAAAATCTTCAATGTATTTTAGATTAAATAAAAGAAAATAGCAGCTTAAAAATTATATGAGGAAAAGATAAATGGAATCTTTATAACCATGTTGGAAATGTTTTCCACTACGTATTAATTACTAGTGAGATAATAGTTTTACGTTTAAGTTATAACAGAATCATAAATGACATATATTTCTGTTGGATTTAAAACTGACAACTCTAGCCTTCATGTTTTTTTAGGGTTTGATATGAGATTAAGCTGTTTTATTATTTTTTTAATATTATTTTTTTGGGTGGAGGGGGGGTATTGGGAAAAATCTAGATATTAGACTGCACAAATAAAATTCTGCTTCGATTGTTAGAATTTAAAGCCTATGTTATTCATAGTAGAAAAATAAAAAGACAAATACAATTTATTGGTTTGGTAAAAACGTATTTTTAAAATGTATGCACTATTGTTTAACATACACATGCTGTTAAAGTACAAGCGCCTGCTCTTTATTACCGATCGAATGATCGGTCACCTGGTACTAGTAACATTAAATGAAACAATACAATTATCCAAGATTCTTCTGTATAGAAAGAGCTTCTGTAGGTCATAAGAGACACCTAATAAAGCAAATGCTTACATGTGATTAACAAACACAATTGTTTTTTTTTCACCTTGGATAAAAGAATTGCTTTGTAGTTTTTTTTTATCACACTCTGGCAGTCCAATGTATAAACAGCTAGCATAGTCTAGGTAAGAGATAACCATGCCTACAATTAGTAGCAAACAAAATCAAAAAGATTATTATGTTCTTTTCCCAATCCTGTAGTTTTTTGTTTTTTTTCATTTTGATTCAATGGGTTACTGATTCTGTATTATTTGCTGAACATAAAATGTTGCATTTCCAGTATTCTGTTTATGGTGTATGTAGAGATTTGGCTGTGCAGGGCTTTCCTTAAAACATTATCAACTTTTAAGCACAATAAGCTAGTGAAGAAAGTATGGAGGGAAATATATTAAAAACACTTTAAAAAAGAGCAATTGAACAAGATTTACATTAAATGAAACAATACAAATATTCCAAGAGTCTTCTGTATAAAAAGAGCATCTGTAGGTCATAAGAGACACCTAATAAAGAAAATGCTTACATGTGATTAACAAACACAATTTTTTTTTTTCACCATGGATAAAAGAATTGCTTTAAAATAGCACTGTATCTCACTAGTAAAATTCTGAACCCAAATAATGTGATGGTACCAGTCAGTCTGAATATGGCACCTAACGTTGTTTATGTTTTCTTTAAGTACCGGTAACAGTGTGATAAATGTTTAAACTAAAACAAAATATATAAGGTAACATAGGCTAATAATTTTTTTTTCTAAAAATTTAATCAAGATCCCCGACAATGGCAGGTGGGTTACTTGCCGCTGACAGGAAATTCTTCTTTGAGATTGGTGCTTATGACCCTGGCATGGATGTCTGGGGAGGGGAAAATTTGGAGATTTCTTTCAGAGTAAGTATTTTTACTTTAGTTAAATAGTGTTGTTTTTTTACTGGATAGTTTTACTTTAGTTAAATAGTGTTTTTTTTTACTGGAATTTTTTACTTTAGTTAAATAGTGTTTTTTTACTGGAATTTTTTACTTTAGTTAAATAATGTTTTTTTTTACTGGATAGTTTTACTTTAGTTAAATAGTGTTTTTTTTACTGGATAGTTTTACTTTAGTTAAATCATGTTTTTTTTACTGGATAGTTTTACTTTAGTTAAATAGTGTTTTTTTTTACTGGAATTTTTTACTTTAGTTAAATAGTGTTTTTTTACTGGATAGTTTTACTTTAGTTAAATAGTGTTTTTTTTACTGGATAGTTTTACTTTAGTTAAATAGTGTTTTTTACTGGATAGTTTTACTTTAGTTAAATAGTGTTTTTTACTGGATAGTTTTACTTTAGTTAAATAGTGTTTTTTTTACTGGATAGTTTTAATTTAGTTAAATAGTGTGTTTTTTTACTGGATAGTTTTTACTTTAGTTAAATAGTGTTTTTTTTTACTGGATAGTTTTACTTTAGTTAAATAGTTGTTTTTTTTTTACTGGATAGTTTTACTTTAGTTAAATAGTGTTTTTTTTTACTGGAATTTTTTACTTTAGTTAAATAGTGTTTTTTTACTGGATAGTTTTACTTTAGTTAAAAAGTGTTTTTTTTACTGGATAGTTTTACTTTAGTTAAATAGTGTTTTTTACTGGATAGTTTTACTTTAGTTAAATAGTGTTTTTTACTGGATAGTTTTACTTTAGTTAAATAGTGTTTTTTTTACTGGATAGTTTTAATTTAGTTAAATAGTGTGTTTTTTTACTGGATAGTTTTTACTTTAGTTAAATAGTGTTTTTTTTTACTGGATAGTTTTACTTTAGTTAAATAGTTGTTTTTTTTTACTGGATAGTTTTACTTTAGTTAAATAGTGTTTTTTTTACTGGATAGTTTTACTTTAGTTAAATAGTGTTTTTTTTTTACTGGATAGTTTTACTTTAGTTAAATAGTGGTTTTTTTACTTGATAGTTTTACTTTAGTTAAATAGTGTTTTTTTTTACTGGATAGTTTTACTTTAGTTAAATAGTGTTTTTTACTGGATTGTTTTACTTTAGTTAAATAGTGTTTTTTACTGGATAGTTTTACTTTAGTTAAATAGTGTTTTTTTACTGGATAGTTTTACTTTAGTTAAATAGTGTGTTTTTTTACTGGATAGTTTTTACTTTAGTTAAATAGTGTTTTTTTACTGGATAGTTTTACTTTAGTTAAATAGTGTTTTTTTTACTGGATAGTTTTACTTTAGTTAAATAGTGTGTTTTTTTACTGGATAGTTTTACTTTATTTAAATAGTGTTTTTTACTGGATAGTTTTACTTTAGTTAAATAGTGTTTTTTTTTACTGGATAGTTTTACTTTAGTTAAATAGTGTTTTTTACTGGATAGTTTTACTTTAGTTAAATAGTGTTTGTTTTACTGGATCTTATCTTATCTTATACATTACAGACGCTCCTTCTATAAAGAAGATTATTGCGTCCTACGCTCATCCGTGGTCCGAGTCTAGTCTTGCATTTTTATTAATGTTTTAAATGATGTTAGGTTATTGGTTTTCCTGGTTTGTTCAGGCAACCCATTCCATGCCCGAATGCCACTCGGGAAGAAAGAGTACTTATATGCATTTGTTCTCGCATAAGGGACAAGGAAGGTGTTTTTGTCTTTATGTTTATCTGAGCTTTGCAACAGATTGTTATTGGGTTGTATTTCTAAATTAGAGTTTAATGCCTTATGTATTATTACTACTTTACTCTTTGCCCTTCTGTCCTCTAGTGTTTCTAGGTTTAGTGATTTGATTAATGGTGTTACTCTTGTCAATGGGGAATATTCACTAGTTATAAACCTTGCAGCTCTTTTTTGAATTTGTTCTAATTTTTTAATGTTTTCTTTAGTTGATGGGTCCCATACAGATCCTGCATATTCTAGTATAGGCCTAACTAATGTGAGATAGCATTTTAGTTTTATATTCTTATTACATTTGTAAAAGTTCCTTTTCATGAATCCTAATGTTTTGTTTGATTTTTTAATTACTTCATCAATGTGAGGGTTCCAAGATAACTTATCATTTATTATTACTCCTAGATACTTAGCATTGCTAGTTTGAGTTAGTTCTTTACCATGAATGAAGTAGTTTGTTATTATTTGTTTCTTTTTCTTGGATACCCTTATTAGTTGGCATTTTTCTGGGTGAAAAGACATACTCCAGTTTGATTCCCATTTTTGTAGTTCATCTAGGTCTTTTTGTAAAAGTTCACTATCTTTTCCTGTCTTTATTATTCTATAAATTATGCAATCATCTGCAAATAATCTTACTTTTGTGCCTGTGTTGATGCAATTTGGCAGATCATTAATGTAAATTAGAAATAGTAGGGGCCCTAGAACAGTTCCTTGTGGAACTCCTGAGTTTACTGTTATTGGTGATGACTTAGAGCCATTTATTATCACTGTTTGTTCTCTGCCTATAAGAAAGTCCTGAATCCACTGATGTAAGGGACCAGAGATGCCAAAGTATTTAAGTTTTTTAAGAAGACTAGAATGATGAACTTTATCAAATGCTTTTGAAAAATCTAGTAATATAGCATCAATTTGGTTGTTATTATCTAATCCCTTAGACAAGTCATCTATTAAGCCTATTAATTGAGTCTCACATGATCTATTTTTCCTGAACCCATGTTGGTGTGGGCACAGTGCATTTAGTTTGTCTAGGTGATTTACTATACTACTATATATTATATGTTCAAGTAATTTACATGTTATGCTTGTTAGAGAAACAGGTCTATAATTTCCGGGGTCAGATTTATCTCCTTTTTTGAAAAGGGGGGTTACATTGGCTAATTTCCAATCTTTGGGCACTTTGCCCTGGTTTAGAGAGGCCTGGAAAAGTATTTTAAAGATTGGAGATATTTCATTAGTTAGTTCTTTAAGCAGTCTTGCTGGTATTTCATCTGGACCAGAAGCTTTGTTTACTTTTAAGTTGGTTAGGAGTTGTTTAATGCCTTTTTCATCTACATTTATATTTCCTATCTCTTCTAGTTTGTTTAAATTTATGAATATTTCTTTGTCACCTGGATTTGAAAAAGATGATGCAAAGTGTGTGTTTAGGATATTAGCTTTAGTTTCATTATCATTATAAGTTTCATTGTTTTGGCCTTTTAGTGGAGCTATGCCTGTAGTGTCCATTTTTCTTGATTTAATGTAGGACCATAAGTTTTTATTATTATCTTTAGAAATTACATTGTTTACATATTCATTCTGCAGCTGTCTGCTTAGTTTCTGAGTTAAATGTTTAATTTTTAGGTATTTTTTATGTAGTCTAATTGAATTAGTTGCCTTAAACTTTTTGAATAGATTTTCTTTTTGTTTACACAGTTTCTTTAGTTTAGTGTTAAACCAACATTTGTTAATTTTATTTGATGTTTGTTTTGTTGGCACAGAGTCAGCCATTATTGCTTTTAAGTTGGTTTTTATAAATTGCCAAATATCTTCAACTGGACTATCTATATTGTATTTAGTAAGAAAATTGGTTTGGAATTTTATTGCTGCTTGATGTAGTTCTGTTGTGTTACATTTATTCCAGAGATAAATTATTCTTTTAGGTTTCTTGCTAATTTGGATTTTTATTTTGTTATTTACTTTGACAATATCATGATCTGAAAGTCCAGGGATTATTTCATAATCTAATACTAGTCCTGGTCTGTTCGTTAAAAATAAATCTAGTATATTATGGTTTCTTGTTGGTTTTTTATTAATTTGGTCTAAGTTTAGATTTTGGATGGTATTGATAAACATTTCATTTATTTCTTTTGTGTTTTGGTGCTTTTCTATAGAGTAGCTATTCCAATTTATATCAGGGAGGTTGAAGTCCCCCATTATCCAAATTATAGCATTTTTATATTTAGTTTCAATACTTGTCAGCTGATTACACAGATCAGACATGTACTCTGATGTTGAGTTTGGTGGTCTGTAAACACTGCCTACAATTAGTGGTTTGGAATTAGGTCTGCTTATTTTACAAAATACTGACTCTATGTTATTTTGAGGTTCTAATTTAATTTCTTCAGCTATTAGGGTAGATTTTATGGCTAGTAAGACTCCTCCATGCCTGTCTGACCTATCTTTCCTAAAAATTTCATAATTATTATTGAATATCTCTGTGTTGTAAATATCTGGGCTAAGCCATGTTTCGGAACCTGCAATTATGTCTGGTTCTTCATTATTTATTAAAAGTTCCAAATCAGCTTTTTTATTTTTAATGCTTTGGAAATTTATTGTAAGAGTTTTGAGGTGATACTGATTTGGGGTTTTATGGGATTTAGTGTTAAAGAGTGTCTTTTTACTTTTTTTTATTGGTGTTGATCTAGCTAAGGGTTTATTTAGGTCTAAATTATTAACTTCTGGGCTTGTCAAGGCACTGTAGGGGTTAGTGGTATCCAGGTCATGAGAATTAAACAGACCTGAACTAAATTGTGGCAACCCACACTGTACACAGTGCCAAGAGGCATCTTTATTTCCTAATGCTATATAAATTGGGGTGTTCATATGCAAGCATGCAGCATGGTACCATTCATCACAGGTGTCACATTGAATGGCTCGTTGTTTTGCTGTGCATGGCTTACTGCAAATGTTACATCTATCTCTAACTGTCTTGACTGGGCCTGGGTTGGATTCTACATCGCCAGCCAAGAGCAACAATAGTACTAAATGATTTTGTCTGTACCTGCAAATTTTGTGTTTAAAATGGTTTAGGGAGATCTTTTTTAGGAGGATATAAGCATGAGTGTTGTCAATATCTTTAATGTTGTGGTGATTAATTATTATCTGCTTATGGACAATTTCATGTTTGGGTAGTTTTAGTGCCCTTACCAGAACTAGGGCTAAGACTAGGATTACAAGTTTCATTTCCTTTTTTAATACTTTTATTTAATAGTTTGGTGTATTTTATAATTAAATATAGTAGTTCTAATTGATGTTTATTGTTTTGTAAATAGGCTATAGCCTAGGGACTATAGGCTATAGGCCTGTTACTACTTAGAATTTAGATTTAGGCTAAGATTTAATAATTTGGTAACCTTATATTCTTATATAGGTCTAGTGGCGATTGTATTGTTTAAATACTAATAAAACGAATGTTATTATTTGTCTCTTATATAATTAATTATGTTTTATTACTATAATATGTGTTTATTTGTCTGAGTTTCTTTATTATTTATTATAATTGTGCTTAAGTTATATTATTTTAAACCTGGCCTAGACTCCTAGACCAGTAATTGTAAACAAACAATTCGAATATGGGGTCAATATGGCGGCCTCCGAAGCGCCAAGTATAAATAATACTTTAAGCTCACTGTTACGAGCAATTATTCTATTTAATAGTATTTGCAATATACATATACTAAGTATTAACTTAATTAAAGGTTAGTATAAAGTTTAAATGGGTGTTAGTTATATAAATATAGAAAATATATTGAAAAACTTATCCGTGATATGAATTAAGCGTACTAGCCCGAACCGGAAGTCGTATAGTTTTACTTTAGTTAAATAGTGTTTTTTTACTGGATAATTTTTTTAATAGTACCTCTTCTAACCAATGTCACCTCCACAAATATAATGATCCGTGAATTAAATGAATGTCTTAATTTATTCTTACTTAATAACAATAATAATAAGATTTTTATAGCGCATATCGTGTTGGGAACAGTTCTATGCGCTGTCAACAGACAACGAATAAAAGACAGAAATGTATACATGAAAAATAATAAACTGCTACTTGAATAGGTGGGTCTTCAGCCGGCTTCTGAAGGTGTCAAAGCTAGGGCTCTGTTGAAGCTGTAGTGGGAGGGCATTCCAGGTGGACGGGCCCACGTAGGAGAATGCTTGTCCGCCAGCGGACACCAGTTTCACACGAGGGATCTGAAGAGTAAGTGGATCAGAAGCCGAACGGAGTGGACAGGATTGAGTATAGAGCTTGATACAGGAGCGAAGGTAGTCGGGGGCAGAGTCATTCAGACACTTGTAACAAAGAGAAGCCAGTTTGTAGGAGATCCGGTGATCTTGTGATTTAAGTTCTTGTCTTAATATTCATTATTTTGTAAATAAAATTGTAATCATGCTGTGAAATTTCATTGTTCCTAATCCATTTTTGTAAATGTCATGACAGGTTTGGATGTGTGGTGGAAAATTGGAATTTCTACCTTGTTCTAGAGTTGGTCATATATTCAGATCCAGTCATCCGTACACTTTTCCAGGTAAAACTTTGATAAGTCTTTTGTTATGTTAAAAACAGTAAATGTCGTCCTGCACACAAAGTATAATTCAGAGGTACCACAAGTTTGAGATGCTACATGTACTAGGTCTGTTGACATACTGGATGACATATATTCTAATGACATATATTCTAGTCATGTGGCTCCTAACTGGTACTTTGAAAAAGCAGTTGTGTCGATACCAGAGCAAATAAAATTTTAGATAATGAAGTGGAAAAAGTACTGTATATACTAGTATATAAGTCGCACCTGTGGATTAATCGCACCCCTAGTTTAAGATTGTTTTTCTTATGCGTTGTCATTGACCTCGCATAAATCGCACCCCGACTGTCAGGGGTTACATGTCCTTTTAACTTTTCAAAAATGCATACCTTTTAAACATAAAAGCTACTAAATATTCACCCTAATTTGGAAACTCTCCTTACAAAATGGTTTTAATCGTGCATAAGGCAAACATAATCAATTAAAGACAGGGCTTCATTTATTTTAAACAAAACGATCAATAGGCCTACAGACATTAGTGATATTGGAAAGTAAGGTATCTGTTTCTTCATCTAAGTCCCTTTCCCTATTCAAGTTCCTATCCCTAGTGTCTCATTATAGTTATTGTGGGTCGACACACACAAAAATTCTTTGAAGCGCATCAATATAGACTGAACGTCGCCTAGACTGGAGACTAAGGGGCACCGGTATTGATGACGCTATACAAGTGCCATAATTAACATTGTTTGTAATGATTTCAAGTGCGACTGTGCAACCAACAATAAGCTGTTGTTTTTTTCTCAACTCTGATATGCAAATAATGAAAAATAAAACACACTATTGACATTTTTTGCATTATTTCTAGATCTTTTGTCTAAAGATTTGAAAAAAAATTGTTGAGTACAGATTTTTTCCAAAATTTCCTGAAATGTGTCGATTGTAGTTTTGGAAACATTGCTTAGACATGGCGTGGTATTCTTGGAAAGCTAAACACTGCCTTATTAATTATTAGTGGGGTATTTATCCTATAGGCGCATAAAACGCATCTTAAGCTACTAGTCTACAAGCTTATAGGCCTAGAAGGCTTTGACACATTAACAATTCTTTCCATACTGTAATTTGCATTAAAAAAGTCTACGAAAAATGCCGCCTTATACTTACGCTACGTTTCGGCAACACAAAATCGGTCAAAAAGTTCAAAAGAAAATGGGAGGGGGGGGGGTCTGATAACCTAAAAAAGTCCTATTTGTCCATTTCAATTTCAGTTATATAAAGATAGTATATTTAGACCTACGAACGTTTTCTAAATGTAAAATGTAGGCCTACATATATCCTAGTAATTCTACATCACTACAATCAATTATAGGGGTTATATCGGAAACTTTATAACAGAGTAGTGATGTTTTTCCAACTTTTAAAAAACAGTGTCGGGTGTATAAGTCGCACCCCTACTTTTTGTAGACATTTTCGGTAAAGAAAGTGTGACTTATACACGAGTATATACGGTTATTACAAAGATGTTGTGATTAGAAAGTATAAGGTTTAGTATTGCTACTTGATGTTGTTCAAAAATTTGTTATATTTCATCAAGTATATGCTAGAGAGTTTTATTTTTACTTTTCTTAGTAACAAGTATTCAGAAAATAAACACAGAGATTGTTAAAAATTGTTTAGTATACAAGTATTTATTTATGTTGTTTTTTTCCAAGTGGCATTTGCAAATGGAATGTGTTTCCTGAACTAGTTAGAAAACCCAACAACCAAACACCAATTAAAACTCACTAAAATGCAAGAATAGTTTTAATGTTGGATACATGTAGGACTCAGTGAGCTGGGTCAGGGAACAGCTTTAAATGATCGGGGAGTGGGGTGTATTATAAAAGAATTAAGAACCTGTGAATATATTTGTACTGAATGAGATTTTGAGCTTTGCTTCAATTAGTTAGTTATGGCTTCAGAATTATATACAGTTACGGTATGTGGTTTGTTTTTTTGTTCATCCCAGGAAATAAAGATACTCATGGAATAAACTCAATGAGATTGGCTGAAGTTTGGATGGATGACTACAAGAGACTGTTTTATGCTTATCGTAAAGATTTATTGGTTTGTCTCCTGTTTTTAAAACCATTCAACCGTAACTTGTTTATTAAAAACTTTTTTCTGTAAAAATGTTAACTCGTAGTCATTTCACATTTATAGTTTTATTAGAGACTGCAGACAAATATTACAAATTAAAGCTTAAAACAACATTGAAACTTGAAAAGACATTTTCAAATGGCTACATAATTAAAAAGAAACAAAAAATGTCTAAACATACATCTAAACATAGTGAAATATTTACAAGCCTCAGGGCTTAGACATCCATTAGTCGAGGGTGAGGCTTTATCAGAAAGTCATACATAGATCATTTTCGAATATGTGTGTGTCATTGTTTAGCTTGGTTAAGTCACTTCTGTACCCATGTAGCTGGTGAAATGTGTAAACTACTGATATTCTCCCATTAAGAGTACAACGGTGGGCTAACACGTCTGAGATTTCATTGCACTGCTGAGAGGGCCAGAGACTTTTTGTGAGGAAGGAATGTGCTCAACAGCCAATTTTAACCAAGCCTTTGAGCCTGGATGTCCAGGCCTATAGTTTGGGACTTTGTGCTACCGGGACACCTTGCAGGAATCCGAGCGTGCCATCACATTAATGATTAAGGGGAATTTCCGCAGGTGTGGAGAGGCAGAGCATGCATGTAACTGCGGAGACCATAATTTTTGCATGGTGGCTAGTCTCAGGCGAGAGGTTATCTTAGTGTGCCCCCCTTGATCCATCCCTTTACATCATTAAGCCCCGGGTGTATGAAGCATTTTAAATCAGCTCTATTAATTCATCATTTTTCTACAGGAAAGGGGTCTTAAGTTAGTCCTAGTTACCATAACCTCACCATTCCCAGCCTCGCCCACTTGCCTATTAAACTGGGGAATTGTACATTTACATTTGTAAGATGATAAAAGATCTTCTGAATGTTATTTTGTAATGTGATGTAGAGAAGACATTACTTAAATGTAAGCCACTGAGCCATCAACATCAATAATGGTTGTTCTCAATAAACCTTTGAGCTATATTTCTTATATTCTCTACAAAGGGTTTGAATTTGGTTTCATTGCAGGGACAAGATTATGGAGATGTATCCGAAAGAATAGAACTGCGTAAAAATTTAAAGTGCCATAGTTTCAAATGGTATCTAGACAATGTTTATCCTGAGAAATTTATTCCTTATGAAAATGTCAAGGCCTGGGGAATGGTAAGAGACCATGTAAAATCTAGAATTACATATTGTCACTAATGTATTTGTTTTGTGTGGCATGTTCAATGTTGTGACATGTCAGGTTTTGTATCAGATTTTTAAATGTCAGGGTTTGCAGCATATAGAAATGTACACCGAAATGTAGACTCAGTATCACCCTGGTTACCTAGGAAAAGAACTGGTTTCTAACCTGTATTTGAACCCAGGACTTTCAGAACTGCAAAGTGCTGCCAGTAGACTATTTTGTCCCATGCAGTCATTGCAAGATTTAGCAAAATGCAGCACCAAGTTCTTATATTTAATAGTAATGTCTCTTACTGCGTTGTCTGTAAGAATAGCATTTCTTTTCATCGTCCGATTCAAAAGTATGACTCATTGGTGTGTCTCTTGATATTGCTGTCTACAGATCAAATCCTTTCTATGTAAATTAAGGTGTACAGTAGGGCTTGGTCTTAAAGGATGGCTCAGTATGCAGTAATTAGGGCTTAAATATTAATGCAAAAAGCTACTTGATTTAAACTTGAAAAGAAAGTGATGTAATTACAGTAATAATCTTATTTCTATAACAGTAGACATGTTATTTGCTTCCAGAATGATAAAAAATAATATTTTAATATTCTTTTTTTTTTTTTAAATCTGTTCAGGTTCGTAATCCAGACTCTGATATTTGTCTAGACATATTACAGAGAGATGAGAAATCTGTGTTTGATATGGGAATGTTTACTTGCCAGAATGGTGGCAGTGCCAGTCAGGTAACTCTCAAGATTTAAAAAAAATAATAAAAAATTATATTATTGGCTTAATGTGCGATTTGCAGCTGATGCTGTCAAGTGGCCCTCATTGTTACGGGAATCGACAAAACTCTTTGTCAAGGGCTGCAGCTAGACTTTATGTCACTTTCACTGATCCAAATATTACAACCAAAATATGTTTCTAAATTTCAGGTTATGTTTTTAACACTAACGAATGAATTAAGGAGAGAAGAAGCATGTCTTGATGCCTCAGGTCAGAATGTCAGCAAAGCGTCATTGAAACCTTGTACAGGTCAACAGAACCAGAAATGGATTCATGATAAGGTTAGTAATACTTGAACAGTACAAGCATTTTCAGACCTATCTCCCCCCCCCCCCCCCCCCCTATTTCATATTAGTTCATGAACAATCACTTTTGAATTTTTTGTAAAAAATGTCTTACTGATGGATGACATTGTAACGTGGAAGAGTTATACTTAACATGACTTAGAAATCTCGGAGAGTTCTTTTGTCTCCTTCCTTACTTCCTGAACTTAAACTGTTTCTCAAATAGACTGCAAAAAACATTTGAAAAAAACAACTTTATTTTCAAAGCTTAACATTAATCCTATTTTGTTATTTCTGTCCAGACAAAAAACACTCTAGTTCACCAGGTATCTGGCAAATGTCTGGACACTGGTGGACAAAAGAGCGGAGACAATGTCATTGTTAATCCTTGTACAGGAGCAGAAACTCAGAAGTGGACAATGCAGCATTACCTTGACATGTGATGACTTACCTTGTTGTTTTTGTTAATTTTAATTATTTTCATTGAAACCCGACAGTTACGAGTAGAAACTCCATGTTTTCTTACTATTTTGTTTGATATATTAACATATAAATTGCTCTACCCTTGTGTTAGACAGTGTTCATACTGTTTATCAAAGTTTGTTAAAGTATGGTAAAACTCACTGGGTTGGTTCTTCAAGTTTAATGGACAAAACAGTCCCAAAAAATAGTTCAAAATTACTCCAATCAGTCTTTTTATTAGAAAATTTTCTAGAACTTTTTAACATTAAGTTCATTAAGACAGGCCAGTAGACTATATTATGTTAGTTTTTTTAATTTTTGGTTTAAATTTGGGAAAAGTCTGTGAAAATTGTAAGAACTTTGACCAAGATTTTAGCGATAGAGCCCTTTTGAACATCATTACATCATAGGATTATACCCCATAGTAAAAGAAAATTAAGTAACGGGAAGTAAATCAATGCACATAATTTTTTTTTAAAAAGACAATTTTATTCCTTTGAATAAATTTCATATTACTTTGACTGTACAAAAATGTAAACAACAAATAAGAATATTTTCTTCACATTTTTAACTTGAAAAATAGAGACAATAATCAGTTATGATTTGACTTTAGTTTTCCTATAAATATTTGACAAGCTATGTTATTTTATATTGACTTTATGAAAAAGGAATGTTATATCTAGTGTTATATTAATATTATTTTGCATTTATTATCCTTTTTTTTAAAAACATTTGACCACTGTAAACGTGATGTGTAAAATGCATTTACAAAAAATAATACTTTATACAATTGTCAGTGCTGGAAAACCACTCATTTTTTGTTTTTTTTAATCCTAATATATTTTTTTTCTTTATCAGTATAGGATTCATTTGTGTGGGCCAATTGTAATGTAATTTATAATGCTACAAATATACCGGGTACTATACAGTCGTGAAAACTGTACACTCTGAAGTTTGTAAAGTGTGTGTTTGAACTCTTAAAGAAGTTATTACTTTTTTTAAATGTTAGTGGAAACGGAATTCTAGTAGCGATTGCATTGTCTAGTGATATAAAGAATTTGGTGAAGGTGACTCGTGGGAGATTTTGTACACTGGTTCATTTATTTTATATATATTTCCTTCATTATATGTTGTTTAGGATGTCTCTCCAGCCCTCATTTCAATGGTATCAGCTGAATTAGTATAAGCAAGAGTCAGGGAACTTATATTTTGTCTATGCATTGTTCCCCAGTGAACCTGTGATATTTTAGGGAACACTCTGTACAACTAAAGAGGTCAAATTCAGTTGTTTTGTTTTTTTAAATCCCTGTATATGACTGAACAATTTGTACACTAATATGTTTAAAAGCTCAACAATAATTATAATCTTTTATCAAAGGTCACAATTGATTTTTTATACCTTTAAATAATTTCTTGTTCTTTTTTTTAAATATTTTTTCTGGTATAAAAGATTAAAATGCTTCATAGTTGAGATGCAGAATGAACACTTGAACAACATTCCATTGCTCTATACAAATGGATGATGTGATTTGAAATGTTTAACGAACGATTATGCACTAACATAATTAAGACATTAAAATTAAAAGCCACTAACAATTGAATCCTTTATCAAAATATGTTGTATCAATATTGTTAGACTGGAGCTCTCTCACTTCAGTACTTTCTGCGGTTGTCTAGGAATAATTCTTTTTTGGCCCAACGGGAACCTATGTCTCTCTGACGATAGAAAATAATTGTGCAGCAATTCTTCAAGTTGGTCGATCTAGATTAGTATTCAAATTATCTTCAAGCAACTGCATTCAAAACAAGACAAACTCCTTGGCTTGTAAATTTAATGTAGAAAACTTTTATTCAACAAATAAAACTGTGTAAAATTCATGGAGTACTATTAACTATAAGAGCAATATTAATGTGACTTATCAAGTCGGAAGGTAAGCTATCGTCTGTCGGCAGGCTAGGCTCGAGACTATTTTATACTCTCCGGCCAAAAATCCAAGCGTGGGAATATGACGTCACGGTCCCCTTGCCTCTATCCAATGAAAAGCTTGCATTTAATAGACAGCTAATTTCTAGGAATAATTAGTAATAACCTTCGCGGGCAAAACTAAGCTATCTATTGGCTGTAATAGCAGACAATGTCTAGGAATAATCCAGTTACAGCCGGTTTATGAATGCATCGTCGTTTTAAACAATCTACTCTCTGTCTTTTGTGTTAAGACGCAAGAAAAATAACCCAATGCATAAGTTAATGTAGGAGAAAATAAACAGTCGCGTCCTAACACTGAAAGTATTTTAAGTAGGAACATTATGTTGAGGGGAAAGATTAATAGATGGGTGGTCCAAATAATTAGTGTTATACACTGTCACGTAACAATATGTTTATTTTGAAGACACAGGTGCATCAGTCTTTAGTAAACATTTTGTATGGTTCATAAAGCAACACTGCCCCCCCCCCCTCCCGTTTACCTAAATGATACAAAATGAAGCTAGTTGAAAGAATTATTTGTATCCAGTTATTAACCTATTAATTTTGTTTTATTTTTTACTAAATATACACACTCACGCAAAAAAAAGTTTTTCTTTCAAATGTACATATACCTTTTAACCAATTGTGACCCTCCGCCCACAAATTGAGTTGTTTTTGCACTACAGCTAAAAAAAAAAGCCGTTTCGATGTAAAAAAAAATATGGATTTTCGGATTTTGATCATTTAAATTTTTTTTATTTATTTCTGCACATTTCTGCAGTGAGTTTTTATTCAAATAATAATAATAAATAATTTAAAACACTTTTTTTTTAAAGTAACATCCTGTATTGTTTCATCTGTAAAAGAAAAATTTTAAAATTGAAATTTCTCAAAATAAAGTTTCAGACAGTGGGTAAAGTAAAACCCACATAGTATAGCTAAGAGACTATTTCTCCAATTTTCACCATTGAATTCAGCATTCAAATTACTACAAGGATCACTATATATCTCAAAATGACCCTAGGGCACAATGTGACTCGATTCGTGGTGGAGGGTCACAATTGGGAAAGTTTGAGAATCTTTAAAAATTTACAAAACAAAGTAAAAAATAATAATTTTAAATTTTACAAATTTGAGTAATCATGCTTTATTTTATTTTCTTAATTAAATACTTATTTTTTATTTGGACTACCTATATACACTGCCATTAAGAAATTTCACACATGCCAGTAAAAATTGATTTGTGAATTTTGTTGATTTTTATTCAAATTTTGACATTTTAAAAACAATTTTAGAGTAATAACCCTGTTAACCCTTTCTAGTAATATTGGTGCTTTTTAATCCACTCTTTACATTTTACACAAGTTCTCAGAAATATAATGGGTCTTGAAAGGGTTAGTAAGTGCACCTTTTTACTTCTTTTTTTGTGTGTCTACATCCCCATACTATGAAAATAAAACATTTTGAAAGAAAAATGTGTTTACTTCAATGATGCTGTTCAGTTATTATATCTGGTTGATCTACGTGTTCTACGTGTTATTGTTATTAAGGCATCCAGTCTCAATGTTGTGTAAGGTATAATTAACTCCCTTGGTTATCTTTAGGAGTATAAATACTGTTAATCAGTATTTAAAAGTGACTTTTGGACTGTAGTTAAGAAAACAATAATCCAATACCAAACAATATCAAGAAGATCTAGTCTTTGTGCATTTTTTAAAGTGTTATAAAAACTGAAAAAAAACGTATCTATAATCTAACTGTGAGTTTCGGTTTGTCATTAAGAGAACTGTACATAATGCAGGTATAAAACCTATAAGCCCATATATCTAATGTACAACTGTGTGTTATGTAACTTTTCTAATAATAATTTAGATTTGGTGTGCTGCTAATAAAATTATACACATCCTGGGCAGTAGTGTAGCCGGAATGGGGGAGCAAGGGGGGGGGGTGCGGCCGCTCCCCCACGACCATTTTCGAAAAAAAAAAAGACCTTTTCGAGAAAAAAACGTCATTATTATACAGTATGTGTATCCTATGGCACAATCTACCTACCTATCTCTATATATATCTATCTATCTGCCCGTCTATCTATCTCCCTATCTATTTGTTGTTATGTCTGTCTGCCTTTTCTATTTATCTATATATCTTTCTGTCTGTCTATCTATCTATCTATATGTATCAATATCTATCTTTTTAAATTTATATGTCGATATATAATATCTATCTATATTTATTTATTTAAGCGTGTGTGAGTGTGTCTGTGTTTAAATCTATCACTGACTGACTTTATCATATATCATAATCATATCATATCATCATCATATATATAAATCTCAAAAGGAATATGTATGTGTGTGGCTATGTATGTACATACCGCAAAATCTTTTAAAATACTGGACATAAAAACGTGAAATTTGCTACAAATATTTTTTGCGTTACGGCGGTGAACATTGTCAAGTTTTTAAGAAAATTTAAATGACCGCAGTGGTCAGTTTGGTCAAAAAACGCGAATAAAACACAACTTTTGATTCACATTGACTTTGCCAGTACAACTTTTTTTCATTTTTCGATCGATCGCGCTAAAAATAAATAAGAAAAAGGACGAGAGGAGATTATTTCTGTATTGCGTCATCAAATTTTGCACAGAACAAACTAGCCGTCTTCTTTTAATGACGTCATCAATTTTTGCGTATTCATGTTAAGTTTAACTTTGATTCGATGTTTGCTAATGTACTTTATGAATGAATAGAACAAAATATATTCACGTTTTAATTTGCGTAGTAATTTATTGCGGGCAATTTTTAAATTGTTATACTGGGTAATGGGTAGGCCTAATGATTTTAATGGGTAATTTATGTTGTAGCGGGCAAATAAAAAATTCCATCATGTTTAAATTCGTGTCGTATACGAAATATAAAATGTGTAGTTGTTGCGAGCAATCTCATTATAACTGCTTGAGTACTTAGAGTGTATGTAAACGTAACTTTTAGCCGGTTCGGAGGACCGGGCACATACCGGCTAATTATATATATAAATCTCAAAAGGAATATGTATGTATGTGGCTATGTATGTACTTTACGCCGCGTTACGACGGTGAACACTGTCAAGGTATGAACATTTTTTAAATGACCGCAATGGTCTGTTTGGTCAAAAAACGAGAGTAAAACACACATTTTGTTTCACATTGACTTTGCCAGTATCAAATTTATATAATTTGTCTTCACAAAATGAAAAAAAGGATGGCGTTGAGATTATTTTCAGAATGACGTCATCAAAGTTTGCGCATGGATTTTTTTAGCAATGAAGGGACATTTTTCATTCATGTTTAAATTGACGTCATCAAACTATGTGCATGGGTTTTTTTTTAATATATGACGGGAAAACATTTTATTCATGTTTAAATTGCCTACGTGCCGTAAACAACTTATATTAATTTTTTAGCGGGAAATTTTTCAATTGCCGGTGACAAAATTTCATTCACGTTTTAATTCGTGTCGTATACGTCCACAGAATAGGTATAGAACAAAATGCGCAATCGCATTTTTTTCTGTTTCGGGAAGTAATACCGACGCCATACTAAGCTTATTTAAACGCAGCGGTCCTGGTTACACTCTATATTTATGCTTATTTAGCCTACAACGTCCTTTTCTTCAAATCTACAAGTTCGAACACCCAAAGCTAATAAAATTATTTCAGGCAAAATGTGCATAAACGGTTGTGTAATAAACTACAACAATGATGCGAAAACGACTGATTATCGTAAAAAAGAGCATGACAAACTGCATGGCTTTCCTGACTCCATGAAGGATAAACAACGGGATAAACAGCCTCATATCAACTCATGAATTATGTGCCTATTTCCCTTTATAATTTTAAAAGATTATTTTGGTTTTAAAAGTATATATTTGTGTACCGGTAGCCGTAGCAATTTAGTTACCGGTACCGAGCTACGTCTAAGCCATTTTTTTTTCAAATCAGTACGGGGTGATAGGGCCTATATTTTTACATCTTATTGGTAGGCCTACGTCTAAGCCATTTTTTTTTTCAAATCAGTACGGGGTGATAGGGCCTATATTTTTACATCTTATTGGCCTAATCCTATAATGTTGAAAAGAAAATGGGTAATGAAGTCAAATTTTTATAAAAGTAAGCCTATAATGAAAGATAATGTAGGCCCTATATATATTGTATATATTTATGGTAGACGTAGATATCCTTTCTCATTTTACTATAGTAACGTCTCTAGCGACCGCTGCATTGCGCAAAAAAAATAAAAAAATAGTGGAAGCGAGCTTCACTTTTAGTGATATAGGTATTGCGCATTCTGTTCTATACCTATTCTGTGTATAAGTCTTATAAACTTTATAGCGGAACATTTTTCAATTGCCGTGCAATGTTTAAATTGCCGGGATCAACTTTTTAAAGTTATCGTATACGTCTTATAAACTTTGTAGCGGGAATTTTTATATTGCCGGGCAATGTTTAAATTTGCCGGGACTAACTTTGTAAAGTTTTAATTCATATCGTATACGTTGTATAAACTATGATTCATATGGGTTTCATTTGTTATTGTTTTTCCTGTTGAATTTAAAATTTAATTCTAAGTTTGCTTCCAAAGCAACAATAAATAAATAAATTGCAAATAACACCAACAAATACAAACAAATAAATACAAAAATATTGATCTACGACTAATGTTGTCGCAAAAAAAATATATCAAACAATAATTTTTAAATTAACAGTACTTTTTAAATGACATGTGAGTTCTGTTTTACAGAAAGAGTTTAATTACCTAATAAATTCACACCATTCGATCATAGTGGTCATGCTTTGAGCAAGAAATAAAAAAAAAAATTTCTTATTTGTTTTTCCTTTTTAGTTGTATATTGAACTGGTGAATATTAAAGTGTGCAAAACAACAATAAATAAAAAAAATACTAACCACATGTAACAGGGTGGGGGGAAGAGGGGGGTAATTAATTTAAATTCATGGTAGTTACTACTAATTAAAGAGGGTTGTGGGTAAAGGACAGCAATCATTACTAAATACATCTAAACTAGGGCACGAGGGGACTTTGGGCTTCCGTGACACTTCCGTTGGGACAGAAGGATTATTACAATCTAAACAGACCAACAACACTGAACACTAAACATAAAACACTAAAATCATATTTAAATTACAAATTACTTTTTATTCAAGAAAATTCACTCGTCCCATTAAAGGGAACATAAAAATCATAAAGAACAAATTGAACCCCAACAATAAACCTATACTATCTAAACTCTAAACATACTGTGAACCCAAACAAAATAACCAACTTAAACTCCCCACTAAAAACTAACTTCAACTCCCCACTAAAAACCAACATAGGCCGACATTACGACCTACAATATAATAGAATAGAAATAGAAAAATAAAAATAAACATTAGAACATGGTCATCTATATACATAAGCATAATATATATATACTATATACAGTAAATAAAAACTACATAGCATAGTCCCAACTATAACCAGTTCAAACATGAACCTATACTCCTTGTACATCTTATAACATAATATGAATTATGACATAAGAATCAACCCAGCTCTAGTCAATGAAGACTAGAACAAGACAACACCGCTCTATACTCTGTACCACAGAGTTAGGCCACTCACTGGTTAATACATACCAGTTAAAACCAAGCATGAAATAAAAACATCTACCATAACTTATTCCCATGCCGGCCATTAAAGGCCACATTACATTAAAATAATAATATACATGAGCTAAAAAGAAATATACATTTAAAAAGAAGAAGCCAACATGGCGGCTAATGTTCCTTCCCAAACCTCCAACTTAATCCATTCCCATCAATGCACTTGTCATAGACAAGTGGACAATATGCATAAAATAACCAAATAAAACATAGCATAAAATAACATACAAATTCTAAAAAGTAATTAAATCTCAACTCACGTCATATCCGAACAAGCCACACACAACTACGCCATAATCTGACCACTGGTCTTCCACAAAATGGGCCATTTCAGACGGAAGTGATTGATTAATTGTTCTATTTATAGACGCTGACCGAACGTCTTTGGTGGCAACTCTAACTCTCGCTCTAACTAATTTCAAAATGACTATTTCCTGTTGACTAAAGTGCTAATCCTTATTCTAAATCTCTAATTGCTAAATATCTACAAATCTATCTTATGTACAACCCTATATTAAATTAAACTACAATAAAAATTCTACCTATTACTTCAATTAAACTACACTAACAAAAACCTAATTTAAAATAATCAGAAAAAGAATTCCGAAAAATGACGCAAGACCTAGCCGCTTAACCTCGTTTCAGGGCTTTCACAAAATACAAAACAATATTTACATACATCATTTTTATACCAAACAGTCCCCCAAGTCTATATCTATATTACAAATAATAAAATATATTTACATTAAAAATCCATTACTTACATTCTCACAAATCATAGCACCCACAGAGCACAGAAACTTAAACACATTCAAACGGACCACTCGTACAGCACAAAGCAATCAATCACACTTTTAATTTAAGTCACCGACCTACACACAAAACAACATACTACTTTATGTATGTTGCAAAAACAAAACTAAAAAACTATAATGTGTCAAGCATATTCTACACAAAGCCCGTTCGAAGAATCGGGCACACATCTGCTAGTTTCTTACAAATCTTTATATTTTCTTGTTTGTGTAAAACTAGATTTCTATGTAAGCTTATTATTAAGTGAGCAAAGTAAAAAAGTAAATTAAGTTCAATATAAAAGCTTAATAAACCGAAAAGGGAGTTGGTCCACGACAATGTCAGAGACATACCGCTATGCCTATCACGCAAGCAAATGCACTACACCCTCCCGCCCACTACACTACGGAATTCACCTGAATTATTAACAAGGCGGCATTACATCGTATACCTGGTCATCAAAACACCGGGCTTGGAGAGACGGGTATTGTTGCGCCTGATCATTGAAATCCCCACCGAATTTCGGTGGGCTCTCGTCCGTGCAATGAGCCGCGGATGCGCAACGGGGAAGGTCGCGCCCACACGTGTACACTTAATGGGAGCGTATCTGTGGTTTACACACTTCGCCCATAGATACAGAAGTGGGGCTTCTTACCAGATCTGGTTTCTTAAAAAGGCCAAATTAAAACACATACCGGTATATGAATTAAATTAGAGTATATGATAGACGTGTAAATGTAAATAGCTTTGTAACTTGTGTTACTTAAAAATTACACGCACACATTTTATGTTCTTTTTTATGCTGTCAATATTTCCATTGCTTAATGTAGGTACTAAAACCTGATTTAAATTTGTTAAGCTATTGAGCTTTTTTTTATGTTTAATAGAAAGACAAAAAGATTCTAAGTACTTTGATACCAATTTTATGACTGTATGTTAATTTTCAAGAAAGTTATGAAGATTTGGAATGTTACAAGTGGGTTACTTGTTGCCACTTCACAAAGTCCTATTTTTGGAAGTCACTAGCTCAAAAAGTAGCCTATATTTATTATGGCAAGTTGCTTTGTTTACAAACACAAACGTTTTTAGAAAAGATACCTAGACTAATTTTTTGTGTGAATGTGGTGCATTTGAAAATAGTAGCCTATATAGTCAACAGATACATGAACGGAGACAATAAACATCCTTGTCACTCCTGTCCGTACTTGGAATGCCACTGTCAGTTGGCCTCTCTGTGTGCCACTCTGCATGCAAGTATAGTATGTCATAATAATTCTAAATGATAGAGGTGATTTTCTCAGAGACCCCATAGCAACGTCCAAAGTGATGTCCTGTCCACGCTTTCAAAAGCCTTCTGGTAATCATTACAATTAAAATATAAGAGATAAGATAAGAATGGACATTTCTTATAGCGCTTCTATCCATGCTATTAAATTAGCATGCTTAGTTAGTGCGCTCTTGGTGTGATTTGCAGTGGCAGATGTAGCCTAATAGCCAAATAGAAAGGTCTTTAAGTTCTTTTTAAAAGATTCTCTTGTCCCAGATTATCTCAGTGTCTGAGATAAACTGTTCCATAGAGAAGGCGCCCTAAGGGTGAGCTCCATTTGAGCGACTGCTCCAGGATGATGCGCAGCGTATTTATAGCTACTTGATCTGTGCAGGATATCTATCCTTGCGAAAACCAGCCTGCTGATCTTGCAGCTTCATGATTGACAACTGAGCTTGAAATAAAAGTAGGCAATATGAAAGAAGAGCTGCTTCGGAAACCTTCTTGGAATCTGCTATATCTGCTATATACATTTCCAACAAGCAAGTAGGCATAATAGAGAAAGATCATTCGGCAACACGTCGACCCCTTAGCGCAAACAAGAACGCGGGGGGTTGCCATAAGAAATGCAGTAAATGCGAGGGGAATGAAAGAGGATATATTATAATTATAGTATAGCCTTTTTTCATGATAGGCCTATTTTTTAAATAATAGGCTATGTCGTTTATCATTTATGTGGTAGGCCCTAATACCTATGTATAAGGTAGACATATAGACTAAAGACTTTTGAAAACAAAAGAATTGGTTTTGCAAAACAAAAAAAAACTAAACTATAAACAATAAATACTAGACTTAGACTATATTATTATCATCTAATTATCCATAGACTATAGTAAGATGGACCGCTTGGTCTATTTTTAGAGCTTTTATAATGTAGCCTACTTTTTTTCCGTGCGCAACCAATAAGGCTATCTATTACTTCTACGCACCTCGTTATGTTTCCGCTGTATACAACTTTCGATTTTAATTTTTCATTGAGAAAATCGAAGCGATTAAATAAAACAGAATTGCAAAGGAAACGCAATAATCTTCTTTATAGAAGGAGCGTCTGTAATGTATAAGATAGTCTATGAATTATCTAATAACACAACCCAGGGCCCTCACAAGCCAATGTGGCGCCCCAGGGCAAAAGTTTCAGTGCCGCCCCTTTGCATACTGTAACTGCTTTGTTTAGTGCGTAGGTTCTCAACCTTTTTCGGCTCACCGCCCCCTTTTTCAAATTTGTATCTCTCACTGCTCCCCCCCCCCCCCCCCACCAATCCGAAGTTAAACTAATGAGTCAAATTTGCCGCATACAATTTGTATAGGCCGACTAGATTTGTATGCAATTGTATCATCATAAAAAGAGCTGAAATATCCTAAAAAGAGCTGAAATGAATACATTTAATTAATTGTTGTTTTATAAATAATAATAAAAAATATACTGCAAAAGAGGTTTGTAAAAATAAAACAATTTTAAAGTGAAGCTTGTTCCTTGTATGTTGCTAGTAGTTCATCTACGTTCCAATAAATAGGGTGTCAAAATGCAATTAAAAAATGGTTGCCAAAACTCAAAAGACCTAGAGAAATTGATGGATGTCCTTTTGCAACCATAAGTCGTGATTATAGCCCATTTCTGCATTCAATTTGTAGGCCTATTTTTAATTTGTTATTTATTCAATCAATTCTTATTGCAGTTGTAAAGGTAGGGGTGATTTTAATACTTCACCATTAGAAAAAAAGGTCTAATAACAAATATGGAATTTTCTTGTTCATAATATTATCTAAAAATCGTCTGTTGAAGTAGCCTAATCATTAATTGTTTCAATGTATTGAAGTCAGCATGTCTTCGTCAGTTGTTCTTTATAAATTCAAGATTTATGCGTCCACAGTTATGCTTGTACAATAGAAGTTTTGACATTAATGAAAAAAAAAAAAAAAACACTCTTTGTCTTCTTTTAATTAAGGTCAATTCCCTGAAATCATTTTTTTTTAAAACTTTTTTAATCCAATTAAATAAGGATATCAGTTTTCACTTTTATGAGATTTTCTCTCAAATAAGTGTCTTTGGTTTCCAAAAACTTTAGCATCGAAACAAAGGTCCATACAATATATTTAAACTTTAGATGATTTAGTTACGCTGGTCAAATTTCTGATATGAACTTAGGCTAAATGTGTCGCCCTCTAGGAGTGCCGCCCCCGGGCATATGCCCCCCTCTGCCCTCCCCCATGTGAGGGCACTGAACACAACTTACTTCAAAAGAGACAATTTACACTAACCTATATAAACTAAAATACCAGCATTTTACAGGATGTCTCTATTATTTTGCCTCTTTGTTCTTTTGCTACATTACCGTTATCTATATATATATATGCATATGGCTACGGCTACGGGTGATAGTAAAATAAAATACTACAAAATAGTAATCAAATAAAATAAATGCAATGTCAATGCGCATAGGCCTATTTATGTACATTTTTTTGTTATCTTAAAGAAATTTTTCACGTAAAGAATTGTTTTTACTTACGTTTAAATTGATATTTTTTAGCCGATTTGACATAGAGATGTGCAGTTTAACTGTCATGTTCGCATAAACAGAAAAAAAAAAAGTATGTAAATAAGGCACACGTAAAGTTGGTAGATAAATGGTGAGTATTTAACTAAAGCTATTGGATGGGGATTTAAAAAATAAATTGGTTTGTTTAAATTAAATGTTACAAATTGTGTTATTACACATTATAGTTTATCGAGCTGCTTATCGATTGTCGATTTTTTTTTTTATTGAAGGTAAAAATTGTTATTAAAGTTAAACTTTATCTTCAACGTACGTAATCAACGTTAAATTTCCAGACTATCAGATTCATTGACTATCCATAGCCTTAGCCTATGACTTAATGACTTGGCTTGGCCTAGTCTTGTCTAGGCCTATTTTAAACTTTAAGTTACTAACTTGCTATCCTTTTAAACTTAGATCTTTTACAAGTGTAGGGCGTAGGGTACCATTAAAGTTTAAGATATTACTAGCATAGCCTCCTAATGGATCTAATAATATTGATTATTGATTTAGTTAGAGTGTTAGAGTTAGACTATATAAAATATAATCTATAGTCTATAGTCTATAGCCTAGGCTATATAATATTATTGATTAGGTATTAGATTATTGATTACCTATAGATTATAGTTATAGTATATAGTATATAAGTATAGGATTATCTTAAGTCGGCTTAGAAGTCCTAAGTGATTAGGCTTACTTAACTTAGTATAACTTTTATGGATCCAAGCCGGAAATTCTTGCAAGAATAGCCCAAACAACTGCTGCACTTTGCAAGCTAAAAAACATCTGGCGAAGAAAGACAATCTCACTTTACTCAAAGATTCGACTGATGCGCTCCCTGGCGATGGCAGTTTTTATGTACGGCTGTGAAACATGGACACTTACAGCAGATCTCCAGAAAAGAATCAGAGCCATGGAAATGAGATGCCTACGTAAATTTTAAACATCTCCTACAAAGATCGAGTTACAAATGAGGCTGTCCGCGATCGAATCACCTACGTCATCGGCCCTCATGAGGATCTACTCAGTGCTATTAAATCCAGAAAACTCTGATGGTATGGGCATGTGGCAAGATCCGAAGGCCTGGCGAAAACCATCCTGCAGGGCACAGTGCGAGGTGGAAGAAAGAGAGGCAGGCAGAATAGACGATGGGATGATGACATCAAGGAGTGGACCGGCTTGTCTGTTGCAGACTCCCAGAGGGCGGCGCAGGACCGAGACAAATGGCGCAAAATTATCCAACTGTAAAAAAATGGTGCCCCAACGACCCTCGCCCTGTTATGGGATAGAAGAAGAAGAAGTATAACTTAGGTACGGCAGCTTAGCCTAAATTAGCAGCTGAGCTTAGTTTGACAAAAAAAGTCTTAGCCTTGACCTTAGCAACCTCTTTAAAAACCATTTTAACATAGACATAGATGTAGTGATTGTAATTGTAGTGCTGGTTTGCAAGATTCTTAAAGTTATTTATTAATATTAAACCATTTCATTAAATAGTATCATCATTCAAATTTATATTAATAGATTGCTAAAAATATTAAAATTTAAACTAATTTTTAACAAGTTTTAACAAGAAATGTCTGATATGATCACATTGAGAGCCATTCAATATTCAATCATTCATTCATTAAGTTGAGTGACTGGACTTTGTGACTGTTGACTAAGTTGAGCTAACTATGTCACAAGCTATGTGAGTTTAACGTTTATTGCTCTGACTTTACGACTGTACAAGTTAGACTGTGATATTTTATGAATGCTACCTTTACCTTTAGTTTTATGGGACATGGTGGCTTATGTAGGACCCGGGCTTGAATCTTGGTGAAGACTAGTTTTTTTTACCTGGAGGGTTCCCTGAATCTACCCAGCTCTGATGGACACCTGACACTAGTTGTGACAAAGTAAAGGTGGCTGGGTATTGTGCTGGCCACACAATCCACTAGTATGCTGTGGCCATGGGAACTTGTGATTGCTGCTTCACAGGCCCTATAGATCAAATAGGTCTGGCTTTATTTACCTTAATTTTAATGTCAATAATAATGTAGTGATGCTACCTATTAACTATTAACGGTTAGTAGATAATATAAAAATAAAAATATCAAAATAAAAAAAAAATTATATTATTATACATAATTATATTGAGAATAATTAAATATAAACAAAGCATTTACTATATGAAGCTGTCTAAGCATTACACCTAATTCAACTTCTGAAGTTCAATAATTAGTTCAATGGGACTAATTAATTCAATGATAAGTAAAAGACCTTATAATATTAGTAACCTAGTAGTGTAGTCATAGTAACAAGTAGCTCTATGATTATATCAACTAGAACAAATTATAGTTTTTTTATAGAAATGAGTTGTGATTTAGCCCTATACTATTGGCACGTTGGCCGACTGGCATACTGAAGATCTTGGGTTTGAAACCTGGTCTAGGATTTCTACCTGCACTCGAGGGAGTCCCTTAGTCTACCCAGCTCTGATGGGTACCTGACATTAGTTAGGGTAAAGTTAAGGCGGCTGGGCATTGTGCTGGCCACACATCCCCTAGTATGCCATGGTGACTGAAACAGGTGAACGCTGCTTCACTGGCCCTATGATCAATTTGGTCCATCAGGTACTTTACTTATTTACTTAGAATTTTACTTTATAGATCAATACAGATTATTATTACTACTTTTTTACCATAGTTTTAATGGCAGTATAATATAGGCATATAACATATATCTGAATAAACAATATAATATAGGTTTTCTCTCCAGGCCTGCATGTATATTTATTTGATATTATATACATCCAGTTATATTTAGTTAACATGATAAGACCTATTAAGATTTGTTTCAAGTTTCTGTAACAATAGCTTTTTGCTAACAATGGAATGTTTTTTTTTTCAGATGAACAGTGGGGCAGTTCTAGTAAGAATATTGCTTTATAAAAACGTCTACAAATTGTAAAAAATGGGACTTGCAAGAGTGTTTCGGCGCAGAAGATCTACAATTTTGTTTTCTGTAGCTTTGTTACTTTTGTTAGTCGGAGGAGCTTATCATTATGACATGTTTAACGTCTCTACCTCAAGTATAGCACAGTACTCTGTACGGTACCTACGCTATCAACGTTATAAGCAGTCAGAGGCCTACCGTGAGGGGCCTGGAGAAAAAGGTGAACCTCTATATCTTGAAGGAGAAGAAAAGAAATTAGCGGACAGTCTCATAGAAAAGGAAGCTTTTAATCGAATTGCTAGTGATAAAATATCATTAGAGAGATCCATAAAAGATGTTAGAGATCCCAGGTAGGAAAACTATGTTTTTAAGGTTTACATGTTTGATTGCTTTTTATTTACTGGTTAGCTTTATTTTTTCCTCAATAAAAAAAATATTATCATATGATACGTAGAATATGTATGTATACTAATTGTTTTAATAACATCAAAAATCAAAATGCCACTTGACATTGTAATTGTAATCATAGACCTTATTTATTGGTTTGCCAAATGTCAAATTCTCGGGGCTTGATCAGATCTTAATTCAGTATAAGAATTGAATCAAAATTTTGTTTTAGACAATGAAGATCATTTGCTAGAATAATAGAAGAATGTGTCTCATAATGATGTTATTGAAAATCAGAAATTCAAAAATCAGTTTAAAATCATATTTCTAAAACAATCATTGGCTTTGTAAATAACAGCAAAAAAAACAACTACATTTACCCTATAACTACTGCAGGTTCTTCATAAAAATATCTGCTGATTTTGTATATTTTTACTTTATCTTTATATGCTATGTTGTCGATGTGGCATCTTTGGTAGATGAGTTTTAGGCACCAATGAGGTGAATGTGACATCCAGTGTTTCCAGCTATATGTCCATTTTTTATTTATCAATAATTTTAGCACAGTTTTCATTTCTCTTATTCTCAGGTGTAAATCCATTGTATATCCAAATGATCTTCCGAAAGCTAGTGTGGTAATTATATTTCACAATGAGGCTTGGTCCCCACTATTGCGCACTGCCCATAGTGTGGTCAACAGATCCCCTCCACAGTATCTGCAAGAAGTTATTTTGTTGGATGATTTCTCTGATAAAGGTGAAATAATAAATAGACTATTCTTTTAAATGAAGTAAAAAATTATTTGTTCAAAAATTTTGTTTACAAATTTGTGAAACATTTTTTTTTTATAAAAAAGTTCATTTTATGCTGGAAATCTGTTTTTTCTGCAGAGTTTCTGAAGGATAAATTGGAAAAATATATTTCTGACACCTGGCCAGATGGTATAGTCAGGCTTGTTCACACTCAGGAAAGATCTGGCTTGATTCGAGCCAAAATTGCAGGGGCAAAGGCAGCTGTCGGGGATGTGTTGATATTTTTGGATTCCCACTGTGAGGTCAACACAGGATGGTAAGTGCCTTTTGTCCAAGGGTTGATGCTGTTATTTAAATATTGATCTCAATTCAAGTAAATTGTTTGTTAAAGTAATTTTAGGTAAGTGCTTTCTCACTCTCTTTCTCTCTCTCTCTCTATATATATATATGTATTATAATAATAATCAAATTGAAAATCTCACCCGTCCTTAAAACTCCACAGCATAGACACAAATATCTATTTAAACTTTACTTTTAAGGATAAAATTTCATGAGAAAAGAAGAATAACTCAATGGAATTAAAATTTGATCCAAAGAAATCCATATCTAAGAGCCTACATTTTAAAATGTATCAATAGAAACCCAAAAATACAGCTACAAATTGTATTTATTTTGTTTGCTTTCTGTTGTATGTTCTATGATCCCTAATGTCAATAAAGGCTAGAAATTATTTGTTATCCCACCTATCTAATATTCTTCTTACGTGTTCATATGTTTCCCGTACCCCGCTTCTCTCTCACTTGCATACATTCAATTCTTCCTTCTAGTATGCTATGCTCCTGTCTCTCTCTGTCTTTCTGCTGTAAAATGCAATCCTTCATTTCTATTGGATATGATGCCAGGAAAATACATTAAATTTAGAAAATCAACCCTGAATTAGTGTGTGTGGACAAAGTACATTATTTATACCGGCACTTTCTTTTCTATTCAAGTAATAAATATGTTAGTGAAGTTATTTAAAATTTGTAATAACATAGTCAACCTAACTATAGAAGATTTATGCAAAATTTTGTATTTTATTAGTCGATGTATGTAAATTTCAATCATACATTTGAGTTCTTTATAAATAAATAAATGTATTTGTTCTCCATTGTTTTCAATTTATTGTAATTTTGTTTTAAATTGTTTACTTAAAAAAACATTTTAAAAAATGTAATTGAAGGGCAATGCCACAAGTTTTTAATAGAAGTACTTGAAATTTTTTAATACAACTCAGTATTAGAAAAATATTTTTTTTAAATAATGACACTTCTTGTCAGTTTACTAAGAAAAGCTAGTGTAAGTTTTATTTGTTACCAAATATGTTGATTTATTTGTTGTAGCGTTTGGTTCTAAACTCTTGTAAAACTGTTCTCAATAATTAATGCAACAGTGAAAGTCTAGGCCTGGTTCATTGACCACCTGAAGCCTTTTCATACAGGATAGAGCCACTTCTTAGCAGAATAAAAGAGGACCGAACAGCTGTGTTGTGTCCAGAAATAGACCTTATAGATAAGGACACTCTTCATTACGCAGGCACTGGCAGTTATTCTGTTGGAGGATTTTGGTGGAGCCTTCATTTCTCCTGGCGCCCCCTACCTAAGAGAGAGACAGAACGCCGTAAATCTGAGATAGACCCCATTAGGTAACATCTCATTGCTGTGGTGTTGAAATACTACTGTCATTGTTTCTATACTGTCCTTATTAGGTCTTTGTAGAGTCATCTAAAGACAGAAGAGACTGTCAAACCCAAAGCTATCAGAAACGGGTGACACATGGAAATCCCAAAGATTTCAGGGTGGTATACAATAAGCAGCGAACAGCTTGTGGCATTGCATCAAGTTTCTATATTAAAATAAAAGTAATTAAAGATGGACTGCATTGTTCTCATTGATAGGATTGAACCAATTTTAAGTCGAATAAGGGAAGACAGGACAACCGTTGTATGTCCTATAATTGACGCAATCGATGACAAGTCATTAGAGTACTCTAGTAATGGTGGATATGCCACAGGGGGCTTCTCGTGGAGCCTTCACTTCACCTGGCTGGACCAAGTCCCAAGGGCTATTGACAGTCCTGATTATATCAAGCCAGTACGGTAAGGGCTACGCACACCATGGTCTCTCGGTCAAGCTATTGAAATAATGCCCTCCCACCATCCACCCATTACCTGTGCACCATTTTGTTGACTTGATGTCAGATTAACGCTTATGGTAAATTAATAGCCATTTACATTCTTATTAACCATTTTCAGTTCTTTTCATTGGTTATTGGTTCATTTTCCTTTCAAATTTGTATTTATTGTAGATTGTAGTCAGCTTGTACCTTTTTCTTAATAGGTTTTAATGATGTTACATTGACATTTTTGTCTGAGTTGGTCTTCAATACACTTAATACTTGTGTTGATTCACAACTTCCTTGACATTTTTTTCTATTTATCTGCTCTTTTTATTTCTTTTGTTTACAGAATTTAAAAAAAAAAAAAGTTATTTTGAATTTTGCTTGTTAAAGCTTAGACATAAAAAAAAACAAAAAAAAACACTGTCTAACAAGCCTTAAATGTTTCCAACTTGACGGACTATTTAACCATAATCCATGCTTTTGTGTGCAACATGTGTTGTTTCTCATGAATGAATAGAGCTCTAGTTTTTTTTATGTAAGGAAAAAAATAACCATTTGGATTTAGGGATAGATTTGTCAGATTACATTGAAAACGTTTAGTAGCCAACAAAATCAATAGGATTATTATGTTCTTTTCCCAACCCTGTAGTTTTTTTTTTTTTTTCATATTGATTCTGTATTATTTGCTGAACATAAAATGTTGCATTACCAGTATTTTGTTTATGGTGTATGTATGTAGAGATTTGGCTCCATGGGGCTTTCCCTAAAACATCAACTTTTAAGCACAATAAGCTAGTGAAGAAAGTATAGAGGGAAATATATTAAAAACACTTTAAAAAAGAGCAATTGAACAAGATTTACATGAAACAATACAATAATCCAAGAGTCTTCTGTATAGAAAGAGCATCTGTAGGTCATAAGACACACCTAATAAATCAAATGCGTACATGTGATTAACAAAAAAAAATGTTTTTTTTTTACCATGGATAAAAGAATTGCTTTAAAATAGCACACTGTATATCACCAGTAAAATTATGCACCCATATAATGTGATGGTACAAGACAGTCAGAATATGGCAGGCACTTAACGTTGTTTATATTCTCTTTAAGTAACAGTTTGATATATGTTTAAACTAAAACAAAATATATAAAGTAACATAGTCTAATGCATTATTTTTTTCTAAAAATTAAATCAAGATCCCCGACAATGGCAGGTGGGTTACTTGCTGCTGACAGGAAATTCTTCTTTGAGATTGGTGCTTATGACCCTGGCATGGATGTCTGGGGCGGGGAAAATTTGGAGATTTCTTTCAGAGTTAGTATTTTTTTACTGGATAATTTTTAAATAGTACTTCTTCTAACCAATGTCACCTCCACAAATATAATGATCCGTGAATTAAATGGATGTCTTCATTTATTCTATACTTGTGATTTAAGTGCTTGTCTTAATATTCATTATTTTGTAACTAAAATTGTAATCATGCTGTGAAATTTCATTGTTCCTGATCCATTTTTGTAAATGTCATGACAGGTTTGGATGTGTGGTGGAAAATTGGAATTTATACCTTGTTCTAGAGTTGGTCACATATTCAGATCCAGTCATCCGTACACTTTTCCAGGTAAAACTTTGCTAAGTCTATTGTTATATGTTAAAAACAGTGCGACTCAGGCTATAGGGTCGTTTCCCCACTGAATTGGAGCAGAAGTGGAATCCGGCAGACACCTGAGTGACTGAGCAGCCCTATTCAGGACAGCACTGCTCACCTCCTAGCAGGAGGAAGGGGCTAGAAAAGGTGCCCTAAAAATTGCCTGCTCCTTATACCCTGGCCGGCAAACCGCGGTCGGCGGGGACCCAATTTATGCGGTCGAAATTCAAAGAAAACAAAACTCCTATAATACTTGGAGCTTGGAATATCCGCACACTTCTCGACAGAGATACCACAGATAGACCTCAGCGAGGCTCAGCGCTCATAGCTCATGAACTTGCTAGATACAACATAGACATTGCTGCCCTTAGTGAAACAAGACTGGCTGGTGTAGGCGAACTCACAGAAAGGCTTGCTGGCTACTCATTTTTCTGGAGCGGACGCGACCCAACCGCAAAACGCGAGGCTGGAGTTGGTTTTGCTATCAAATCCTCTCTTGCGTGCAAGCTCACCAGTTCCCCCAGAGGAATAAATGATCGCCTCATGACAATGAGACTGCCTCTCTGCCATGGTAAGAAGTTTGCAACTATTGTAAGCGCATATGCACCCACAATGACAAACTCGGAAGAGACCATTGCTAAATTCTATGAAGATCTCAACACTGTCGTCTCCGCCACACCTTCTTCTGACAAACTCATTATTCTCGGAGACTTCAATGCTCGTGTCGGTAGTGACAACTCCTCCTGGGAAGGAGTGATGGGGAAGCACGGGGTCGGAGAATGCAACAGCAATGGCTTGCTTCTTCTTCAGACATGTGCTGAATTTGGTCTCCTAATAACAAACACCATCTTTAGCCTCCCTACTCGCAACAGGACATCATGGATGCACCCGCGTTCTAAACACTGGCATCTAATCGACTATGTCATTGTCAGAAACAGGGACCGACAGGACGTGAGAGTGACCAAGGCCATGTGTGGTGCCGACTGTTGGACCGACCACCGCCTGATTGTCTCCAAGTTGAATATCCATTTCAAACCAAAGAGAAGACCTCAAGCCTCCAAAACTCCAAAACGCCTAAACACAGACAGGCTTAAGATTCCTGATGCTAGACAAACATTTGTCCACACGCTAAATGGACGCCTTGCCTCTATCACATTTGACAACAAGAACGCAGAAGCAGCATGGACTACACTTCGCGACACGGTACATAGCACAGCCACTGAGTGTCTCGGACCCTCTACCAGGAAACACAAGGACTGGTTTGACGAAAACAATGCAGCGATTCAACTTCTACTTGAGCAAAGACGTAAAGCACACAAGGCACTTCTTGATGACCCTATGTCAACAGCAAAGAAAACCGCCCTGGGAAACATCAGCAGAATCATTCAGAAGCAACTGCGACAAATGCGGGACTCTTGGCTATGTGCGAAAGCTGACGAAATTCAGGGCTATGCAGACACAAAAGACATGAAGAACTTTTACAGGGGTCTAAGAGAAATTTATGGCCCTGTCACCTCAGGCTCATCTCCGCTCCTTGATGCAGAAGGCTCCACGCTTATCACTGACAAGGAGAAAATATTAGAAAGGTGGGCGGAGCACTTCAGGAATGTATTAAACACACCCTCTTTTGTGGGCCACGAAGCCATCGAAAGATTAACACAAGTCCTGGTAAACAACACACTAATATGAATGAGCTAATGGCAGCCATCCGACAAATGTCAAATGGGAAAGCCCCTGGCCCCGATATGATTCCTGCTGAGATCTATAAAGAGGGTGGTCCTGTGCTGTCAGGTAAACTGCTTTGCCTACTTCAGACCATATGGGAGACAGAAACGGTACCACAGAACCTCAAAGATGCTTCCATAATTCACCTCTACAAACGCAAAGGAAACCGACAGGCCTGTGACAACCACCGCGGAATCTCACTGTTGTCCATTGCTGGCAAGATCCTGGCTAGAATTCTACTTAACCGCTTAAATGTACATCTGGAGCAAGGTCTACTACCAGAAAGCCAGTGCGGCTTCCGCAAGGAGCGCGGCACGATCGACATGGTATTCGCAGCTAGGCAGCTCCAAGAGAAGTGCCAAGAGCAGAACTTAGACCTGTATTCAATTTTTATCGATCTGACCAAGGCCTTTGACTCAGTCAGCAGAGATGGCCTATGGAAAATCATGGCAAAGTTCGGCTGCCCAAGAAAGTTCATAGCTATGGTAAGGCAGTTTCATGACGGTATGCAGGCTCGTGTCCAGGACAATGGAGAGATGTCTGAACCCTTCCCAGTGACAAATGGCGTCAAGCAGGGATGCGTTCTGGCTCCAACACTGTTCAGTCTAATGTTCACAGCCATGCTCAGTGATGCATTTAGGGATGGACCTGAGGGTGTAGACATCAGGTACCGCACTGATGGCGGGCTGTTCAACCTTAGGAGACTCAAAGCAAAAACAAAGGTCAGGTCTGACACCATTCATGACTTACTATTTGCCGATGACTGCGCTCTCAATGCCGGCTCTGAAGCTGATCTGAAACACAGTGTTGAAAAATTTTCCAGTGCATGCTCCAACTTTGGACTTACCATCAGCACTAAGAAGACAGAAGTCCTGTACCAACCAGCCCCCGGTAAGCCCTACGTCGAGCCAAACATCAGTATCAATGGTGAAAAAATCAACACAGTAAACCGCTTTACGTACCTTGGTAGTACACTGTCTCAGGGTGTTGTCATTGATGATGAAGTAAACCTCCTTATCTCAAAAGCCAGTGCAACCTTTGGAAGTCTGTACAAAAATGTTTGGAACAGAAGGGGCATTAGCACCCAAACCAAAATAAAAGTCTACAGAGCAGTCGTGCTCCCTACTTTACTATATGCATGTGAGACTTGGACTGTTTATCAACGACATGCTAAGCTCCTAAATCACTTCCACACAAAAAGCCTGAGAAAAATCCTAAATATCAAATGGCAGGACAAAATTCCAGACTTTGAGGTACTCGCCAGGGCAGGACTCCCAAGCATCCACACAAGTCTGATGCAGTCTCAACTTCGCTGGGCTGGGCATGTTATACGCATGCCTGACTGCCGTCTTCCAAAGAGACTCTTCTATGGCGAGCTAAAAAACGGTCAGCGAGCTCGCGGAGGTCCAAAAAAGCGATATAAAGATACCCTCAAGGCATCACTCAAAGCGTTCTCCATTAAAGAGGACTCCTGGGAGGTGACAGCCAAAGACCGTGCCTCATGGCGCTCAGCGGTCCATGAAGGAGCAGCTCTTTGCGAAGAGCAAAAACAGAGAGCAGCTGAGTCCAAGATACAAGCCAGGAAAGATCGTGCCCTAGAGCCCATTGTCGACGCTCTGACCTTCCCCTGTACTGTTTGCAGTCGTACCTTCCGCGCAAGGATAGGCCTCTTTAGCCACATGAAAACCCACCGCACAGCCACACCCCATACTTCATAGGACGACAAAAATGGTCATCGTCGATCACGACGGACGAACAACAACATGTTAAAAACAGTAAATGTCGTCCTGCACACAAAGTATAATTCAGAGGTAAAATTTTAGATAGTAAAGTGTAAAAAGTAATTAAAAAGATGTTGTTATTAGAAAATATAAGGCTTATCATTACTACTTGAAGTTGTTCATATTTTTGTTTTATGTCATCAAGTATATACTAGAGAGTTTTATTTTAACAAGTATTCAGAAAATAAACACAGAAAGACACAGCATTTGCAAATGGAATGTGTTTCCTGAACTAGTTAGAAAACCCAACAACCAAACACCAGTTAATACTCATTAAAATGCAAGAATAGTTTTAATGTTGGATAAATGTAGGACTCAATGAGCTGGGTCAGGGAACAGCTTTAAATGATCGGGGAGTGGGGTGTATCATAAAAGAATTAAGAACCTGTGAATAGATTTGTACTGAATGAGATTTTGAGCTTTGCTTCAATTAGTTAGTTATGGCTTCAGACTTATATACAGTTACGGTATGTGATTGTTTTTTTGTTCATCCCAGGAAATAAAGATACTCATGGAATAAACTCAATGAGATTGGCTGAAGTTTGGATGGATGACTACAAGAGACTGTTTTATACTCATCGTAAAGATTTATTGGTTTGTCTCCTTTTTTAAAACCATTCAACCTTAACTTGTATATTAAAAACTTTTTTCTGTAAAAATGTTAACTTGTAGTCAATTCACATTTATAGTTTTACAGAGACTGCAGACAAATATTACAAATTAAAGCTTAAAACAACATTGAAACTTGAAAAGACATTTTCAAATGGCTACATAATAAAAAAGAAACAAAAAATGTCCAAACATACATGTAAACATACTGAAATATTTACAAGCCTCAGGGCATAGACATCCATTAGTCGAGGGTGAGGCTTTATCAGAAAGTCATACATAGATCATTTTCAAATATGTGTGTGCATCATTGTTTAGCTTTGTTAAGTCACTTCTGTACCCATGTAGCTGGTGAAATGTGTAAACTACTGATATTCTCCCATTAAGAGTACAACGGTGGGCTAACACGTCTGAGATTTCATTGCACTGCTGAGAGGGCCAGAGACTTAACCAAGCCCTGGTGGCTGGATGTCCATGCCTATAGTTTGGTCTTTGTGCTAACGGGCGACAGTGCAGGAATCCGAGCGAGCCATCACATTAATGATCTAGGGGAATTTCCGCAGGTGGGGAGAAGCAGAGCCTGCTTGTAACTGCAGAGACCATAATCTTTGCGGGGTGGCAAGTCTTGGATGGGATCTCATTTGAGTGTGCCCCCCTTTTACATCATTAAGCCTCGAACGTAAGAGCCCTAAGGCTCGTCTATTTTTTCAATGAGGCATTTCAAATCAGCTCTATTAGGTCATCATTTTTGCTACAGGAGAGAGGTCTTAAGTTAGTGCTAGTTCCATAAACCCACCATCTCCAGCCACGCCCACTTGCCTATTAAACTGGTGAATTGTACATTTACATTTGTAAGATGATAAGAGATCTTCTGAATGTTATTTTGTAATGTAATGTAGAGAAGACATTATTTGAATGTAAACCACTGAGCCATCTTCATCAATAATGTTTGATCTCAATAAACCTTTGAGCTATATTCCTTATATTCTTTACAAAGGGTTTGATTTTGGTTTCATTGCAGGGACAAGATTATGGAGATGTATCAGAAAGAATAGAACTGCGTAAAAATTTAAAGTGCCATAGTTTCAAATGGTATCTAGACAATGTTTATCCTGAGAAATTTATTCCTGATGAAAATGTCAAGGCCTGGGGAATGGTAAGAGACCATGTTAAATCTAGGATTACATATTACTTGTCACTAAGTTAAGTTTTGCTTGGCATGTACAATGTTGTGACATGTCAGGTTTTGCAGCAGTTCTATCATGTCACAGTTTGTTGCAGATTTTCTAATGTCAAGGTTTGCAGCAGATATTGAAATGTCAGGGTTCGCTGTAGATATTGAAATGTCAGGGTTTTCTGCAGATATTGAAATGTCAAGGTTTGCTGCAGATATTGAAATGTCAGGGTTTGCTGCAGATATTAGCATGTCTGAAGTTTGGAATAGCAAGTCTTTTCATCCTCAGATTTAAAGGTGTGTGTGCCTCTTGATATTGCTGTCTACAGATCAAATCCTTTCTATGTAAATGGATGAGCGTAGTACGCTATAATCTTCTTTGTAGACAGAGCATCTGTAATATATAAGATAAGATAAGGTGTACAGTAGGGCTCGGTCTTAAAGGATGGCTCAGTATGCAGTAGTTAAGGCATAAAGATTAATGCCTAAAGGCTTACAGCATAAACCTACTTGATTTACAACTTGAAAAGAAAGTAATGTAATAATCTACTTTCTATAAACAGTAGACATATTATTTGCTTCCAGAATGATAAAAAATAATGTTTTTCTATTTAGTATGCTTTTTTTTTTATAAATCTGTTCAGGTTCGTAATCCAGACTCTGGTATTTGTCTAGACACACTACAGAGAGATGAGAAATCTGTGTTTGATATGGGAATGTTTAGTTGTCAGAATGGTGGCAGTGCCAGTCAGGTAACTCTTATCTGTGTTAAGATGTTTTTAAATTATTTTTTTAAATATTACTGGCTTAGTGAGTGATTAGAAGCTGTGTGCAGGGCCAAGTGGCCCTCATTGTTACAGGGAATCAACCAAAATCTCTTTGTCCAAGGCTGCAGCCTAGACTTTATGTCACTTTCACTGATCCAAATGTAACAGCCAAAATATGAATCTAAATCTCAGGTTATGTCTTTAACACTAACGAATGAACTAAGGAGAGAAGAAGCATGTCTTGATGCCTCAGGTCAGAATGCCAGCCGAGCGTCATTGCGACCTTGTACAGATCATCCGAACCAGAAATGGATTCATGATAAGGTTAGTAATACTTAGAACAGTAGAGTAATGTTCAAGCCTATGACCACCACCACCCCTTCCCCAATCTCATATTAGTTCATGAATATTCACTTATAAAATTTTTGAAAAAATTTATAAATTGCATTACATTGTAACATGGAAGACTTAGCTCTCTAAGAAATCTCTGAGGGAAATGTAAAGAGCTGATTGATGTGTAACTGTACAGAATATGTATAAAACAGAATGCGCAATCTAAAACATGTTTGTTAGATTGATAGGCACTTTTTGAAAGTTCTGATTACAATTTTAATGTAAATAAAAGGTTTTGATTATTGTCTCCAGCAGCCATAATCTAAACCTCGGGTCACATTAAACAAATGGCTTGATAACATTTATTTCTCATTGGAAAATTTTATTGACAAAAGATGCTTTTGTAAAAATTAAATTCATAAGAGCCCTTTGAATAATCTATGATTACATGTGTGAATAAAAATCAAATAAAGAATATATAGATTAATGAAATGTTAAGATAAAAGTTATTTTTTTCTCCTTCCTTTCATCCTGAACTGTTTCTAAAGTGGACTGGATAAGACATTTGAAAAACAAATTACCAGTATTTTCAAATCTTAACATTAATTCATTTTTTTTATTTCTGTCTAGACAAAAAACACTCTAGTTCACCAGGCATCTGGCAAATGTCTGGACACTGGTGGACAAAAGAGCGGAGACAATGTCATTGTTAATCCTTGTACAGGAGCAGAAACTCAGAAGTGGACAATGCAGCATTACCTTGACATGTGATGACTTACCTTGTTGTTTTTGTTAATTTTAATTATTTTCATTGAAACCCAAACAGTTATGAGTAGAAACTCCATGTTTTCTTACTATTTTGTTTGATATATTAACATATAAATTGCTCTACCTTTTATGTTATACAGGGCTCATACTGTTTATCAAAGTTTGTTAAAGTATGGTAACACTTACAGCTAAAAAAATATTTTAAAATTACTCCTAAGTTTTTCTAGTAGAAATGTTTCAAAAACTTTTAAACATTAAGACAGGCCAGTAGACTATATTATGTTTTTTTTATTATTTTTCTTTCATATTTGGGAAAGGTCTGTGAATATTTTAAGAACTTTGACAAAGATTTTAGAGATCCTTTTGACCATCATTTCATCATAGGATTAGATAGTACATGAAAATTAATTAAAGGGAAGCAAATCAATGCACATAGTTTAAAAAAAAAAATTCAATTTTACCCTTTGAATAAATTACATATTACTTTGACTTAAAAATAATTTAAACAACAAATAAGAATATTTTCTTCACATTTTTAACTCGGAAAATAGAGACAATAATCAGTTATGATTTGCCTTTTTTTTTTCATATAAAAATTACACAAGCCTTGTTATTTTATGGAATAGTAATATTGACTTTATGAAAATAGAATTTTATATCGAATGTTGTATTGAAAATTTTTTTATATTTATTATCCAGGTTGTTTTAACATTTGACCACTGTAAACGTGATGTGTAAAATGCATTTACAAAAAATAATAATTTATACAATTGTCAGTGCTGGAAAACCACTCATTTTTTGTTTTTTTAATCCTAATATATTTTTTTCTTTATCAGTATAGGATTCATTTGTATGGGCCAATTGTAATGTAATTTATAATGCTACAAATATTATGCAGTCATGAAAACTGTACATTTTGAGTGTTAATATAGTCAGAAGTTAGTGAAGTGTGTGTTTGAACTCTTAAAGAAGTCATTTCTTTTTAATGTTCATTGAAGCAGAATTAAATAGCTATTGTATGTTTTGTGATATAAAGGTAGTGAATGAATGACAGGAAATTTGACACGGGGGAGATTTCGTACACTGGTTCATTTATTTTATATACATTTCCTTCATTATATGTTGTTTAGGATGTCTCTCCAGCCCTTATTCAATGGTATCAGCTGAATTAGTATAAGTATAAGCAAGAGTCAGGGAACTTATATTTTGTCTATGCATTGTTCCCTGAAGTGAAGCTCTGTGATATTTTAGGGAACTCTGTACAAGTAGAGAGGTCAAATTAAGTTTTTTTTTTTTTAAATCCCTGTATATGACTGAACAATTTGTACACTGAATTTTTTAAAAACTTAACAATAACCTATAATCAAAGATCACAATTGATTTTTTTATCTTTAAATAATTTCTTGTTCTTTTTTTTAATTTTTTGTGTTTAAATTTTCTTGGTATAAAAGATTCAAATGCTTCATAGTTGACATTCAGAATTAACACTTGAACAACATTCCATTGCTCTATACAAATGGATGATGTGTTGTTGTTGTTTTTTAAAGAATGAATTGTTATTGACAAGAGTTGAAAAATTGCTGCATATGAGAAGTTAAAGAAAGGAGAAATTAAAGAGAAAAATGTAATTTAAAAAAATGATATATGGCCAAAAAATATTTAGTGATGCCGCTATTTGAAAAATGAAACATTTGTGACAAATGAAAATCACTGAACTAGCTAAAGTATTGTTTTAATTTTAAGCTCACAAAGGTTAGGCGCTTTGTTTTCAGATTGCTAGAAATAAATCATGTTTTCAACTGTTGAATGTCTCCATGTGATTCACCATTTCTGCTCAAGATTTTTCTCTGTTTTTATTACCCATTTTTTCATGTGTTAACAAACCTATGATCTTATCTCTATCCATTACTTTCAGTCTTGTATTTTATTAAATCCAAATTTGAATATTTTATATTTTAAACCAAATTTATTTTAAATGATTGACAAACCATTATGTACTAACATATGAATCCTTTTTTTAAAAGTATGTTGTGTCAATATGTTTGTTTTGAAGACACAGGTGCATGTATCGTTAGCAAACATTTTGTATTGTTCATAAAGCAACACTGGACCCCCCCCCCCCCCACCCGGTTTACCTAAATGATACAAAATGAAGTTGAAAGAATCATTTGTATCCAGTTATTTAGTTTTTCTAAATATGCACAAACACAAACAAATTAGTTTTTCTTTTAAATGTATATGCCTCTTAACCAATATTGTGCCCCTCCACCCACAGATTGAGTCACTTTGCCCCTCAATATTGTGCCCCTCCACCCACAGATTGAGTCACTTTGCCCCTCAATATTGTGCCCCTCCACCCACAGATTGAGTCACTTTGCCCCTCAATATTGTGCCCCTCCACCCACAGATTGAGTCACTTTGCCCCTCAATATTGTGCCCCTCCACCCACAGATTGAGTCACTTTGCCCCTCAATATTGTGCCCCTCCACCCACAGATTGAGTCACTTTGCCCCTCGAGCTATTTTTGCCCTACAGGGGTGTAAAATATGGAATTTTTGGATTTTTATAATTTGAAATGATTTATTTATTTCTGCACATTTGTGTGGTGCTTTCTTAGTCCAAAAATAATTATAAACTATTTGAAATAAAATGTTTAAATTAACATTCTGTATTGTTTCTGCTTTCAAATTATTAGAGTGAAATTGAAATTTCTCAAAATTAAGTTTCAGACTGTGGGTAAAGTAAAAACCCCTAAGCCCTATAGCTAAGAGACTATTTCTCCAATTTTGAAACGGTTTTCACCATTGAATTCAGCATTCAAATTACTACAAGGATCACTAAATAACTCAAAATGACCCTAGGGCACAATGTGACTCAATTTGTGGTGGAGGGTCACAATTGGGAAAGTTTGAGAATCTTAAAAAATTAACAAAACTGAGTGAGAAAAAAATCTATTTAGTTTAAATTTTACAAATTTGAGTAGATCTAACTATGCTTTATAAAACTCCAATCATTATTTTTTTTTTCAAAATTAAATACTTAACATCCACTAACTTATTTTATATTTGGACTACCTATATACACTGCCATTATGAAATTTCACAAATGCCAGTAAAAATTGGTTTGTGAATTTTGTTGTTAAATTTGGGAATTGCAGAGTAAAAACCCAGTTAACCCTTTTTAGAAATATTAGTAATTAGTGTTTTTTTAATTCACTCTTCACATTTTACACAAGTTTTCAGAATTACAATGGGTCTTGAAAGGAAGTGTACTTTTTTACTTCTTTTTTTTTATATGTGTCTATGTACTATGAAAAGAATACATTTTGAAAGAAATATGTGTTTACTCAAACGATGCTGCTAGTTGTTATATTTGTTTGTTATACATGTTATTTTCATTAAGGCCCCAGTCTCAATGTTGATAGATAACTACAGTAGTTCTAGGTACATAAAGGTAGAGATTGAAGTCTCCATTTACTCCAGTAGGGTGGAAGTATATGTTGATATTAATACTATTAACACACCATATTATTATTAAATATTAGTGTGCAGATATTACCAAATTGTTTGATTTAAAAATATATTTGCACAGAATAGAATGCATTTGTGCCTGCCCATGTTTTATTTTTAATACCATTAAGACAATGTCAGTTTTAACAAAACTATGGGTGTTAACACATGCATATATAATAATAAATATAAAATATAAACAAATACTATCTATGTACCTTCAATGAACCTAACTACAGTAGAAATATTTTTTTTAACCTAAGTTTTAAATATAAAGATGTTTTAATATTAGGTGTACTATACACATATATGTATAATATAATTGATATATATATTTGAATATTTTGCAATTGTTGAACTGCTGTTACTAAACACTATATTTACATTTAACATACATTGCTATAAAGGTATTATGATCATTGAGGGCTGAGTGAAATAAATACTTCTTTTATTTCTTCTAATATTTTAATTTTGTAATTTATTGTTTTTGTTGTTGTGATTTTTTTGTGTGTTTTATTTTGGACTAAAATCTAGAAGTTACTTAATAATTTCTTGAAATTTGTATAAGATAGTTTTAGTTTACTTGATTTCTTAAAATTTAAGATAGTTTTGCTAACTATTGATTGTTAACCTATATTTTGGAAAACTGTGACAATCTGCTCACATGTGTAGGGCATACAGCATTCATTATATCCAAAATCAATTTATATATTTTAATTGCTAGTGAAAAGACAAATAGATGACTTACACATTTTTTTTTTAAATTGTACTAAAAAGTGCTAAACAATTTCTTTTTATGTCAAAACTAATTTAGCCTCCAATATAACGAGGAAACAATATGCCGATATACCATGACTTTATTTTATTAGGTTAAAATCGGAAGGTATAGTATATTATACAGCTGTCGAAGTTGGCGATCTAGTATGGTAGGCCCACATAATATAAATCTAAAGCTTGAATAATTAAAAATGAACATTACTTAATAAAGGGATGTTACTCGCTCGTTAAGTTTAATTTTTAATTCTTTTTTATAGACTCCCTTGGCGGATATATTTAGCTCATTAAAAATAAATAATATTTTTCCAAAGTACATTATACTGATCCCTCACACAATGTGACTGCAGATTCCGGTAATAAATAAATTAAAGTAGAGACAACAGATATGTAAAACGAAGTCCACCCTCCTCCATTTGCAAAGAACCTATTTAAATTTAACATGTTCCTAGTGAGAAAAGAAGACGTATTTCTCAACTGGAACATAGGCTACTACACAGAATAAAGTCTAAGACATCCATCAAACCGCAGGTGTTTACCCACTCACGTGAAATTTGGCATATCACGTGTAGTATAGTGTAACAGTCTTATAAGTGATAATATTTAACTTATAAGAGCTCCAAATACATGTAGGCCTACAAATAAAAAAACAAACTCCAGCCCTTTTAATTCCGTAATTGAATAATTAATGTGTAGCTTCACATATTGATGGCTCAATGAAAAATATTTAAATCCTTTATGTTCACTTGTGTACGTATGTAGGCCTATACGGCGGGGTCTTCGGATGGCTAATTGACCAAGTGCCCATCATCCTATCAAGTTAAAAATTGGCACCCCAACCCACAATAAATCATAACATCACAGTGCGCATTTTAAAATCCGTATTGACCGTACTGAAATGACATTTTTTTTTCTAATTTTTAAGTTCTTCATAGATCTAATGGCATTACTTTATATTTCGTTGTTGTTGTTTTTTTTTTGCACAAGGCAAAGAACACAATTTGTAGGCCCCTATATTTATTAAAAAAAAACTTGTTTTTAGGGGCTGTTCAATTGTCCTTTTACACGTAGAAGCTGAAAGGTATGTTATACATTCTACATGGACATATGTAGGCTACTCGTAGTTTGAATACATTGCTGGGAATCGTCTTGTTTCTCTTCGTCAAGGGGTTTTTGGTGTCCATAAGATTTTGTGCCACTGCTTACAATCTGTGTTGTTCGGCGTGGAAAGACACCAATAAAAAATAAACCGCGATTGAAGAAAACATTCACGGCAAAAATATTGTAGAATTTTTTAATTTTTTAAAATAGTTTATGATTTTGTGGAATGTGGATGAATGGAAACATCCTGTCTAAAAGTCATTGGGGATTGGATAGAACTGGGTGAACGTTACAGTGGTCAACACATTACACACGTATTCGTTTCTTGCAATATTTGTATGTCATTCCCTCTCACCTTTCCGTCATCTTTTTCATGTTATTGTTATAGTAAAATAGTCCCGTGACCTGTGACTCTGTCATACGACCTCTCGAGATAAATCTCGGGAACGGGCGTTGTTTACTTGGGGGATTTCCCGTTCTAAAAATAGAAATGTGCAATCCCTTGGATTGTTTTATATAATATGGCACTTTTGTCTGAGAAATTGTTTTTTTTATTTCATCAGGAGCCAAAAATACAGACTTGAAGAAAGTAGAGCGTGCTTTTTGTGTGTGGTATCTTTCACCCTGTTGATGGTGGTTTGGGAGGCAGTGGCGTAGCCAGGTTTTGACGCTAGGGGGAGCGAACTTTTAGGAAAAAGGCCCCACTTTTTTAGCAATTTTTCCCACAGAAGAACTAAGAATTCGTACATATTAAGTGTTATGATAAAATCCTGTGCCTCAGGATACACACACTGTAGGCCTATACTAGTGCAGTATTTTTTAAACGGAGTGATTATACGGCGGATCCGCCGTATAACGCTCAGCGTTATTCGGCGGATTTTTGCGTGAACTCCTGACCTATATTATACATAATTGTTTATCTGGTCCTATATGCTTAATTACTATTTTTTCGTACCATGTACAACAAGGTTTGTTGGCCCAATGGTTAGTAGCTTGCACTGTTAACAGGGGTGACGCAGGTTCAAATCCAGCCAGCTCCGCCAATTTTTTTTTAGTATTATAAAAAATACACCGTAATCACTCCGTCCAATTATAGTAAAACGATAAATATTTTTTAGTTAAATTCGTGATTTTTTTGTAAGTAACCATTTGTCATTGTTTATAATTAATTCAAACATAAAGGTTACCCTATTACTATGCCCTATGTCTCTTAATCACAATTAGAAATTGATTTTACGGTTAGGCCCGGTTAGGGTTAGGACTTAGCTAGGAATATGATCCTAATTAAAAGCCTATAGAGTCACTATAGACTATAGAATAGAATATAAAGTTTTAAGTCATAAGTATAGCCTAACTCTCACAATTTTTCGTAAATTCGGTATTATACACTTTCGGCTGTTTGAATAACGCTTCCCAAAAATTAGTGCTTCGCGTTGTCGGCAGTGGAAAAGATCCTGTATAATATAGGTCACGAGTTCACGCAAAAATCCGCCGTATAACGCTGGGCGTTATACGGCGGATCCGCCTTATAACGCCTCCCTTTTTTAAAACCATTCACGATTTTTACTAGCAACTATTAGTGATGTTTTTTTTTCCTGCAAAATTGATTGCATCTACTGCTCATTTTCGGGATGAACATCTAGTGTCAAAAAGTATTTATAGAATCAATGCGAATGCTTCTATAGGACTGCATTCTTCTTCTTTTAATTTTGATAGACGAGATAAATTTCCAATATAGATATTTTTAAAGAGATTTAAATAAAATAGAGTTTCAACATTTTTATTTACTGTATATGTGTGTCGATTACATAACACTGTCTCTATGATACGATATAGGAACGCTCTATTCTATTATAATTTTTTCATCTCAGCTATAAAAACACCATAACACCATGCCGACGGTTATATCCTTAACAAACGGAAATTCTTAAAAAAAAAAGTTATTTCGCTTCTTTTCTTCTTTCTAATAAATTTTTTTTTTTTATTTTTTTTTTTTTTTTTTTTTTTTTTTTTTTTTTTTTTTTTTTTTTTTTTTTTTGTGAAGTTTATGTAACCATGTTTTTTGATCACTACACGTAGGCCTATACGGCCGAGAAGGAGAAAGCCAGCGCGCTTTAAGTAGTAGCCTACTTTTCGGTGAGTACACCAGACTTGAACCCCACCTTTTTTGAGAATGCGAGCGAGCGTACTCTTTTAGGGCTCAGAGAACTAACTCTGCTGTATCACGCACCACAGATATATCACCGTAAAAGTTAGGCACAAACGGTTGGCCGTTCCTTCTTATGACCTGGTATCCACTAGAGCAGAGGTTGGCAACCTAAGGCATGTGTGCCAAACTTGGCACGCAGAGCGATTTTCAATTGCACGCGAGAGACCTCCAAGAGGAGTTTTATTATTGATAAAAACCAAAACAACTAAATTTTCCAGTAATATTTATATTGAGTGAAATCAATTTCACAACATTTAACTATATGTACTTCCCTTTACAAAGGCACATATTAATATATTTTGGCTTTTTCACATGCACATCGTAGCACTCAAAGCGGAGTTTTAAGACTTTCAATTTTATTTTTTCATACCTAATCAAGCATAACTGGCTTAATCTTACTACGACCTTCTTAGATGTAGATACTTTTTTTAAATGTAGGGATATTGGCGATTTTAAAACTTAGACAGTTGGATTTTAAACCTTTAATGAAATGTGCCAAATTGTTTAAGAGATAAACTCCTCAAGGTTGAATGGATAAATAATAACATACCTATTCTGTGGGCCTAAGTGTTTTCTTTGAGCTGTTCTAAATCAAAAGACAGTATCAGAGTTAAAACGTATTACGTTAATAGAACGTGTATTCGCATTATGTTAGGTTACATTAAAATATTTTTTTTTCAATTTTTCTTTGTACTTATTATAAAATTAATGTAGATTTTACTACAAGGCTTTGCGATTGTGTTTTTATCTGTGTTTAATTCCATAGACATTTCATTTCTGTCCAACCCATCCCCTCACCCGCACTTATTCAAGGTACCGGTAGATGGAGATAATTCAAGGTACCGGTAGATGGAGATAATTCAAGGTACCGGTAGATGGAGATAATTCAAGGTACCGGTAGATGGAGATAATTCAAGGTACCGGTAGATGGAGATAATTCAAGGTACCGGTAGATGGAGATAATTCAAGGTACCGGTAGATGGAGATAATTCAAGGTACCGGTAGATGGAGATAATGTTTTTCTCTCCATGTATTGACGTTTGAAATTTAAAGTAAGTTGAGACTAAGATGTCTGGGGATGTGGTTTAAAACAAAACAAAGTAGTTAACGAGGAAGAGTGTGAATCGTGTGAATATAAATTATCTTTTGTGTAATGTAAACAGACGTAGACTATATCATTATTGTGTACTATACAAAGTCATTCTGTTGTTTTATGTTTATTTTTTTTCCTATGGTACGGTTAGTATATTTATATCTTAAACGTGATGTCATAAATGATGATGATGATGATGATGATGATGATTTATATAGCGCGCCTATCCATGCTATGTTAGCATGCTCAGTGCGCTCTGGTTCCACGTTTCAGTCGTGGATGTGCTAAAAACAAAACCAAAAACTATAAGCCTAGTTGAAGAGGAAGGTCTTTAAACTATACGCCTAGTTGAAGAGGAAGGTCTTTAAACTTCTCTTGAATGACTCTTTTTTTCTGGAATCCCTCAATGTCTGAGGCAATTTATTCCATAAATAAGGCGCTGCTGACTCGAAAGAGCGTACACCAAATGACTTCTTTTTATGACCGTCCACACTGGGTACTTTGAGTAGTGACTGTGATGAAGAGCGCAGCCCCTTAGTGGACACATGCTTGGGAACAAGTTCTTGAAGATAGTGAGGGGCAGTGCCTTCCATACAGCTATAGGCAAGTGACAGAATTTTATGGTCAATGCGCTTGGTCACAGGGAGCCAGTGGAGATCTTTAAGAACTGGGGTTATGTGGTCCGACTTCTTAATCCCTGATACAATGCGTGCCGCAGTATTCTGTACTTTCTGGAGTCTTTGGAGCTGGTTCTGGGGCAGACCCCACAGACAGCTATTACAATAATCCAGCCGTGATTAAATTAGAGAGACTGCTACGGCATTAGCTGTTCTCTTATTAAGTTGAAAGAAAGAGAATTCTCAGGGCAATAGTATTTGAATAATTGACAAGTTACCCTTTCAGGCCTAATTGTTGGATAAGTCTAATCAAGCAGCGTTCACAGGCCTAGTAGCAGTGCGATGGGCTAGCGTACCGTGGGTCCCGATTTCGACTCTTGGTTATGTCTAGGATTTGTTCCCGGATCTGGAGGGTGTCCCTACTCTGGTGGGTACATGACAATAATTGGTTTAAAGTAAAGGCGGCTGGGCATAGTGCTAACCACACAATCTCCTAGTAAGACCTGGGACGCTGCTTCACCGGTCCTATAAAATAAATGGTTTGACGCGGATACTTTCCTTTTTATTACTAATAGCATGTACCGGTCAAATGGGTTCAATTCTATTTCATATTTCAACATGCACAATACTATCGTAAAACTAAACATCTCTAATTTCATTGTGGTAGTTGATAGACTACGTATACCGATACTGTATGTTTTGATATAAGTCATCAGTGGCGTAGCCAGGAGGGGCGAATTTATTGGGCAAGATAGGACAGGGGCAAATAGTGAAGGTAACGTAACGTTGAACAAAATCAGGCAAATATTGAAGTCGTGCACAACTAATTGTTTATTCCTAGGGGGCTCACCATGTCGTATCGACGAGGGGGGGGACGGGGATACGACGAAAACACGTGGAAACCACGTTATATCTCAGCTCACTATTGTATCTCAGCTCACTAATGTATCTCAGCACTCCCATACAAGGCGTTTGTCCACTACGATGTCAATAAAATAAATCATGATAGTTTCGTTTATGACTTCTTTACGCTATTTCAGTCTCTAATTTTTTTATTAATAGATATTTATATTACATTGATGATATCAAATCTCATATTTGTTTAAAAAGTGTAATAAAACTTCAGGACACACCCACCGGGTACGACAGTGCATAGTTATTGCGTCAGCGTTTATAACCATGGGCTGGTTGCACCGTCACTCTTGTCTGATATCATCGACCTATATCACCGGGGCATACCGTTATCTCGCGGTGACACCCATACCCAGTCACTGTTACGTAGCTTAAGTTATAAAACAAAGGGTTCACATTTTTTTAAATGTGAAAATTGTGAGGTGGGGGTGGAAGGGGTGAAACGAATATTTACAAAAAAAAATTTGTGTGTGGAGGGGTGGAGGTTGAAGTTGGGCGGTGCAACTTAGAGCTTCAGTACCGCCATTCCTTTTTCTTTTTAAATTTCATCGCCTTAATATATTTTAATAAGTGGTTTTGACAAAGACTTTAGCCTACCTCTTCAAGAGCAGTGTTTGAGCTGGGAATGGGTTACCATATACAAATCAGGATAAATCAAAAACATAACATCATTATAAAACACTCATCGACCTGCAATACTAGAGTCAAACCACGGATGAGCGTATGATGAAATACGCCAATGTAACGGGATGAATAAGATGGTAAAGATATAGAGGCTTAAAACTTTCGAATCAGTTGAATCCATGTGGCTTAGTAAAGCGATTATCCAACTATCTTATTGGATTTAAATGTTTGCTTAAAATTTATTAAAATTATATTTCCCTAAATGATGTTTTGATTTTCTATATTGAAGGAGTGCGTGAAAAAAAAATATAACATATACAAACATAACGTTTATCACAATCAAATCTAGCAAACATATAAAATATTCACACAAAAAAAGTGTGATTTACAACAGTTTTGATAACAGACCGTTAGACTATCTATCTATAACTTGATGTAAAATATCAAAGAAGTAAATGAAAAACTTTTTTTTTTTTGCCATTTCATTAAAGGTGTGGACTTTATCAATGTCGTTTTCTTTTTTGTGCGCCCTTTGTTCTGTAGAAGAACGGCCGGAACAGCAGCAGTCTCTCTTATCCAGTCAAGGTTGGATTACTGCAACAGTTGCCTGTAGGGTTTTTGCCCATAACCAGCTGCAGATAGGCTATTACAGAGAGTGCAGAACACTGCGGCGCGCATTGTTTCGGGGGTGAGGAGGCAAGATCATATCTCCCCAAATCTAAGGGATCTCCACTGGCTTCCGGTGATAAAGCGAATAGATCACAAAATTATTTCCCTTACGTACGGATGCATAAACGAAACTGCTCTTTCCTATCTTCGAGCACCTATATGCATGTGCCATCAAGGGAACTTCGCTCGTCATCACAGTCACTTATTAAAAACTCTCAGTGTGGCTGCACACAAAAAAGAGGTACCTAGGAGCAGTGGCGTATTTCGGCATGTTCCACAATACATGTTCCATTGGAACAGGGGTAGTAGAGTCCCCACACAAAAGGGGTCCCCACACATCCCAAAACCAAATGTTTTAGTGACATCAACATTCTTCCGTTGAAAATGTAAAATAAAACTCATTATTCCCTTACAATTTAAAGCGCTCCAGTCCAACCAAGCTAAGGGCAACACCAAATTTATGATTTTAAAGAATGTAACATGAATAAAAAAGCCCTTTTCTGAGGTATGTGGAAGGCAAGGGGCGAGACCACGAGGGGCCCCCACATAAATTTGGGAACAGGGCCCCCACAATCCTAAATACGGCCCTGCCTAGGGGTGCGCTCATTTGAATCTGTGGCGCCTTCTTTATGGAACAGTTTACCCCAGACACTGAGAGAATCTGGGACAAGAGAGTCTTTTAAAAAGAACTTAAAGACCTTTCTCTTTGGCTAGTGGATGTGTGCCTTACATACTAATACATATGCCACTGCAATTCACACCAAGAGCGCACTGAACATGCTAAATGTAATGGCATGGATAGAAGCGCTATAAAAAATGACCATTATTATTATTATTATTATTATTATTATTATTACTATTATTATAATGAGAAATATCACGTTAAACAATAATGCTTTTTCGTATAATATTAGCTTGGATCTATAGGCCTATGACGCTGCAATAATATAATATGTAAGTTTAAATTGTAAAGTGTCTGCTTGCTATTGCTAATAATAAACCCTGTGAAAAAGACTACTATTTAAACCTAAACATGATTTTTGACAGTTGGTTTAGGCGTTGCTTTTGTACTAAATTTACTCAATGCAAAAATAAATAATAATAATAATAAAAGATAATTGAATAACTCCTGAACAAAAATTTCTTTGTATAAATCCTTTTGCATTTTTTTTTTGTTATTCCGAAGATTTCACCCTGTGCCACAAATAATAATAAAAAAAGGTGAAGTTAAATTGCCCTAGATCTATACGTAATTTAAATAAAGAAGGATTTAAAAACCGAGTCAAATCTATTGGTCAGATGCGTACATTAGAGTGTAAGGAAATAGACATATATAAACTGATCTGTGTTGTTTGTTAAGGGTTGATGGGGCTTGAACGTTGAATTTGTTTAAAATGGGTTGACGTCGTCTTTAGGTCAATGTGAATTGGGTCAATTAGACTTCCGAATAATTGCCAGTCAGGGGATGTGTGGCCAGAACAATGACCAGCCTCCTTTGCTTAACCCCAACTAATGTCAGGTACCCATCATAGCTGGGTAGACTAAGGTACACCCTCGGATCCTGGGTACAAATCCTAGCCTTTACCAGTATTCGAACCGAGGACCTTTGTACGCCAGTCGAACACGCTGCCCAACGTGCCTCATAAGACTTATTAAAAACTAAAGAATATAATTTCAGTATCAAACATTTTTTTTTATCCATTTTAAAACAAAATTAACTTTAAAGTAATTAGGTAGCAAGTTTACTAACAGGTAGTCTAATGCCAAAGAAAGGTCAGTAAGCTAAAACTTGACACTGAACGATAGAACACTTACAAAGTAAATCAGCATTGGCCTTTAACCGTCTCTCTTGTTTGAATGTAATTAAAAGCTCGAGTTATTCAGTAGATTAAACGACAGAACATACTTGACTACTGTCACGATCTCAACCTTTGCAAATAAACAAAATTCAATTCCAATTCTTGTAGTAGTTGTATTCAATCGCAGACACTTTCTTTACATTTCTGTAATTATTCCAAAGTTTACTGTAGTGTAAATGCACATGCGTGACTTAATGAAGTAAAAGTAAGTACTTACTTACTTACTTAAATGCACATACGTGACTTAATGAAGTGGCGTAGACAAAATAGAAAGGTGGGGAGAGGGGAGGGGAGGGCAAATAGTGCAAAGTTTGGGGGAGGTTGGGGTTGGCAAAAAACGCAAAGGGGAAAGAGTTCACAGTATCATAGGCGAATTTTGAGCCAGTGCAGAATTGTCTCCTAAACTGTTAAAAAACCAAAAACAATATTTGATATAATTATCAATAGTTAAAATGTTATAATTCTATTACTAATTTCTAGGAAGAGATAAAGAAAAATAAAGATTTTAAACAAATCTTTGGTTATGGAACCCTCTTCCCTCCCCGCCCTTGGCTACGCCTATGATGTAATCTAAGATACAGCTTTGAAACATTGTTTTAACAATTTCTATTGATAGTTTTGTTACAGTTATTTATTTTTAGTTTGCCGCGTTATTTCCACCCAGTTGTGCACTAATTTGAATTCTAGACACGAACGCGCGTCTTTATCTGCTCATAATATATTATGCTCTGCAGTAAAGAAAGATGACGCACATAATTCTCAAAAAGCAAATAATTTCAGATTGAGTAACAATTTAGTAACAAGTTAGTAACAAGCTATGAATACAATTATTGGGGTCTCATGAGTGTCCAACGAAATTGAAATATCCAACATGCAGCTGCAAGTGAGCGAAACGAAATTTATGATTAATGCGTTAAACCACAGAAATTCAGTGGAGATCTTTAAGAACAAGGATGATATGGGCAGACATCTTAATCAACAATATAAAGCGCGCTGCATAGTACCATCAGGAGTATCTAGGGTTGGTTTTGGTCTCCATGTCATTGCATTTAGCATGCTCTGTGCCCTCTCTATCCACAGTTCAGGTGCAGAAGTTGGGGCGGAGAATTCACAAAAACACTTGTTAAAGAGGAACGGTTTTTAAACTCTTCTTATAAGGACTTCTTTTGTCTTAGAATTTTTCTGTTGGAGATATGCTTTCTTTTGTGTTGACATTTACACTTCACCACACCTTCCTATCTTCGGGAGATCATTACTAATGTAGACAGGTGGTCTACAAGTTGTTTTTGTACTGTTCTCATTATATTTTCTTTTAATTTCATAACAAAGCACAGTTAAGTTTTTAACTAATTATACTGGAGCGCTTTTTCAGGTTGTTTGAATCCGATTGGCTGCGGGTCAATAAATTTTATTGGTCAGTGATAGTGTTTGGGTCGCCCTATTTAATCTCTTTTCCGGTTAGTTGTTTGGCCTTCTAGTGGTGGTGATCATTGAAAGTGGCATACCAGTCTCGTAAGTTTAATTATAACATTTTTCTATTGCTTTTTTGATGTAAAATAAGTATTCTAAACTGTAGAGTAATATCTTAACATTGGTGATGGATTAAGATGAGTTAATATTATGTCTGATTGTTTAGATAGCATATAGATTTTAGTATGATTTAAGATCACTGAATTAAGCCAGAGAGGCGACCATGTTGAATATCGGTCAGCCCAACGTGTTTATCGCATTGAATTTATGTAAAGATTATTATTTTTACTTAATGTTTTTCTATTTTTTATTCTTATATTTATATACCTTAGGTCGGATAAAACCTACCTTGTTGGTCTCGTGTTATATGTTGGTTTTAAATTAGTCTCGTGTTATATGTTGGTTTTAAATTAGTCTCGTGTTATATGTTGGTTTTAAATTATTCTCTGGATATATATTATTTTTAAGTTAGATGTTAGAAATTGCTAGGTCTCTTGTATATATTTTCTTAGTTAGATATTAGATAGTGTGTTAAGTGATGAGAGGATTTGAATTATGATTTTGTAGTATGTGAGTTAAGAGTTGGTAGAGATTGTGATTTATTTAGTTAGAAATGGCGCTGGTAGACGATGGATTTATTTAGTTGTTGTTGATAGTGATGGTTAGGGCTTATATTTTGAATAAACTTGTGTATTATGAAAAATTTATTTGTTCTATTGATAGTTAGTTACATTGTTGTAGTGTACGTTGTTTATGTTTGTTTATTTGTAGTTGGTCGTTGTGTGTTTAGTTTAGTAGTATTTAGTATAGTTAGCTAGTAATAGTAGTCTTTAGTATTGGTTCATCCAGGTAGCTATTCCTACCTGCCTACCACAATATAGGTATGCACAGATATACCCGTCCCCTCCCCTTGTATATAAATGTAAATAGATGTATATTAATTTAATATTGTGTGTTATATAATTCAATAACACACACCTACCTATTAAACTTCCCACTCAGTTAATTCCCCCCCTTACAAATGGTGTCAGAAGTGGGATCTGTGCTTGGATGGACCAATGTAGTTATTTTCTATTTTGGTTAGGCCTCAGTTGTGTAGATTAGGGTCTCGGTTAGGATAGTTTTAATAGTTTATTTTTGTGTTGGACTAGGAGTTGTATTTTATGGTATATATAGTTGTTTGGTATATAGGAGTTGGATCTAGGTTTGAGTAGTAGTTCTCTGTGGATTAGGTTGTTGTGAGTAATGCAGAATAGTTGTTAGACCTAGGTTGGTTGTTGATTTTTGGTATTAGTGTGTTAGGCTTAGTTGTTGTTTTGGCAGTTAGCGTTAGGTAGGAGAGAGACCAACATAGGTAGGGCCGACGGAGACGACGGCAGCAGTGGACGTCCTGTGACCATTGGGGCTGTGCAGCTAGCTGTGTGTTGGACCAGACCCTGGCATTGGGACCTACACTTTGGTCACCAGGGTCCGGCATCCTGTAGCTGTTGGAGCCTGGAAGCTGGCGGTGTATGCTTGGGCCAGGCCTTGGCGTTGGGACCTCCATATGGGTCACCAGGGTCCTGGGCTCGGGCGACAGTGACGATGGCTGCTGCCGGAGAGATGCAACTGGGGGCAAGTACCACCTTCTTGCCCCACCACCACGAGAGGTGTGCCGACCAGGGCCACCTGCCTGGTTTCCCTCGGCCAAGGGGGAGCCATGGATTGTCTGGAAGTGCCCTGGAGTGGCCAGTGTAGTGCCCTGGAGTGGCCAGTGTAGTGCCCTGGATGGGCCAGTGTAGTGCCCTGGATGGGCTAGTGTAGTGCCCTGGATGGGCTAGTGTATTGCCCTGGAGGGGCTAGTGTTGTGTCCAAGAGTGGACAGATGGACCAAAGAAGTGTTTTTTTCATTCAGACGCCAGGAATTGGATGCTTTCAGACGTTCTGACCTGGACCTACCAGAGGAATTTTGCCATGTTGTGTTTTGTTTCGTCATACATTTTTTTGTCACCACCTGTAAATATATTTACTGCTTTTTTTTTGTGAACCTCTTCTTTTTTTTCCTATGTTAATATGTAAATAATGCAACCGTTGTTGTCGACACACCCTTGTTATTGTGTTGACATGTTTTTTTCGTACCTGTAAATTTAAATATTTTTTTCAATGCAGTATTTTTATGAACTGTTTACGTAGGTAAATAATTTTTTTGTCTCTTTTGTGGGAGGCATGTTTTCTTGATACCATGGTTCTTCGTGAACTGGCGGTGTAGTTCATGTGGGACTAACATCGTTGGTTCTGGTCAAAATAATTTTTTTTTCTTGTCCGCACCAGATGCGGAATGAGGAAACAAAATGTAATAATTTTTATGTTTATTTATAGCATGATTTCTGATGTATGTTTTATTGTTCTTTGTGAACTGGCAGTATTGTTCTTGGGGAACGGATGCTGTTTGTTCTTGTCAAAATAAGATATTTTTTTCTTGTCCACACCAGTTGCGGACTGAGGAAGCAAATTGTTATAATTTACTGTTTTTACGTATTATTATGCCAGGATTTCTTATGTTGTTTGATTTCCGTTTTTTTATGGTATATAAATTGGCTGCCAGGTTGTGAGATAACATGAGTGAGCGTATGTGTTTTTAATGATGCATTTCTTTTCACCGAGACTTTTTGTATGTCATTGTGAAGTCGTCAAGGCTCACTTTGGGCATTGTGGTTGCCATCCTATGTTTTTGTTCATAAATTGCAGAAGAGTGCCTTCAGTGGCGTCTGTTTATTTACTGACGTGGATTTTTTTGTGGATATTCTAGGAATGTCTGGCTTAGGGATGGGTAATCAGGAGTCTTTTGTTGATTGGTCTTGTAGCATTGTGGAATGCTTAACATCTTTGTATGGGGTATGTGTTTTATCGAGGACGATAAAAAAATTTGGGCGGCGTGTATGTAGACAGGTGGTCTACAAGTTGTTTTTGTACTGTTCTCATTATATTTTCTTTTAATTTCATAACAAAGCACAGTTAAGTTTTTAACTAATTATACTGGAGCGCTTTTTCAGGTTGTTTGAATCCGATTGGCTGCGGGTCAATAAATTTTATTGGTCAGTGATAGTGTTTGGGTCGCCCTATTTAATCTCTTTTCCGGTTAGTTGTTTGGCCTTCTAGTGGTGGTGATCATTGAAAGTGGCATACCAGTCTCGTAAGTTTAATTATAACATTTTTCTATTGCTTTTTTGATGTAAAATAAGTATTCTAAACTGTAGAGTAATATCTTAACATTGGTGATGGATTAAGATGAGTTAATATTATGTCTGATTGTTTAGATAGCATATAGATTTTAGTATGATTTAAGATCACTGAATTAAGCCAGAGAGGCGACCATGTTGAATATCGGTCAGCCCAACGTGTTTATCGCATTGAATTTATGTAAAGATTATTATTTTTACTTAATGTTTTTCTATTTTTTATTCTTATATTTATATACCTTAGGTCGGATAAAACCTACCTTGTTGGTCTCGTGTTATATGTTGGTTTTAAATTAGTCTCGTGTTATATGTTGGTTTTAAATTAGTCTCGTGTTATATGTTGGTTTTAAATTATTCTCTGGATATATATTATTTTTAAGTTAGATGTTAGAAATTGCTAGGTCTCTTGTATATATTTTCTTAGTTAGATATTAGATAGTGTGTTAAGTGATGAGAGGATTTGAATTATGATTTTGTAGTATGTGAGTTAAGAGTTGGTAGAGATTGTGATTTATTTAGTTAGAAATGGCGCTGGTAGACGATGGATTTATTTAGTTGTTGTTGATAGTGATGGTTAGGGCTTATATTTTGAATAAACTTGTGTATTATGAAAAATTTATTTGTTCTATTGATAGTTAGTTACATTGTTGTAGTGTACGTTGTTTATGTTTGTTTATTTGTAGTTGGTCGTTGTGTGTTTAGTTTAGTAGTATTTAGTATAGTTAGCTAGTAATAGTAGTCTTTAGTATTGGTTCATCCAGGTAGCTATTCCTACCTGCCTACCACAATATAGGTATGCACAGATATACCCGTCCCCTCCCCTTGTATATAAATGTAAATAGATGTATATTAATTTAATATTGTGTGTTATATAATTCAATAACACACACCTACCTATTAAACTTCCCACTCAGTTAATTCCCCCCCTTACAAATGGTGTCAGAAGTGGGATCTGTGCTTGGATGGACCAATGTAGTTATTTTCTATTTTGGTTAGGCCTCAGTTGTGTAGATTAGGGTCTCGGTTAGGATAGTTTTAATAGTTTATTTTTGTGTTGGACTAGGAGTTGTATTTTATGGTATATATAGTTGTTTGGTATATAGGAGTTGGATCTAGGTTTGAGTAGTAGTTCTCTGTGGATTAGGTTGTTGTGAGTAATGCAGAATAGTTGTTAGACCTAGGTTGGTTGTTGATTTTTGGTATTAGTGTGTTAGGCTTAGTTGTTGTTTTGGCAGTTAGCGTTAGGTAGGAGAGAGACCAACATAGGTAGGGCCGACGGAGACGACGGCAGCAGTGGACGTCCTGTGACCATTGGGGCTGTGCAGCTAGCTGTGTGTTGGACCAGACCCTGGCATTGGGACCTACACTTTGGTCACCAGGGTCCGGCATCCTGTAGCTGTTGGAGCCTGGAAGCTGGCGGTGTATGCTTGGGCCAGGCCTTGGCGTTGGGACCTCCATATGGGTCACCAGGGTCCTGGGCTCGGGCGACAGTGACGATGGCTGCTGCCGGAGAGATGCAACTGGGGGCAAGTACCACCTTCTTGCCCCACCACCACGAGAGGTGTGCCGACCAGGGCCACCTGCCTGGTTTCCCTCGGCCAAGGGGGAGCCATGGATTGTCTGGAAGTGCCCTGGAGTGGCCAGTGTAGTGCCCTGGAGTGGCCAGTGTAGTGCCCTGGATGGGCCAGTGTAGTGCCCTGGATGGGCTAGTGTAGTGCCCTGGATGGGCTAGTGTATTGCCCTGGAGGGGCTAGTGTTGTGTCCAAGAGTGGACAGATGGACCAAAGAAGTGTTTTTTTCATTCAGACGCCAGGAATTGGATGCTTTCAGACGTTCTGACCTGGACCTACCAGAGGAATTTTGCCATGTTGTGTTTTGTTTCGTCATACATTTTTTTGTCACCACCTGTAAATATATTTACTGCTTTTTTTTTGTGAACCTCTTCTTTTTTTTCCTATGTTAATATGTAAATAATGCAACCGTTGTTGTCGACACACCCTTGTTATTGTGTTGACATGTTTTTTTCGTACCTGTAAATTTAAATATTTTTTTCAATGCAGTATTTTTATGAACTGTTTACGTAGGTAAATAATTTTTTTGTCTCTTTTGTGGGAGGCATGTTTTCTTGATACCATGGTTCTTCGTGAACTGGCGGTGTAGTTCATGTGGGACTAACATCGTTGGTTCTGGTCAAAATAATTTTTTTTTCTTGTCCGCACCAGATGCGGAATGAGGAAACAAAATGTAATAATTTTTATGTTTATTTATAGCATGATTTCTGATGTATGTTTTATTGTTCTTTGTGAACTGGCAGTATTGTTCTTGGGGAACGGATGCTGTTTGTTCTTGTCAAAATAAGATATTTTTTTCTTGTCCACACCAGTTGCGGACTGAGGAAGCAAATTGTTATAATTTACTGTTTTTACGTATTATTATGCCAGGATTTCTTATGTTGTTTGATTTCCGTTTTTTTATGGTATATAAATTGGCTGCCAGGTTGTGAGATAACATGAGTGAGCGTATGTGTTTTTAATGATGCATTTCTTTTCACCGAGACTTTTTGTATGTCATTGTGAAGTCGTCAAGGCTCACTTTGGGCATTGTGGTTGCCATCCTATGTTTTTGTTCATAAATTGCAGAAGAGTGCCTTCAGTGGCGTCTGTTTATTTACTGACGTGGATTTTTTTGTGGATATTCTAGGAATGTCTGGCTTAGGGATGGGTAATCAGGAGTCTTTTGTTGATTGGTCTTGTAGCATTGTGGAATGCTTAACATCTTTGTATGGGGTATGTGTTTTATCGAGGACGATAAAAAAATTTGGGCGGCGTGTATGTAGACAGGTGGTCTACAAGTTGTTTTTGTACTGTTCTCATTATATTTTCTTTTAATTTCATAACAAAGCACAGTTAAGTTTTTAACTAATTATACTGGAGCGCTTTTTCAGGTTGTTTGAATCCGATTGGCTGCGGGTCAATAAATTTTATTGGTCAGTGATAGTGTTTGGGTCGCCCTATTTAATCTCTTTTCCGGTTAGTTGTTTGGCCTTCTAGTGGTGGTGATCATTGAAAGTGGCATACCAGTCTCGTAAGTTTAATTATAACATTTTTCTATTGCTTTTTTGATGTAAAATAAGTATTCTAAACTGTAGAGTAATATCTTAACATTGGTGATGGATTAAGATGAGTTAATATTATGTCTGATTGTTTAGATAGCATATAGATTTTAGTATGATTTAAGATCACTGAATTAAGCCAGAGAGGCGACCATGTTGAATATCGGTCAGCCCAACGTGTTTATCGCATTGAATTTATGTAAAGATTATTATTTTTACTTAATGTTTTTCTATTTTTTATTCTTATATTTATATACCTTAGGTCGGATAAAACCTACCTTGTTGGTCTCGTGTTATATGTTGGTTTTAAATTAGTCTCGTGTTATATGTTGGTTTTAAATTAGTCTCGTGTTATATGTTGGTTTTAAATTATTCTCTGGATATATATTATTTTTAAGTTAGATGTTAGAAATTGCTAGGTCTCTTGTATATATTTTCTTAGTTAGATATTAGATAGTGTGTTAAGTGATGAGAGGATTTGAATTATGATTTTGTAGTATGTGAGTTAAGAGTTGGTAGAGATTGTGATTTATTTAGTTAGAAATGGCGCTGGTAGACGATGGATTTATTTAGTTGTTGTTGATAGTGATGGTTAGGGCTTATATTTTGAATAAACTTGTGTATTATGAAAAATTTATTTGTTCTATTGATAGTTAGTTACATTGTTGTAGTGTACGTTGTTTATGTTTGTTTATTTGTAGTTGGTCGTTGTGTGTTTAGTTTAGTAGTATTTAGTATAGTTAGCTAGTAATAGTAGTCTTTAGTATTGGTTCATCCAGGTAGCTATTCCTACCTGCCTACCACAATATAGGTATGCACAGATATACCCGTCCCCTCCCCTTGTATATAAATGTAAATAGATGTATATTAATTTAATATTGTGTGTTATATAATTCAATAACACACACCTACCTATTAAACTTCCCACTCAGTTAATTCCCCCCCTTACACTAAGTAAGTTTCATCAAAAGGTCAACGCTCATCATTGTCAAGAGTTCCCGGTTTGGTTGGACACAAAAAGAAGTCCTTCAGAGGACGCTTATTTGAATCTGCGGCGCTTACATCATGGAAAAACTTGCCTCGGACACTGAAAGATTGTTATACAAGAGATTTATTTACGAAGAGTTTAAAAACTTTTCTCTTTATCTAGTGTATTTTTATCTTTTTTGTGTCTTCTCCATACATACATCTACACTTGAATTATTGTAGAAAAAGAGCGCACCTAGCATGCTAAAGACAATGGGCTATATTAATGATCATCACCCACTGGAATCCTTCTGCTTAGAACAAAACTGAAACAATACATCTCAAATGTACGCTCAAGTCTTCTATATGCTACTAGAGTTTGACCGATATTCGGTTTCGGCTTCGTTTTCGGCGCCGAAAATAGGCAAAACCCCTTTTTCGGCGTGTTTTCGGTTTCGGCCAAAGCCAAAATGTTAGTTTTCGTTTTTTTACGGTTTTGGCCGAAACTGATATTGACTTTCGGTCATCAGCCGAATATCTATTTTAACTTTCAAAATTCATAATGCTACGCTATTGCTGCATCTATTGCTCTGCTTATTGATACTTTCATAAAGTTATACTGTTGTGAATTAATATGTGTGAAGTAGAGATGTTAAACGAAAACCGGATTTCGGGAGGAAATAATTCATAACTGTGTCCCACGATTTATTTATCTTTTTATCTGAAGAAATATTTGTAAACCCTGTTTGATTAGCACAAAACAATTCTTTAACATTATATTCCTTGCAAACACTCGTTTGTCAGAGGCGAATTATAGTTGTTTTTTGTTGTTTTTTTTCAAATTCCGAATAATGATTGTAAATTTACGATACAAGCACATACAACAGCAAATGCAGATGTTAACGCTATGTATTCGAAAAGAAAAAAGCGGGCATTTCCCCACTGATGCTGAACGCTTTTTTAACAGACAAACAGACCGATAGACGTAAGGTTGCGAGATACTTGGACTTCAAAAGGGTGACATAGAGAGACAAAAGAATGACATATTTAGTGCAGCGCATGTAAGTGTAAGGTTCTTTTCAAAAACGGTTAATTTTCTTGCCGGACGTCTGTCAACCCTAGATAGATAGACTATGTCTGGGATTTTATTCATATTCTACAAATATTCTTTTAATGTGTGTAACATATAGATCTAGTATCCACTGATTTATATTATAGTTATAAAGGTCTAAATTCATGACACTACAGCTTTTGACTTCTGCTAATCCGAAATCAACTTTTTTTTCAAAGATTTTTGTCTTTTCCAAACTATAACTTACTTTCCCCGGGGCGGAGTGGATGAACCGAAAATGGGAAAAAAATGATATTTAGAGCCGAAAATAGATTTTGAGAAAGAAAAAAAGTGTATTTAAATCCCTAATGTGAAGTAGAAGACTGAAGTTAATAAAAACGGATTATTTAATCACTCCAAAGAATGGTTTACTCAAATAGAGTGCCCATAATCTAGTTAATATTACACATAAATGTGCAGTCTTTTGAAATCATTTGTTTTGCATTTTCGGTTTATTTTTCGGTTTCGGCCGAAGTTGTAGTTAATTTTTTGTTTCGGCTTCGGTTTCGGCCGAAAGTCAATGTAAAATAAAAATTTGGTTTCGGTCGGTCTCTATATGCTACAAAGACAAGGAAAACTAATTAATAAAACTAGATCTAGTTAAAAGCAAACAAGAGTTTCGCGGTAAGATTCCTATGGTGAATTCTAAGTATATATTGGAGCGAACAACAAGGAAATCACAAACAATACTATAGTCTTTTATAGTCTTTTTGTGTGCCCAACAGCTTAACACTTTTTTTTTTATCAAACTATACCCTACAGTTAAACACTTTATTTTTGGGTCAAACTGTGCCCAACAATTTAACAGACTAACATTATATGTTTGTATCAACCTGTGCCCAACAGTTTAACTTTATATGTTTGTAACAAACTGTTCCAAAGAGTTAAACATCATATTTTTGGATCAAACTGTGACAACAGTTTAACAGACTTTAACAATATATGTTTGTATCAAACTGTGCCCAACAGTTTAACATTTTATTTTTGGATCAAACTTTGCCCAACAGTTTAACATTATATTTTTGGGTCAAACTGTGCCCAACAGTTTAACAGACTTTAACATTATATGTTTGTATCAAACTGTGCCCAACAGTTTAACATTATATTTTTGGATCAAACTGTGCCCAACAGTTTAACATTTTATTTTTGGATCAAACTGTGCCCAACAGTTTAACAGACTTTAACATTATATATTTGTATCAAACTGTGCCCAACAGTTTAACAGACTTTGACATTATATGTTTGTATCAAACTGTGCCCAAACAGTTTAACATTATATTTTTGGATCAAACTTTACCCAACAGTTTAGCAGACTTTAACATTATATTTTTTATCAAACTGTGCCCAACAGTTTAACACTAATGTCTGAGTCATTTCCCTAAACCATTTATACAAGGTCTGCTTGTTAGTTTAGTTATTTTTTCTTACTCTCCTATTAAAATATTAAGACATCCTCATAACAGAAATTATCTGTAATTTAACACCCAAGGAACTATTTTTAAAATGCAAATTTGCGCTAAAAACAAATTGGGCTACCTTTAACTTAAATCGTATTATTATTATATTTGACTTTTTTTTTAGCACCGTCTCAGTAGGCCATACATTTCCAAAATAAAACATTGAAGACTACGTTTGCACACCTGGTTGTTCTTTTTAATTAAGTGTTATATAATTCAAGTAAAACACAATTTAAGAATTTTGTGGGTATTGAATTGTAATTTAGGCCCCTTTTTTTTAGATCTTAATTTTGTGGTGTTGTCATGTTGTCTCAATTTAGTTTTTTAAAAATAACTCCGAAAGATTTGAACACAAAGCCTAGTAAACAATAAGAATATAAAAACAACAGCTAATAAATAAAATAAATAAGGAAGATAAAAAATAAGATCAATTTTATTAATTCCAATTCATGCTGAATGCGTTTATTTGCCAACAAATGAAACAACAAATCCACATTCATTCTCCTTCAACATCAACTTGAAATTACACAATAAATGAAGCCTTTACAATTTTCACGCTTAACAAAACATTGAATTTAAAGTTAAATATTTACACCAAAAAAATAGTCAATAAACAAATCCGAAATTAAATATGGGATAAAATAAATAATTGTATAACATTAAAAAAATATAGTCACAATTATTATATTTTTTTTATACGCCAACCAAACATTATATGATGAACAGTGTAATACACATAGAGAAAGCAGACATATTGCATTAATTAAACGTGTTGAATAAATGCCAAGTTTGATAAAAACAATTGCAACATATTGAGCACTCATTTAAACATCGCGTGGAATGATTTGTGTATTTATAAATACTACTGACTAATATGGCGTGATAAGAAAACAGTGGATAACATTTCAATCTGATTTGTTTCATTTATCATTAAATAAAATGCAATACAAATCAATGAAAATAAACACATCGCATGTAATACACTATTTAAATAAATAAAACTATCACAAAAATTACGCGTTAGATCACATAAGTCATAGTTTGAATGAAAACATAGACATAACATTACGATTTAGTGTTATAAGAACTATTATATCGATAACTTAAGTTTCAGATTGTAGCTAACACTTTGAGCAACCATATGATAAGAAAATTAACCAATACATTTTTTAGTTTGCAGGCTTTTAAAAATTTAATTCTAATAACAAACGGTTTAATGTACAGCTCTCCTAAATGTAATAACATTTACAATTAATTTACGTATGTGCAAAAACTACAAATTCTGACTGTTAAAAACGGCAAGGAAAAAAAGACAAGTTTCTCTCAAAGACTTATTATGGTTTATGGTTTTCTGATATGACAATTTGATTGGTTAACCAGTTTACAATAGTTATAATACAATCTTACCTTTATTCCCCAGGAAATATTTTTATGTATATAAAATATACATAATGTTTATTTAGTTTCAAAACTTAAAGTAAACATTTTTGGCTTTTATAACTATTGAACATGAGCACAACAACATTCTTGGTTTTTGCAAACTATAAGTCCTGAAAATGTTTTATTGATCAACGAAGTCGGGGTCTGTAGCCTGAAGCTATTTAAAACTCAACTTCTATAAATGGTTTTGCCACACGAACATAAATAAATACAATTCTAGAGAACAGAATTAGTTGCGCTGTACGTTTTTAAAAAAAGATCACAGAATTATTGTATGAGAATATGATAACAAGAACTGTGAATGAACTTTGAAGAGTATAAATAAATTAACATTTTTTTCTCTCCCGACAACACAGATCAAAGGCCAAGGGTCAAATATCGGAGAGATAAAGTCGCAAATTAAATATCAGAGACAAAATGTGAGAGATCAAATGTTTCTGAGATCCATTTTCAATTTGAACACAATAAAGTTTTCATGTAGATTATTGCATATAACGTTCAGAACAAAACATTTAGCTCTCAATCGCCCTTCGATGGAGAAATCGCGCCACCGGCTTTACCCTACGGCGCTGTGAACAACCTCGAAAACACAAGACGTCTACGTAGCAACACCGGGCGCCGAAGAAACTGTAGCTAATGAAGCGCTTCTGTGGTGACTTGGTGCTTCGTGCTTTGGGGAGTATCGGGCTCCCGGTGCTGGCCTGACCCATTTGCATAACGGGCGTAGTTTGATTCTGGGTAACTTTTGGAAATATTATCGCTGTGGGGGTCACGCTGTGCGACAGGTGCGCTGAAGTAGTTACCCCGTTCAAGTGGTGCTCTGAAGTAGTCACGACGTTCAAGTGGTGAGCACGTTTGCGCTGGAACGGCAGGGCCTGTATCACTGTCACTATGTGCACAATAAATGTGACAAGTACTACAATGTGACAGTAAGCCATGCAGACTTGATGAAATCTCAATCTTGGTAGACAAACTACTGTTGTTTTTTTTTTCAATCAGTTTTTCAATTCAAGACGATCTTATAAACACCTTTAATGTTGTAGTTGTTGTTGTACCTTATGCAGACTAGTGAAACTTTTGTTGTATCAGAATCAACGTTATAACAATATAGTAACTATTGAACGTCTATGGAGTTTTGTCTGAACGCCACAAGTCTCTAAACTTTGAAGAAATCAAGAAATTCTCTCTCTTTTCGCTTATATATATATATCCGTGCGTGGGCAACCGCTCCACCAATCAAAACCCATCGCGGTTTTGGTTTTTATGACAGCGGCGAGGTTGCACCATGGCCAGAATCTACAAACTGTTCACCATGCGACAGGACACATACGACAATCGGGGTCAAGATAACAAACACCCACGTACATTCCGATAAAAACATAACTCATTATACATCTCCCCCCCCCCCCCCACACACACCTTCCCTCTCCACTCCTTTCCCTCCCCCCCCCCCTCCTGACGGTCTCGTTTTAAAACGTTTCATGCGGTTAGAATTGAATCCCAGACGCCTGCTAGCCAATGGAAGCGAAACAATGTCTTCAAAAGCGAACAATCTGTATTATGAGCTTGAGCCCACGAGTCTAAGTCACCAAGTACAGAATTATAATACTGTGTCAGTGACAGTATATCAAATAACACAGACACGAATTCTAGAAACGAAATGATCATAGAGAATTGTGCCGAACATAAAAAGAGGAATACCATTTTGTAATGTAAATTGTCTCTGATTGAAAGACAAAACGCCAATAAACGTGAAGTTCAATTTTATGCACCACGTGGGTGGGGTAGGTTGGGTTGAGTTTGGGGCAGGGAAAATATTTTTATTTTATGGATATGTGGAACAAAACGGGTTCTTGTCTAGTAAAACACAACAACATTAGTCAAACCTTTCCCTTTAGATTTAACTGTAGTATTTAATCCGTCACAGACAAGTAGATTTCACTATGATTGATCGATTAAAATGGAATCTTCCAAAGGTTGGCATCAAAGGCATACAGAGCAGCCTTTTACATCGTGTATAAACCGTTGGGTGCAGAGAACAACCATTGTTGTATTAATTAATTTTTATATTTTTTTATAATTGTTTGCAAATTTGTTATTTGCAAATTTAGGTAGTTATACTATAAGATTGCTACAGGTAGTTAAACTATGATATGGCTACAGGTAGTTAAACTATAAGATGGCTACAGGTAGTTACACTATAAGATGGCTACAGGTAGTTATACTATAAGATGGCTACAGGTAGTTACACTATAAGATGGCTACAGGTAGTTAAACTATAAGATGTCTACAGGTAGTTCCACTATAAGATGGCTATAGATAGTTAAACTATAGATGGCTACAGGTAGTTACACTATAAGATGGCTACAGGTAGTTAAACTATAAGATGGCTACAGGTAGTTACACTATAAGATGGCTATAGATAGTTAAACTATAGATGGCTACAGGTAGTTACACTATAAGATGTCTACAGGTAGTTAAACTATAAGATGGCTACATGTAGTTAAACTATAAGACGGCTACGGAAATCGCCACTTGAAAAAAATGTGTCAATCACTTCTTGACTCAGCAAAATATTTTGTTTTTCATATTTATCAGCATATAGTCTAGTATCCACGTCATGATCACACACAATTATTATCTAGAGATTACAAATCACACTGTAATCAATTTATTAACAATTATTCATACTTCTTAGCCATACTTTGTTGGTTGGTTAACTTCAGATTAAGTAATAATACTAGCCTCAACAATGTCTTTTCACCGTACATGTAGCCTAAGTTTATTGCACAACGGAAATTCAGATTACGGCTAGTAAGATAAGGATATAACAAATGGACGACACACGCCCCCACCCCACCAGCCCAAACCTTATTGCACATACGGACATACTCCAGTGGTAATAGATCGGAATTTCCCGCTATCTCAAAATTTTAACGCAGAAGCACGTCCTTCGAGTACTTGCAAAGTCAAACGATCTGTCGCAACGTGCTGGTCAAGGTTGTACCGCACAGTTCGGACACCAAAGATGATGAGAGACAAAAAAAGAAAAAAATATGCTGACCACTCGGGCCTGGGACACCAATGCGACTGGGGAGTGGGTGGGGGGACAGTGGTCAGCCACCAGCTGATTTCTGATGGCCACTTGACATACCAGAAGGGGGTCGAGATTACCAGGGGCGTCTGCGGGCAAATGACTCACCGATTTTTAGTGTGTGATCCGTCGAGCGTTCATTTATGGGGCTTAGCCACCCTGCCCACAGCTTCGTCTTCTCACACAGATGTACGTATTACTTTATAGCATCATAATATGTCCATTTATCTTCTCACACAGATGTACGTATTACTTTATAGCAACATAATATGTCTCTTTATCATTTACATATGTTATGCCCCCCCCCTCCCACCAATGATTAATATTACGGCCAGAGTCAGGGCTAAGGTTGGTAATGAAAGAAAAGTTACTTAGTTCAAGAAAAATGTTAGTTTTTTAAATATTGTTCATCTGTATCAAGGGAGAAATCATTGACATTTTTACAAATTTGTTTTTAAAAACCATTTAATACTTTATTTATGCTAAAAAAAATCATTCACGTATGTAATGATATTCTGATAAAATAATTATTCTTACAAATTCCAAAATATCAAAAGAATATAATATAATCTTTAAAAAACAACAACTTCAGAGTAGCTATATTAATCTGTCTCTATTAAACAAACAAAAACAAAACGCAGTGTGATATCAAAATAAGTTTTTAGGCTAAAGTTCTAAGCCTTTAGAAATTTGCTCTTCCAGAAATCAAACAGAAATCAAAGAAGTATCCTTGAATAAAAAGTACTGAATCTGCAATCAAGTTATACTTAACAGCGTTTAGATTTTAGATTCATATATGGCCTTCTTTATAAGAAGTGGAAATATGGTGGACAGTGCAATGGACAAATCCAAATGGTTGATGAATCGCTGGTATTTGATGCTGAGTTTAGATGGGAAATGTATAGATAAGTTGATTGAAGAAACAGAAACTACACTGGGAAAAACGCATTTGAAAATCAGCCACTGGCTACATTCTATATTTAAAATAGTATATGTCTGGGACAGAATATACACAATTGCAGGCCCTCGAGAAAACATTATGACAAAAATCTGACATGGTTCGGTCATGTGGTGCAGCATAATAATCTGACCTGACAAAAAAATCCTCCAAGACACTGTAGAAGTTGGACGTCGGAGAGGCCGTCAGCGGAGATGCTGGTTCGACAACATAAAATATTGTACAGGGCTTCAGGTGACTCAACTATTGACAACCGCTCAGGATAAGCAAACGTGGAAAAAGTTGACTGCTGAGGTGTCCATCCGCCCCCCCCCCTTTTCCCAACGACCACAACGGTCATGGGATTGATGATGATGAATGTGATTGTTCCTATGTGGGTAGTATTCACAAGTAAATAAAGATAATTGAAACCTTGAATTAAAGTGAATTTAATAAAAAAAATACAAATGTCTGGTTAGAGAAAACGTATTTCACATCTTTACATTCCCCGCAATGATAGAAAGATAGACAGACAAACAGAAAGATAGACAGTGAAATATCTAAATAGTTAGATAGATAGACTGATAGATAGCTAAAAAAACAACAACATATATAATCATAGATAGATATATGGGAAGACAGAATGACTGATAAATAGAGATAGACTGATAGATAAATAGATAGAAACATTGACAGGCCGATTCATAGACAGATAGATAGACAGATCGACTAGTAGATAAACAGATATAGACAATCATATACAGAGAGAATAAATATATAAAATAAATTGATAGATAAAGAGAGAACTAGATAGATAACGAGAGATAAATTGATAGATAACTGTGTAGATACATAGATAACTAGAGAGATCAATTGATAGATAACTATATAGATACATAGATAACTAGAGAGATCAATTGATAGATAACTGTGTAGATACATAGATAACTAGAGAGATCAATTGATAGATAACTATATAGATACATAGATAACTAGAGAGATCAATTGATAGATAACTATATAGATACATAGATAACTAGAGAGATCAATTGATAGATAACTATATAGATACATAGATAACTAGAGAGATCAATTGATAGATAACTATATAGATACATAGATAACTAGAGAGATCAATTGATAGATAACTAGATAGATACATAGATAACTAGATAGATCAATTGATAGATAACTATATAGATACATAGATAACTAGAGAGATCAATTGATAGATAACTATATAGATACATAGATAACTAGAGAGATCAATTGATAGATAACTATATAGATACATAGATAACTAGTGAGATCAATTGA